>CP139508.1:16103007-16432413 GCA_021014915.2 Artemisia tridentata subsp. tridentata | reverse complement strand
TGTAATCTTCTTAAACAATTAAACTGATCTCCTGAATATTCTTCCAGCATTGAAGTTTAGCTCCTTGTCAATATTAGTCCTTCATGTTTTGTAATCATCAAATTACAATTCCCAACACAAAACGTCTGACCACCTCTTACTGATAATAGTAAGAGGGCTAGTAAGGTTTTTTTTATAAACAAACACACCCGTAGTTTCTCCCAACAATATATCAAATATATATAGTTTACTATATAACATCAATAATTTAAGTGTACAATATCACAATAATGTTCTTTGAACAAGTCATCAAATTAGGGTGATAGAGAACTCTAACTGCAACATTAGTTATGAAATGTTATCCATGACAAGAGCTTGACAATTGACTAGCTTAAGTTTGTATTATATCTTGATGTATTAGCCAAGAATTTTCCATACTCATTCAGAATTTTTAACCATCATTATTTAAATTTATAAAGCATATGTGCTCAACTGCTCAATACATTAATTAGGGGCAATAGTTTATCATTGTCTATCCTTTTAAACATCAGTTATATGTTTCATAATTTTGTCATTACTCTTTTATACAATCACCAAATCCATTTTACTAACCACTAAGATATTATTAGAAAATTATTAAACGCATAACGAATAAATCTATAAATAACAAATATTAACTATCTATAAAGGAAGAATGGTCAAAGTGGAAAAGTGGAATGTTGAATTTTGGGTCAATCCCCATAATGCCCTTCACTAATTTAGGGAACACAAATCACACGGTTTGAAACTTATCAACACAACTGGCAAATTGATTTGTATAATTGGATATTCATTAGTTGAAACTTATCTCGACTACATATAAAGAAATAGAAATGAAAAATAAAACCACAAGTTTCAAGGTTTTTTTATTCATTTATGCTGCCGCTGCCAGATCTTGAGGTTTGTTTTTTTAGTTTTGAAGGTTTTTTTTATTGATTAATGTGTGTGTGTCTTTTTTATTTTTTATTATTATAGATTTAAGTGTTTTTTTTATAGATCTTGCCGGAATCTGTGTAGATGCCGCCGGAATTTGAATGCTTTTTTATGGATCTATGGCTTTTTTATTTATTTATTTTTATTTATAGATTTATGTGTTTTTTTATATATCTATTTGTTTTTTATATATCCATTTGTTTGTTTCAGATCTCGCCGGAATTTGGGTTGTCGCCGCCGGAACATACTTAACCGCCGCCGGAAACTGCGTACCCGCGTTGAAAAATGCGTACCTCGCCGGAATATGTGTACTCATAAGTTTCATCATTAACAGGTAATAATTATTAGGAAAGCTGGTTTGTGTGTTTGGTATGTTTTGATCATAGTGGAAATTTATGTTAATGCTTGATGCATTGTTGTGTTGTGGTCAGGTCTTGGAGGTTGTGATCATGAAGAATATCATACCAAGGCAAACTTTTTGGGTTTTGGCTCTACAAGAACTTTTGCGAATCCAGGTATGAACTTAATCGGGTTTGAGTTGTGGGATTTTTATAATAGTCCTTGCGAAGTTGTATATTTTGCTGAATTTCATAGCAACGGAATGATTAATGTGTGTGTGTTTTTGAACAGTATAGGACTACAGAGATTAACGGAATGATACTGTTTTTGAACAGTATAATTTCGTTCCGCTTATTGCGTTTTTGAACAGTTTAGGTGTTTATTTAACTTGTATTATGCAATGTGACTTCAATTTTGTTAGTTTAAGCTTCTGATTAGAAATTATTGTTGATGTTCGACTGTTTGTTGCATTGACTTAGGATTGATATCCGGATGATTGGGGATTATTTGTATATATCGAAAGCATTAAGTTTAGAAAGTGATTCGGATACGAAAAGTGATTCATTGTTGTTAACTTAAACAATATATCATCTTGTATGTTTATGCGTGTTTTATGATTTACTAATTTCGTTTTAGTTATTACATAGCATGATTCTTTTGAATAATTTAGGTGTTTTGTTATACTTAAGTTGCATTGTGTAATGTGAGTTGACTTTTGTAGTTTAAGCTTGTGGTTTTGTGATTAGGCTAGAGTAGAGATTATTGTTGATGTTTGTTGTGGTATGTAATATTGGATTGTTGAGAGTTTGGGAATGAGGGAGCGAGAAGTGAAATGAAAAATGTTCTTTGGTAATTGAGGTATTAGTTTTGAGTTGGGAATGATATCTGGATAATTGGGTATTATTTGTGCATGTTGAAAGGGTTTAGGTTTAGAGAATGATTTGGATACTGGTAGCGATTTCTGAATGCCAGTCAACCACTGCCTAAGCTAATAGTACTTGACTTAAAGTGTCGTGTTGTGGTGTTTTTTTAAGGTGCATTGTATGATCTCAATGGAATTTGATAGTTCTAAGGTTTTGTTTTGTGTATTAAGGGAAAAATGATCCTAGGGCGGCCCCAACTGACCCGTCCCACGGCAAACATGTGATGATATTAAGTTATTTAGAATTTGATGATCCTTTGGTGCTGTAAGTTTGGAGTGGGTCTTTGGGAGGGAATGATAATCTATGACAGATGGTGTTTGGTTTCAGGTTTAGGTTTCTGAATCAGGAATCATATCTAGATAGTTGGGGATTATTCGTCTCACTATAGGGGTAGGTTTAGAAATCGATTCTGATACCAATAGTGGGTTCTGAATGCAAACTAACCGCAACTAAGTTAATAGTACTTGACTTGCAGTGTCATTTGTTACTTTAGAAACCTAAATGCTCACATTTACCCAGCCTGAGGATAAATTGGCATTTGAAATTCTCCAAAAGTCCTAAGTGTTAGGGAGCCACGTTCAAATTCACAGAGGGGTATTCCCTTGTGACTGGCCACATATGCATTCTGGAAGAGAGGAAATTTATTGGTTTATCTTTGCGTTATCCTTGTGGATTAGTGAGACCAAAGGTGCGATAGCATGGAAATTGATATAAAATAAAATAATAATAATATTTATTTGATTTGGTTATAGGAGAGGTCTGGATGGTGGCATTAGACTTAAAAAGGCGTTGGCAGATTCTCATGGATTTATTAAAAGACTACGGAATCCCAGAAAATATATAAAGATTTGATAATGTGCTTATATGTTATGTTTGATTGTAAAGAGCACCATCGATCTTGATTCTACATAAGGTTGTCAACGATTATGTTATGATAATAAACGTGATTGTGTTTGCAGCTAAATGTTCATTAACTCAAAATGTTGATTTCTGTTAATCTATAAGTTATTCAATAACATTTCCGATGAGTTATCTGTTTACTTGTGTTATTTTCAGGAAGTTTGATACTACGATTATTCTCTAATATTAGTACGCCATCTTGCATCTTGCATCTTGTACCCTTGATTCACTATAATTTGTTTAATTTCTTTAGGATTTCAGTGGATGTAAAAGATGGAGATAGTAAACGGTGAAGGCACTAATGGCGAAGGCGCTAATGGTTCCCCACCCTTACCATCGTCACCATCCCCGCCACCACAATCTGAGGTTATAGAACTTGATGTAAATACAGAACAAGCAACCCATCCTAAACGTTCAATAATTAGTAGGCCTGGATTTGGGAGTGATGGATAACACATTCCGTTGCTTGCTAATCACTTCATAGTTTCTATCACAAATCCGGATGAGATATTTTACCAGTACAGTGTATGGTATTGAACTTTTAATCATTCCTTTATAATCTCTGAAGTTGTATATTTTGCTGAATTTCATAGCAACGGATTGAATGATTTCAGCATTATTTTGCTGAATTTCATTGTATCATGGTATTCGTTTGTGTAAAAAACTAATAGTTTTGTTACAAACTGTTGGGATACCGGTTGCAATTATTATCGTCATAGCATCCGATTACTTTCTATTGAGTAAATTATGCAGACGGTTCTTGTGTGATCTGGTATAGATGACCATGGTCTTATTTCTTATACTAGATGAGTACCCATGCATAGGAACAAGAATTTTTATCTCCAAAAAGCTATAATTACACAAAATGTTACACAAAACACTTAACTAAAATATCACTATAACTATCTGGCGCTATAAATCCCGTTGCTATGCACGGGTACTCGTCTAGTGTTATAACATAAATGTATTGTATTATTAGTTTAATGGCAATCATCTTGAGTAAATTAAGATGAGGTGAGTTCACTACAACAATTACCACTATCCATGGCGACCAAATTTAGGGGTTTTCATCGGTTTGATTATATTGGGTTGTTTGGTTTATTCGGTTTGGTTAATTTTTTTTTAATAACCGAAAATCGAAGCGAATCGAATTCAAATTGGATTAAACCGAACCAAAAACCGAATTTGAATTCGGTTCGGTTTTCGGGTTGACCACCCGAATTACATAATTTATAAATTTTTTCATTTAATTATATAGATTTTTAGCATCATAAAATTTTAAAACTTAAAAAATATTATATTTATACTAGGAAAGAGTTTTAATGGTGTTTCTTTTGAATACATATGTAAAAAATATATAGTTATGTGAATTTAGTTTTCGTTTCAGCTCAGTTTTCATATTGTCAAAATCATATCCAAAGCGAAGGTGTAAATATTTGATTCGGTTCGGTTCGGTTACAAATTCGGGTTTTGTTTTATCTGGTTAAGTTCAGTTTCGGTACCTGTAAGTATTACCCGATTTATGAACACTCGTAAACCAGAATAATGTTTTTCAAGCTGTATAACCCGACCTGGGTAAACATATATATCCGATTCTTAAAAGGCCAGGTTAGTGAGGTTCGATCGGGTCTTTTCATAAACCCCGCGCATGACTTTGCAAACTTTATAAACCAATTAAGCCCAAACCACAACATCACCGGCCTCTTTATTCAAACGACGTTAAAACCCTAAAAATTAATGCCACGTGTCTATTTATAATTCAATCCTAGTTTGATTAAATTACACGTGTTTATCTTAAGGTGAGAGCGCAAATCATCATGGCATGCAGTTAAAGCTTCTAGAATAGGTTGCTTTGTTTATTTCTGTATATGGAATTGTTAATATGAGCATGTTGGATAACATGTCAAATAAAGTGATTTGAAACACTGTATATAGATATCAGCTGTATATAAGTTGAGCAGTTTGTGAGCTAGTCGACCTCGGCTCGTTAAAAACTAGACTTGAGATTGATCAAACAAGCTCAACCCCAAGCATAAGATGAGGCTCGTTTAAACATGATATTATTAAGTATAAAATAATATAATATTAGAAGTTGCATCTAAGAAACTCTAGACGACTTTTAGTTTGACCCTTTCTATTTGATTTGCTTCAAGATAATACCATTTTTCTATTAGACAATAAAAAATAATCCAAGGTAATTAGATTATTCCGAAATGGGTCAGAAAAAAACACAAGGAATATGTGACTAAATTCATGCCTAAGCATGTGTGGCATATCCTTTTTGTTTGTGAACAAGTGGGTCCTTTTAGTGCAGCCAACAGGATGATGGCACATAGGTTTAGACATAAATTTAAACATATTTTTAAGTCTCCCAAAATAGACTCAAAGTACACAAAATACAATGTTGTGCTCACCAATAAAAACAATAGTTGTAGGCCAAACTTGAAAATGAAATTATTTCGAATATGAATTACTCTTACGATTTATTCCAATTAGGGCTGAGCATCTGTCTAAAATCAACCCGACTCGAACCGACAAAATCGAAAATCATGAAAAACCGAAACCGAAACCGAACCGAATATGGTCGGTTCGGTTCGGTTTTGCGTCGGGTCCGGTCCGATTCATGTGTGTTTGTGTGTGTTTTTGTCGGTTTTGGGCCGAATCGAACCGAACCGACCCGAAACCGAAAATCATGAAAAATCAAAACCGAAACTAAACCGACGGGTTGTCGGGTAGGCCCGGTTTTTGTCGGTTCGGTCGGTTTTGTCGGTCCAGTTCGGTTTTGAACATTCGATGCTCAGCCCTAATTCCAATATTATAAGTCAAAATAAGAGGATATGGAATTATGATTTATTCCATACCAATTTATGTATTCTAATATAATGCACTTTTGTACCACCCTTTGAAGCTTAATAAAATTCAATGCGCTGATGTGTACTTCCTTTTATAAAACTTTTGTACCACCCTTTTAAGCTTAATAAAATTCAATGCGGTGATGTGTACTTCCTTTTCTAAAATTCAATGCCCATAACTGTTTATCTCAAAGATGTATTTTTGTCAAGTATTAAAAATATTAAAAACCTTTTCAACATAACGCTCCTCTTCAAACCCTATAATCCTCTTCAACAAATACACAAACAATCAATTGAATCGTCTCTTCATCCTCTACTTTTGCAATTCTTTATATTCTTTTCACATGTTGTTGTGATTCGGATATATGTTGAACTGATTTTATTGTAACTTTTTCTCTTGCAGGCTTCACAGGTCAATTTACAATGATCCGGAACTTTAAATCGATCTAATAACTTATGTAAGTTTCAATTGTATTGAAATCCATCCGATTAGTATCAATGCCATTTTTTTATGTTTATAAAATGATAACTGTTTCTTGATAAACCCATTCAAAAGGCAGTCTTTCGAATAATTGTGTATTTGTCGAACTGCATACGCTTCGACATCGAACACCGGTATGTAGCTTTTTAATTTTAGTATTTAGTGTTTTGAATTATAAGTTGTAAATTACATTTTTTTTTTATCGATTATGTTAAAATTTATGTGTGTTTAATGAGAAGTTGAGAACCCTAAAAACAATCAGGGAAGTCACCTTGATGAATTATTTGGCTATATTGTATTCAATTATCAATAATCATCCACATTGTAATACTTTATGTCTAATTATATTTTTCTTGCAGATCCGGATATGTTGATGAAAGTCATGAGAGGAGTCGATGTGTAGATGGCGGTGTTGGGTTGATTGAAAGTATTGAAGGCAAGAGGATTGTTTGGAGCAAAGAGGTGAAGCCGGAGGTATATGTGGACAACAAAGCTTATATTGTGGTATTCACTATTGATAGCCTTTTATAAAATCATTTAAGCATTCCTCTATGATCTTACAAAACAGGGATACCAAAAGGCAACAAACATAATTGTGTTATTGTTTTAGGAAATGATGGTGAAGTGAGATCGAATGAGAATGCGAATGAGAATCAGTACCAGAATGCCATCACCGTTGCGGCCCCGACAGGTGAAATGTACTATTCTCAGTTATCTATATATTTACAAAATGGTAATGCTATTGTGGTGTTGTGTGTGTTAACAGGCAGGGGCGGAGCTTTTAAGGGGCCGGGGGGGGGGGGGGGGGGGGCGCCCGACCCCCCGAAATTTTTTTTGCGATATAGGGGATATATAGTTTTCGTGTAGAAAAATTTCGGTATATTCGGTTTCGACCCCCCAAAAAAATAGCGTTAGGAAAAAATAGCCTTAGGAAAAAAAAATTTAGATCCCGACCCCCCCACTGAAATCCTCCAAGCTCCGCCACTGTTAACAGGATGAGATGTTTGAGATTCAGAAGGAGATGTACAGGGGTCACCAATATAGTTAGATTTACTATATTCGGTTACACTTGATCAGAACTCTCATTTACTCTCTTCTTCCTAACTGGAAACCTCACTTACCAGGTACATTGATTTTTTTGTTATATATCTTGATTTTTTTGTTATATATCTTTTCAAGGGGTGTTGGTGGCTGCTGCAAAATTGCGATTTCAAACATAGTAGTACTGTAGTAGTGTTATTTTATTGGGTGTTTGGGGCTGATGCAACTTTATCTATTTATGGGTTATTATATATATTTTTAGGGAACTGCAGATGTTCGATAAGATGCCTCAATTAAAAGCTAAACACGGTAGATTTTTTCCTGTTTTGGATGTCGAATTATGTTTTTTGGATGTACATGAGAAGAATATTTGACAGTCACCAATATAATTTTATTGTTATAATAGGTGCAACTTGCCCATGGTGGCCGCGGCAACTCATCTTCTACAGATCGTCATAATAGTCGCGGCAGTGGTCGGGGTGCTCATGTTGGAGGAGTATCAAGACGATCTAATTACAGAGGTACAAATTTTGGATTGTAATTTGCCCTTTTTATCTTAGTCATATGGATATATTGATCCCGTGTATGTGAATTCTATGATGCAGTTTTGGTCACTGGGTTACCCTCTTCTGCTTCATGGCAAGACCTTAAGGTTAGTATCTTTTAAAACTTTAATTGGTGGTTTGTAACATTTGCACTTCATAATATCCTCTTGAATTCTATGATGCGTAGATGGCGGTGTGGGTTGATTGAAAGTATTGAAGGCAAGAGGATTGTTTGGAGCAAAGAGGTGAAGCTGGAGGTGTATGTGGACAACAAAGCTTATATTGTGGTATTCACTGTTGATAGCCTTTTATAAAATCACTAAGCATTCCTCTATGATCTTACAAAACAGGGATACCAAAAGGCAACAAACATAATTGTGTTATTGTTTTATTGTTTTAGGAAATGATGGTGAAGTGAGATCGAATGAGAATGCGAATGAGAATCAGTACCAGAATGCCATCACCGTTGCGGACCCGACAGGTGAAATGTACTATTCTCAGTTATCTATATATTTATAAAACTGTAATGCTATTGTGGTGTCGTGGTGTTAACAGGATGAGATGTTTGAGATTCAGAAGGAGATGTACATGGGTCACCAATATAGTCAGATTTACTATATTCGGTTACACTTGATCAGAACTATCATTTACTCTCTTCTTCCTAACTGGAAACCTCACTTACCAGGTACATTGATTTTTTTGTTATATATCTTAATTTTCATCTATCAATCTCATTGGCGTTTACTGAAAAGTCTGTTTTAAGTTGGTGTTTGTCTCCTAAAAACTTATGTTTGAAAGGGTTGTTTCGGTCTTTTCAAGGGGTGTTGGTGGCTGCTGCAAAATTGCGATTTCAAACATAGTAGTATGTAGTTGTGTTATTTTATTGGGTGTTTGGGGCTGATGCAACTTTATCTATTTATGGGTTATTATATATATTTTTAGGGAACTGCAGATGTTGGATAAGATGCCTCAATTAAAAGCTAAAAAAAGGTAGATTTTTTCCTGTTTTGGATGTCGAATTATGTTTATTGGATGTACATGAGAAGAATATTTGACAGTCACCAATATAATTTTATTGTTATAATAGGTGCAACTTGCCCATGGTGGCCGCGGCAACTCATCTTCTACAGATCATCATAATAGTCGCGGCAGTGGTCGGGGTGCTCATGTTGGAGGAGTATCAAGACGATCTGATTACAGAGGTACAAATTTTGGATTGTAATTTGCCCTTTTTATCTTGGTCATATGGATATATTGATCCCGTGTATATGAATTCTATGATGGAGTTTTGGTCACTGGGTTACCGTCTTCTGCTTTATGGCAAGACCTTAAGGTTAGTATCTTTTAAAACTTTAATTGGTAGTTTGTAACATTTTCACTTCATAATATCCTCTTGAATCAGTATTAACTACACTCTACTCACTCCGCACACCTCTGTCCAGCCTGCTATAATCTCAACAAACTGCAATGTTAGTCAGTAACCAACATTACTGTATGTCAACGTCACTTAGTGAATGATACAGTTACTCTTTTAACTTTCATGCATCTAATTATTTGTCTTTGTATAACTTAACACTACTTTATTTTCTGAGATGGGCATGCTTTCTTTTCTGAGGAGGCTGCGCTTTTAGTAGTGTAAGATATATTTTTGTTGCTGTTTTTTCACTTTTATTTGGTAGTTTGGAGCTTTAAAGAAACCTCTTTATGTAGATATATGGAAGGGTCTTTGTTTGTAAGATCATAGAGGGTGCAAATGCAGACGATAAGCCATAGATAATAGGGAAGATAGTTATTGCTCTTAAGATTGAAGTAGAATATCAATATGTTCATCCCCAAAAGCTAACATTATACTGAATCAACGAGTCAATAACAGAGTTATGCTACAGCATGAAAGGACGAGTGTACATGCTGCAGCAATTGTTCCCCACAAAAACTTTCAATACGGTCTCGAATAGTAGTATGTTATGTACCATAATTTTGTCATCAGTTGTCGGGCTACTTTGGCATGTTAATGAGTTAAAAAGGTTTTTTCTTTCGACATATATATATTTTCCTGTAAGTTCTGCCACATGTAACGCATATTTTTCAAACTTTTATTGTGCATAAGCAGGCTGCAAAAAGGAGGGCCGCAAGGACATACATTAACTTTTTCTTTGCTACTTCAGGATTTCTTTAACCGTAAAGAGCTCTGTAAAAGCATCAATCCTGATGAAGCAGTTGCATATGGTGCAGCAGTCCAAGCTGCAATCTTGACTGGCGAGGGTAACGAAAAGGTTCAAGATTTACTTCTTTTGGATGTCACCCCACTGTCTACTGGACTTGAGACCGCCGGTGGTGTCATGACAATTTTGATTCCAAGAAACACAACCATCCCAACTAAGAAAGAGCAAGTCTTCTCAACATACTCCGACAACCAACCAGGTATTTCGTTCCAGGTCTATGAGGTGAGCGAATGAGAACAAGAGATAACAATTTGCTCGGTAAATTTGAGCTTTATGGCATCCCTCCTGCACCAAGAGGTGTCCCACAAATCACAGTCTGCGTTAACATTGATGCCAGTGGCATTCTCAACGTCTCGGCAGAAGACAAGACCACCGCGCAGAAGAATAAGATCACCATCACCAACGACAAGGGAAGGCTTTCAAAGGATGAAATCAAAAAGATGGTTCAAGAGGAAGAGAAGTATAAGGCAGAGATAAAGAGCATAAGAAGAAGGTTGAGTCTAAGAATGCAAAAGAAGAGTGAAACAATCAAAGTAAAATAATATTTGCTGATATCTGTAGACGATGCGCCGTATTCAAAAAGTTGGATACGCCGTATCTTTTTTCGTTAAAATTTTAATCAGACTTTTATTCAGAAAACAGATACGCCGCTTATAATTTTAGAATGCGCCGTATCCAGTTTAAATTATCAAAAATCGATTATATTTATTAAAATTAAATGCGTCGTATTAACAGAAGCTAATGCGCCGTATTTTCGTTACGTTTCAAATACAAGATTTTTGATTCAGTAGATGCGCCGTATCGATAAAAATCAATGCGTCGTATCTGTTTAATAATTCGAAAACTGTTTTTAATTTTAAATAGACAATACGCCGTATCTGTGAAAACAGATGCGTCGTATGGCGTTAGGGTTTAGAAAAATTTCTTATTAAAAACAGAATACGCCGTATCTTGGGGAAAGATGCGTCGTACTCGAACTTATTAAACGCGTTGTATTTTATAAAAATTAAACGCAATACGCCGTATCTATGAAAATAGATGCGCCGTATCGTTTGTATCAGCACAATACAACGATAGCAGAATGCAGAAAAATACAGAAAAGAAAAACAAAAAATAAAAACAAACAAAAAGAAACAAAAATTAAAGAAAAAAAAACACACAAAAACAGAAAATATGCAAATAATACAATGAATGCAATCTATCAAATATATAACAGGGTTAGTGGTTAGAATCTAAAAATTAAAAACTAATTAAAATACTAATCAAATTAACAGATAATAACAATTCACTCCCCGGCAACGGCGCCAAAAACTTGATGCGCGTGATGTGTCGTTGCGGTTTAGCAGTATTAATGCCTACTCAAGTTTTAAATTTATATTTAGCCGACTTATCAATAACACACACACTTAATGAGCAGTGTACCCGGTCAGTATGAATATAATGGTAAGTAGAGTGTCGATCACTAAGAGTGTAACGTATTATCTAGTTATTCTAATCAGTATTTTAATATCCTAAGTTAGCTGTACAACCTAATCTAACGCAAGGGGGGTTCAGCCTGAGAGACTGGCACGGTTTGGTTATGATTAAATAGTAAACTAAACTAATGAGCACGAGTCAGCGATTAGCACACACGTACACAGATAGATACTTGAGACAATAAGAAGACCTGTCCTGATAATTAAGTAGCTTGTCACTTGTTTTATTGCTAGTTTTATATGAAGTGTATATAATTAACCCTTTCTCGTTGGCTCTAATCTTATCGGCGAGTAAACCCTTAATGATCACTTATGTCTATCCCACTATCCTAGAAACGATAGAATAAATAGGCGAGGAAGGGGCATGGCGACCCAAGCAATGCTCAGCTAGACACAGAGGTTATCAATGCACTAATAAAAGTCACCAAAGACATCAACATATAAACTTTAATTAATGGGAAAGCAATTTTAAGGGGTGATCATGATATTCCGTAGTCACATGACATCAGCCCATCAATCCTGATGAATTAAAGTGTACTAATACAATAAAACAAAACTACTTAATGAATTAAATACATGCAGGACCATCTTACAGCTCTTGTATCTTCGTTCAGGGTGTGTCTTGTGCTGCTAATACGTCTGAATTCGTCTCAGGTTTGGTACTCGTACGTATGGTATCTTGCACTGTCCAACTCCGAAATTCGTCTGACCTTGGGGTATTTATAGTTTCTGTCTGAGGGTTAGATGCGGCGCATAGGATAAGTAGATGCGGCGCATTGACTTAACTTCGCGTGGGGTCCAAGATTAATATATTCAGGAATATTCGTACACCGCCTTAAGATGCGGCGTAACTCCATTTCTCTATGCGGCGCATGTCCTTTGCTGTCTTGGATTGTAACTTGTGAAATCTTGATAGTGATACGCCGTATGTAAGAAGTATGTTGCGGCGTATCTGGAGCAGAATGATCTTGATCTTGTACATTTCAGTAGACTCTTAACATCTTGCTTGTTTTGCTCCATAATTAGTCCAAAATCGCCAAGTTTCACATAATACTTGTTTTTACCTGAGAATTACAAAAGTAAACATTAACGTATCAATTCTCATATATAATATAATAAAACAAGTCAAATAAATAGGATAAATGATGATAATAAAATGTACTTATTTGAGTTCATCATAGATCAAGGCAGGAACAACCAAAAGACGATACTTGGAAGATCACAGTGCATGAAGGAACATTAAAAGAAGAATATTATACATCGACACACAAAGTTCTAGACATTGAAGGCAAAAGACCAATCACGGGAGCATCATTGTAATGACCATCCCTTAGGGGGAGATTGTTAGCAATTATTTTATGCTATTTAGGAAGTGATGGTCATTTGTTGATTAGAACTAAAGTATCATGTATAATATGTATTAAGTAGAGTGGGCTTATAGCATTAGTGTTGATAGCATCTTATGTTATAAGTGTAGTGCAACATATAAGCCCACATTAGGTCCAATGTGAAAAGCCCATCCAACCCATGTGATGGCAGCCAACAACAAAACCACACACACTCTCATTCATTAGTTGTATGTCTCATATTGTGTAGAGAGTGTGTGTGCGTTTTACCTTAGTCATTGTATTATCTCTTTCCAAAAGCTATAATCATTCGACTAGATTTTTATACCATATGATCCACACCTCTCTTGTTCTTAATATATGTTTGTGAGTCATCCAAGGTCTTGTCGTGAATCTTGTGTGGTAAAGTGAAGTGTTCGGTTCATCTTTTACAAGAAAGTCGAGCACTACAAGGTCTACTGACAAATCTTTCATTTCTTTATCATGGGTGTCATCACTCATCACCACTCCATCAATATACCAGATTACCAATCTTCAACACGAATTTGCACAAACATATGCTCACGATTTCTACACATGCGACACCTTCAACAAATCAATATTGCAAAGTAGCTCTTATTAGCTTAATAAGGTCAGCCAGTACCCGTTTGGTCTCGTACTTGTCTTGTTTGGTATTGGGTTTTACTATTTTACTATATTGTATGCTACCGGTTTTTAAGTGCATTTGATTAAGTTTTCCTCTGGTTTCTGATGTTCTTATGTCTCTATCTGTGTATATGTCCCTATTTTATGTGTATTTATGTGACTTTACGCATGAAATACTACAGATATGTATTGTCTGTGCTGTGATTACCTTTAATATGTTCCCTGAAATGCTGGCTGCAGAGATTGGTTTAATTGATAACTAGTCATTGATGTTGTGATTTACTATGTTCATTGTCTAGTGATAACAAGCTAGGCGAATATCAAACCTTTTAGAAGCGAGACGACGGCCTGCTGAAGTAAGCAGGCATAGAAAAAAGGGACATGCAGTTATTAACGATGTATGAATGAAGACTCTAACTCCAAGTTCGACCAATTCACACATGTGATAAAGATATATTGTTAGATAGGTGATTTTGATGCTGGCACTTTTGTCTATATAAACTTGAATTGACCACATAAAACGGAATAAAACTCTGATATTGATTGATATGTGGAAAATTTTTGCCTATACATAAAAACCCCATAGACACGTTCGTTAAGAAATGACCCGCTAACAATTACGTGTGTCCACACTTTCATGCTAATAATAAGGAACATGGAGGAGACAATTCCAAGCATGGTTGATATGTGGAAAAATTTGCAAAAACGGAATAAAACTATGATATTAGCGATGTATGAATGAAGACTCTAACTCCAAGGTCGACCAATTCACACATAAAACGGAATAAAACTCTGATATTGATTGATATGTGGAAAATTTTGCCTATACATAAAAACCCCATAGACACGGTCGTTAAGAAATGACCCGCTAACAATTACGTGTGTTCACACTTTCATGCTAATAATGAGGAACATGGAGGAGACAATTCCAAGCATGATTGATATGTGGAAAATTTTGCTAAAACGGAATAAAACTATGATATTAACGATGTATGAATGAAGACTCTAACTCCAAGGCCGACCAATTCACACATAAAACGGAATAAAACTCTGATATTGATTGATATGTGGAAAATTTTGCCTATACATAAAAACCCCATAGACACGGTCGTTAAGAAATGACCCGCTAACAATTACGTGTGTTCACACTTTCATGCTAATAATAAGGAACATGGTGGAGACAATTCCAAGCATGATTGATATGTGGAAAATTTTGCTAAAACGGAATAAAAGTATGATATTAACGATGTATGAATGAAGACTCTAACTCCAAGGTCGAGCAATTCACACATAAAATGGAATAAAACTATGATATTGATTGATATGTGGAAAATTTTGCCTATACATAAAAACCCCATAGACACGGTCGTTAAGAAATGACCCGCTAACAATCACGTGTGTTCACACTTTCATGCTAATAATAAGGAACATGGAGGAGACAATTCCAAGCATGATTGATATGTGGAAAAATTTGCTAAAACGGAATAAAACTATGATATTAACGATGTATGAATGAAGACTCTAACTCCAAGGTCGACCAATTCACACATAAAACGGAATAAAACTCTGATATTGATTGATATGTGGAAAATTTTGCACATAGAAACCCCATAGACACGGTCCCTTATTAGTCACCCCACGTTTTTGCTTCTACCACTTGTATCCACTGTTATACATTAAGTAGAAATGGTTGATGTTTCAAACTATACCAATAGTCTTTGTTTCTTGATTCATTTTAACTACATGTCCAAATATAGTTCGTTTCATCATTTTATTTAGACACAAGTATAAAACTTGGCAAACTCACGCACATTAGATATAAACAAACTCATAGCCACATACGACCCATCATTGACTAAAAGGACCATATATATGCATATTAAAGCCACATAATACATTAATACTCTAGATCAGAGTCGTTTTGCTAAGGCCATCGACTCCCGAACTAAAATGCACTCCATATTAGTCTATTACCTTTTGTATACGTTCTATCTTTCTAGTCTTTGCATGACAACGATGGATGTCAGTTATTGTTGACCTGGACTTTTCATAATATTAAATTAATTAGAGGCTATTTTCCTATAGATACTAATGTTAAACTTTTGATTTACAATTCGAAATGCCCTTCTTATAGATATTATTATGGATTAATCGGTATGGTTATTGGGTTGTTCGGTTTATTCGATTAATTTTTTTTGGTAAAATCGAAAACGAACCGAATCGAACTCAAGCTAGATTAAATCGAACCGAAAACCGAAATTGAATTTAGTCGGTTTTTGGGTTAAACCGAAAAACCCGATTACATAACTAGCGTAATGACTAATCTATCTTCTTTATCATACACTAAACTATACTATTCGATGAAAGTCAATAACCAGAACAAGATGAGAAATGTGGATCGTATGTAAACTAGAACCGAAAGTTTATTAGCTTTGCAAAGAAACAAACAAACACAAACTTAAAGCACACACACTCTCACCTCACCTAGACAATTCGGCTCACTACTTGTGAAGTGAGAGTGTGCTTTTATACATGAGTTGTGACGCCATAAGGCTTTTTGATGGGCTTTTATGTGGATCGGTTGGGCCTTGTTGGGTTACATGATATTTTATTAACTTAAACACTAACTTACTAGCTTACAACAAGAGCCCATTAATCCTAGACTATTACATAGTAACGCAAAGTTCTATTTGAACAAATGACCATCACTTTACTTTATACTTTAAATGCTAACAATCTCCCCCTAAGGGATGGCCATTTCAATGATGCTCCCAGTGATTTGGTCTTTCATCTTCGTTGTCTTGTGCTTTGAGTGTCGTTGTAGAATAGTCTTTGCTTTTCGTTCCTTCATGCTATGTGATCTTTAAAGTATCGTCTTTTGGTCGTTCTTGCCTTGATCATCATCTTCATGTGTTTATGCATCGTGACCGCCAACATACTCATACCTCTTGAGCTTCATGCTTATGTTGTAACACCTCGTGCCCGCTTAGACCAAAAACTATGACTTTATACGCGGAAACGATTAACTTTTACGGACATGCTGTTACTCTTTTGACCATTTATAAAAATCCATAAACATTCAGACCTTGAGACTCTTTATACATGAAACTAGACTCAATTACCTTCAAAACGAAGGGTGAAGCGACCCGTAACGACTTGCGGTTTAAAAGATATGATTTTTTGAAAATTGCCAAAATCTGAAAATAATGCCCAACCGCCGGTTGGGGTCCAATTTTGGGTCTGAACCGCCGGTTGAGATCCCAACCTACGGTTACTACCCAAAATGGGTACATTTACACTTAATCCAAACGCTCCTTTATAATTTGACTATAACACTTTCAACACACTTTAACATACCATATGGCTACCAAAATCATTTACAACTCTTGGCACACAACTTGACGCTTGTCTATTCATTACAAAACATCACTTGACTCACGGGGGTACAAACTTACACATGAGCTCGGTATCTACCTAAGCTCTAATTTCTTACCAATCTTCTAATATTACATAACACAACCTCTATCCTTAATCCAAGCCTTCCACGATAGCATGCCAACCTACAAAATGGTTAGACAACTAAACCATAAGCTTTCGTTTAGTAAGTAACTAGATTAACATATGAATAACACGTAAATCCACATATATGCAACACGAATACTTCAACCATTAAGCACAATTGGTCATAATAACATTACGCACATAAACATCATAACATAGCTTAGCCATTCCATTCTCATAACCTATCACTTGAGTTGGCTAACTAAGCAAATCACCTATCAAGGCCACACTCACTAATTCAAAACTATCAACTATAACCTTCATATTCATAATCACATAATAATGCAAACAAGCATATTAAACACATATCAATCAAGTTACTTACCTTAGTGTTGGGTCAAAAATTGACCCTGTTACCCAGACAAGGATTTGAACATAAAATAGCCTAACTCACTAAATAAAATAGTGGGTTACTCACTGATAAAGAAATCAGTGAGTGTTGTATAAAGCTCGTTGTTGAAGAAACACTTTACTTACTGATACGGTGTCTGTGAGTAAAGTATACGAGCTACAAACAACTCCAGTATCACTGAGAAATGGCAAATATCTCAGTGACCCTGAAGACGCTATCTCTACAAGCAGACTGAAAAATATGGGCGCGAACTTCCAAAAGAAAAAAAGAAAGTCAGACAAAGTACAAAAGAGAAAGATGAAGAGGGACCACTTAGTAGATTACAACCCACACCAAGTGGATGACAACTCACACCTACCCCACATGTCTTTGTTTAGTTACCTGTATATATTGTATGCTTTGTAATTGAGATAGTGTGTGTCCTAAACAAACAAAAGAATACAAAATGTATTAATTGATAGGATCATCCTCTCATTGAATCTCAAGCATAGCTTGGATCAATGAGAGTTCATTTGTCACCCAAAGAGGATAGTTTACATGAATTATCCCCTTGAAGAAGCTGAAGATGTTATCATGTAGTCAATTGTATTTTGAGTAATCTTGTAACATTTGTTTTTATTATTAATGAAGTTGTTATTTATTTACTCAAATTTCATGGACCAACACTTAGTCCAAGCTAATCAATATCAAAGACATCATCATTACCACTATCATCCATCATCATCATCATCAATCTTCATAATTAACCAAAACCTACTTAACATCACAATCAATACTAATATTAAGGGTTAACATAACCATGAAACATACTCAACTTCCATTTCATATCATCATATGATCATATCTTGATCATATGATGAAAACCCACTAAACTATAATTTTACAATCATTATAAAGGATTACTTACTTATAGTGATCTTTGCTAGGAAGGATCATAAGTATCATATCTTCACTATCTTCCTTCCTAAGCCATCAACTAGCTCTCTTTCCCTCCTTTTCTCTCTAAGCCGACAAACACAATACTCTTGAATAATAGAGAAAAGTCTAGAAGTCCCTAGATAAATAATAGCTAGTCACAAGTTTGGGCTAATGGCAAGAATGGCCCCTCAAGTCTCATTCCTTTTATTTTGGCCACAACATATAACATATTTAACACTTGACAACCTAAGTCCCTTTAGTTATGCATCACATTTTATATAACTACATTAGTCATACTTGACTATAAATTTACTATCGGTTTTGACCACTACGTAACATTCGTTGACTGGCCAATCACATAAGATCTTATCCATTTTCATCTAGGGTGGGGTCTAAGTACCCGGGAAACGGGTCTAACAATTCTACCCCCTTATTTAGATTTCGTCCCCGAAATCTCTCGTCTATTACTATCCAAAACTAAATCACAACATATACATGCTCTTATTCTCATGCTCTCTAAGCCACTACCTTGCAACAATCTAATTGATATCGCAAATTCTAACTTTCTACAACATATCCATAACTCAAAATCTACAAAAAAACACACTTCTCATTCCGAACTTGACTAAAATTTCCCACAATTGACGACTAGTCATATGGAAAGTTTAGTATTTTGACTTTATATAAGTCAAACTTTAACATCCTTTCCACGTTATACGCCCATGCACTAACATGACATAACATCATATACCGGCTAATTTCACTTTCCACATAATACCAATACGTATCTACATCAAAAACCGGTAACTTAATTTAAATTTTATATCAAGTACCATCTAAATGGCACTTTCAAAATCTTTCTCACGCATCACTTAAGCAATCTTTCTTATTAAATTTTGGGAAAGCTCACCAATTAACTTATCAACTTAATGCACAACTCATTCTAGGCGTCTATCTTAAGGTTTCACACATTACCTTAACACCGCTATAAGTTTATTCGTATTTATCTTTTCTTATGACGTTTAACATGTTTTAGTTTTCACTTTCTCATATCACTATCCGTACTTATGTCATATCGGCCACACCTAAGCCCACTCATTTATAATTCTTTATTTACATAAAAAGGCGTCCCAATCTATGTAAGTAAGGAATTATAAACTTATGGTTCGGCGATTTACAATTTCTTCATTTAAACGAAGAGGCGTCCCAATCCATTTAAATAGAGAGATTATAAACCATCCTACTTACGTACTTCCGACACAACAATCATACTCGCTTTACTTTCCATCTTTTCTAGCCTTGGATCCAATCTCACTAACTTTTCATCCATGCCATGAAGGCAAGCTAAACAACCATGCCATGAAGGCAAGCTAGGCCATCTCAAAGGATGCCAAAAAACATGCCATGAAGGCAATCTATCAACCATGCCATGAAGGCAAGCTATCATCTATGCATGAAGGCAAGCTTTCAAACATGCCATGAAGGAAAGCTATCATCCATGCTATGAAGGCAAGCTATCAACCATGCCATGAAGGAAAGCTATCATCCATGCCATGAAGGCAAGCTAACAACCATGCCCTGAAGGCAAGCTAGGCTATCCCGAAGGATACCAAAACACATGCCATAAAGGCAAGCTGAGCTATCCCGAAGGATACCAAAACTAGAGCATTGGATCCAAGCTATGTTTACTTTAACATCTTTACTCATTTTATCTTTCATGTACTTCTATCATTTTCTCAATTATCATTGCCTTAAGCAATTTCAACATTCACTACCATGCTTACTATCATCTCGACAAGTTTCTATATAACAATTGCCCATTTATTATCTTTGCATTTTCACAATGCAACTTATCTTTCATCCGTCAACCCGAAGTTGACTCACACACTCACTATATACCATCTTTATTTTAGACAAGTTCTAAATAATGCTTGTTCATTACAATTTACACATTTTCTATGTATTCTTACCACACTTATACTTTTACCCGTCAACCCCTTGTTGACCATATTCTCAACTTACACTATTACTTCATTTAGTCTATTCAACTTTTATGCATATAAACCTTACATAGGTTTATTCTACAACATTCTCATTAATTTCATCACACATTCCAATATATTATCATGATTATTTATGTTTTACGATTCTTTCTAGCGCACTTCATATCACTTATGACTTCTGGCGCAATATGTATCTCATTAATCACTTCTACTTATCACGCTTAACCATTTATTACTAACACATTTTACTTATCATGTTTTATATGCGACATGATCTTATCATGTTTTAACTATACACTTAACTTTCTCATTTTAGTTACTCATATCAGAATTCGTGCCTTTAAGCATCACATCATTTCCATACTTATTTTCAAGCTTTTTAGACATCTAGGCTTATCAAACACTTATCATGCTTCTTAACTTATTTCACTTGTCAATGTATTCTTTCAACTTTCTTTCATCACATATAATATGACCTTTATACATACATTGGAGTTAAAATGCGCTTTCTAAGCAACTTCTGTTATCGATCATACAATAAACATTACTCGCACATAACAATCAAATCTCACATAGTATGCATTCCAATGTATCTATCTCAACTCATACACTTCTATGCATCATGCTCTCAAGCACACGACATAAAACTTAGACATATAATAAACTACCATAGACTTAACATCTCATAAGCAATCATATAATAACACTTAACACTTATCCAACAAGTGTTAAAACATTCATACATCATATTGCACAATCAATCTATGTCTAAGCATTAACATTTTGATTAGTCACCAACACTAGTCTACCTTATAAACTAAGGCATCAATAACACCTTACTGTAATTCATTTATTAGCCATCTCTAATACCACTTAGCATTCCTACTCGCATTTCCATTACCATTACTCTATCACACATTCACTAATCACAAAACAATCACCGGCACCGACCAAGGTGCACGGCTAACTAATCACTTAAACACTTCAAGCCCTCCACGGACTTACATCACATACACATTAACACATAAAACACATTCATCACTTATCAACTTCAAGCTCATCTAACATAAAACATAATCCATCTCATACTAACAACTACTTCTCGCATCACTAGCACTTACGTTGAATGCTTCTATGAGTGGTTTATAGACTAGGCAACCTATAGCGGAAACCTAATTCACTTAAACCGAAACTCTGATACCAAGTTGTTAATACCCCGTGCCCGCTTAGACCAAAAACTATGACTTTATAAGCGAAAACGCTGACTTTTACGGACATGCTATTACTATTTTGACCATTTACAAAAATCCATAAACATTCAGACATTGAGACTATTTTTAAATAAAACATAGACTCAATTACCTTCAAAATGACAGATGGCGCGACCCATAACGACTTACGGTTTAAAAGATATGATTTTTTGAAAATCGCCAAAATATGAAAATAATGCCCAACCCCGTTTGGGGTCCATTTTTGGGTCTGAACAGCCAGTTGAGTCCCAACCACCGCGGTTCAGACCTGCTGTTTGCCCGGATCAGTTTTCAAGTCCCGGATTGAAAATCCGACCTCCCGAACTCGGTATTTCACCAAACATTCCAGATTTACTTAATATATCATTGAGCACATTTTCATACAAAAACATTTACCCATTTTGACCCACTTTCACTACAAACAAGCCATACTGACTCTCGTATTACATCAAACTTGGCCAAATTCATTAACATAACATAACAAACATGTTCCATAGACACTTGACCCGTTATACTAACCCAAAATGGGTACATTTACACTTAATCCAAACGCCCCTTTATACTTTGACTATAACACTTTCAACACACTTTAACATACCATATGGCTACCAAAATCATTTACAACAATTGGCACACAACTTGACGCTTGTCTATTCATTACAAAACATTACTTGACTCAAGGGGGTACAAACTTACACATGAGCTCGGTATCTACCTAAGCTCTAATTTCTTACCAATATTCTAATATCACATAACACAACCTCTATCCTTAATCAAGCCTTCCATGATAGCATGCCAACCTACAAAATGGTTAGACAACTAAACCAAAAGCTTTCGCTTAGTAAGTAACTAGATTAACATATGAATAACACATTAATCCACATATATGCAACGAATACTTCAACCATTAAGCACAATTGGTCATAATCACATTACGCACAAAAACATCATAACATACCTTAGCCATTCCATTCTCATAACCTATCACTTATGTTGGCTAACTAGGTAAATCACCTATCAAGGCCACACTCACTATTCAAAACTATCAACTTTAACCTTCATATTCATAATCACATAATAATGCAAACAAGCATATTAAACACATATCAATCAAGTTACTTACCTTAGTGTTGGGTCAAAAATTGACCCTGTTACCCAGACAAGGATTTGAACATAAATAGCCTAACTCACTAAATAAATAGTGGGTTACTCACTGATAAAGAAATCAGTGAGTGTTGTATAAAGCTCGTTGTTGAAGAAACACTTTACTTACTGATACGTGTCTGTGAGTAAAGTATACGAGCTACAAACAACTCCAGTATCACTGAGAAATGGCAAATATCTCAGTGACCCTGAAGACGCTATCTCTACAAGCAGACTGAAAAATATGGGCGCGAACTTCCAAAAGAAAAAAGAAAGTCAGACAAAGTACAAAAGAGAAAGATGAAGAGGGACCACTTAGTAGATTACAACCCACACCAAGTGGATGACAACTCACACCTACCCCACATGTCTTTGTTTAGTTACCTGTATTATTGTATGCTTTGTAATTGAGATAGTGTGTGTCCTAAACAACAAAGAATACAAAATGTATTAATTGATAGGATCATCCTCTCATTGAATCTCAAGCATAGCTTGGATCAATGAGAGTTCATTTGTCACCCAAAGAGGATAGTTTACATGAATTATCCCCTTGAAGAAGCTGAAGATGTTATCATGTAGTCAATTGTATTTTGAGTAATCTTGTAACATTTGTTTTTATTATTAATGAAGTTGTTATTTATTTACTCAAATTTCATGGACCAACACTTAGTCCAAGCTAATCAATATCAAAGACATCATCATTACCACTATCATCCATCATCATCATCATCAATCTTCATAATTAACCAAAACCTACTTAACATCACAATCAATACTAATATTAAGGGTTAACATAACCCATGAAACATACTCAACTTCCATTTCATATCATCATATGATCATATCTTGATCATATGATGAAAACCCACTAAACTATAATTTTACAATCATTATAAAGGATTACTTACTTATAGTGATCTTTGCTAGGAAGGATCATAAGTATCATATCTTCACTATCTTCCTTCCTAAGCCATCAACTAGCTCTCTTTCCCTCCTTTTCTCTCTAAGCGACAAACACAAATACTCTTGAATAATAGAGAAAAGTCTAGAAGTCCCTAGATAAATAATAGCTAGTCACAAGTTTGGGCTAATGGCAAGAATGGCCCCTCAAGTCTCATTCCTTTTATTTTGGCCACAACATATAACATATTTAACACTTGACAACCTAAGTCCCTTTAGTTATGCATCACATTTTATATAACTACATTAGTCATACTTGACTATAAATTTACTATCGGTTTTGACCACTACGTAACATTCGTTGACTGGCCAATCACATAAGATCTTATCCATTTTCATCTAGGGTGAGGTCTAAGTACCAGGGAAACGGGTCTAACAATTCTAACCCCTTAATTAGATTTCGTCCCGAAATCTCTCGTCTATTACTATCCAAAACTAAATCACAACATATACATGCTCTTATTCTCATGCTCTCTAAGCCACTACCTTGCAACAATCTAATTGATATCGCAAATTCTAACTTTCTACAACATATCCATAACTCAAAATCTACAAAAAAAACACACTTCTCATTCCGAACTTGACTAAAATTTCCCACAATTGACGACTAGTCATATGGAAAGTTTAGTATTTTGACTTTATATAAGTCAAACTTTAACATCCTTTCCACGTTATACGCCCATGCACTAACATGACATAACATCATATACCGGCTAATTTCACATTCCACATAATACCAATACGTATCTACATCAAAAACCGGTAACTTAATTTAAATTTTATATCAAGTACCATCTAAATGGCACTTTCAAAATCTTTCTCACGCATCACTTAAGCAATCTTTCTTATTAAATTTTGGGAAAGCTCACCAATTAACTTATCAACTTAATGCACAACTCATTCTAGGCGTCTATCTTAAGGTTTCACACATTACCTTAACACCGCTATAAGTTTATTCGTATTTATCTTTTCTTATGACGTTTAACATGTTTTAGTTTTCACTTTCTCATATCACTATCCGTACTTATGTCATATCGGCCACACCTAAGCCCACTCATTTATAATTCTTTATTTACATAAAAAGGCGTCCCAATCTATGTAAGTAAGGAATTATAAACTTATGGTTCGGCGATTTACAATTTCTTCATTTAAACGAAGAGGCGTCCCAATCCATTTAAATAAAGAGATTATAAACCATCCTACTTACGTACTTCCGACACAACAATCATACTTGCTTTACTTTCCATCTTTTCTAGCCTTGGATCCAATCTCACTAACTTTTCATCCATGCCATGAAGGCAAGCTAAACAACCATGCCATGAAGGCAAGCTAGGCCATCTCAAAGGATGCCAAAAAACATGCCATGAAGGCAATCTATCAACCATGCCATGAAGGCAAGCTATCATCTATGCCATGAAGGCAAGCTTTCAAACATGCCATGAAGGAAAGCTATCATCCATGCTATGAAGGCAAGCTATCAACCATGCCATGAAGGAAAGCTATCATCCATGCCATGAAGGCAAGCTAACAACCATGCCCTGAAGGCAAGCTAGGCTATCCCGAAGGATACCAAAACACATGCCATAAATGCAAGCTGGGCTATCCCGAAGGATACCAAAACTAGAGCATTGGATCCAAGCTATGTTTACTTTAACATCTTTACTCATTTTATCTTTCATGTACTTCTATCATTTTCTCAATTATCATTGCCTTAAGCAATTTCAACATTCACTACCATGCTTACTATCATCTCGACAAGTTTCTATATAACAATTGCCCATTTATTATCTTTGCATTTTCACAATGCAACTTATCTTTCATCCGTCAACCCGAAGTTGACTCACACACTCACTATATACCATCTTTATTTTAGACAAGTTCTAAATAATGCTTGTTCATTACAATTTACACATTTTCTATGTATTCTTACCACACTTATACTTTTACCCGTCAACCCCTTGTTGACCATATTCTCAACTTACACTATTACTTCATTTAGTCTATTCAACTTTTATGCATATAAACCTTACATAGGTTTATTCTACAACATTCTCATTAATTTCATCACACATTCCAATATATTATCATGATTATTTATGTTTTACGATTCTTTCTAGCGCACTTCATATCACTTATGACTTCTAGCGCAATATGTATCTCATTAATCACTTCTACTTATCACGCTTAACCATTTATTACTAACACATTTTACTTATCATGTTTTATATGCGACATGATCTTATCATGTTTTAACTATACACTTAACTTTCTCATTTTAGTTACTCATATCAGAATTCGTGCCTTTAAGCATCACATCATTTCCATACTTATTTTCAAGCTTTTTAGACATCTAGGCTTATCAAACACTTATCATGCTTCTTAACTTATTTCACTTGTCAATGTATTCTTTCAACTTTCTTTCATCACATATAATATGACCTTTATACATACATTGGAGTTAAAATGCGCTTTCTAAGCAACTTCTGTTATCGATCATACAATAAACATTACTCGCACATAACAATCAAATCTCACATAGTATGCATTCCAATGTATCTATCTCAACTCATACACTTCTATGCATCATGCTCTCAAGCACACGACATAAAACTTAGACATATAATAAACTACCATAGACTTAACATCTCATAAGCAATCATATAATAACACTTAACACTTATCCAACAAGTGTTAAAACATTCATACATCATATTGCACAATCAATCTATGTCTAAGCATTAACATTTTGATTAGTCACCAACACTAGTCTACCTTATAACTAAGGCATCATAACACCTTACTGTAATTCATTTATTAGCCCATCTCTAATACCACTTAGCATTCCTACTCGCATTCCATTACCATTACTCTATCACACATTCACTAATCACAAAACAATCACCGGCACCGACCAAGGTGCACGGCTAACTAATCACTTAAACACTTCAAGCCCTCCACGGACTTACATCACATACACATTAACACATAAAACACATTCATCACTTATCAACTTCAAGCTCATCTAACATAAAACATAATCCATCTCATACTTAACAACTACTTCTCGCATCACTAGCACTTACGTTGAATGCTTCTATGAGTGGTTTAAGACTAGGCAACCTATAGCGGAAACCTAATTCACTTAAACCGAAACTCTGATACCAAGTTGTAATACCCCGTGCCCGCTTAGACCAAAAACTATGACTTTATAAGCGAAAACGCTTGACTTTTACGGACATGCTATTACTATTTTGACCATTTACAAAAATCCATAAACATTCAGACATTGAGACTATTTTTAAATAAAACTAGACTCAATTACCTTCAAAATGACAGATGGCGCGACCCATAACGACTTACGGTTTAAAAGATATGATTTTTTGAAAATCGCCAAAATATGAAAATAATGCCCAACCGCCGTTTGGGGTCCATTTTTGGGTCTGAACAGCCAGTTGAGTCCCAACCACCGCGGTTCAGACCTGCTGTTTGCCCGGATCAGTTTTCAAGTCCCGCGATTGAAAATCCGACCTCCCGAACTCGGTATTTCACCAAACATTCCAGATTTACTTAATATATCATTGAGCACATTTTCATACAAAAACATTTACCCATTTTGACCCACTTTCACTACAAACAAGCCATACGACTCTCGTATTACATCAAACTTGGCCAAATTCATTAACTTAACATAACAAACATGTTCCATAGACACTTGACCCGTTTACTACCCAAAATGGGTACATTTACACTTAATCCAAACGCCCCTTTATACTTTGACTATAACACTTTCAATACACTTTAACATACCATATGACTACCAAAATCATTTACAACTCTTGGCACACAACTTGACGCTTGTCTATTCATTACAAAACATTACTTGACTCAAGGGGGTACAAACTTACACATGAGCTCGGTATCTACCTAAGCTCTAATTTCTTACCAATATTCTAATATCACATAACACAACCTCTATCCTTAATCAAAGCCTTCCATGATAGCATGCCAACCTACAAAATGGTTAGACAACTAAACCAAAAGCTTTCGCTTAGTAAGTAACTAGATTAACATATGAATAACACATTAATCCACATATATGCAACACGAATACTTCAACCATTAAGCACAATTGGTCATAATCACATTACGCACAAAAACATCATAACATACCTTAGCCATTCCATTCTCATAACCTATCACTTAAGTTGGCTAACTAGGTAAATCACCTATCAAGGCCACACTCACTAATTCAAAACTATCAACTATAACCTTCATATTCATAATCACATAATAATGCAAACAAGCATATTAAACACATATCAATCAAGTTACTTACCTTACTCCAAGCTAATCAATATCAAAGACATCATCATCACCACTATTATCCATCATCATCATTAATCTTCATAATTAACCAAAACCTAATCAACATAACAATCAATACTAAAATTAAGGGTTAACATAACCCATGAAACATACTCAACTTACATTTCATATCATCATATGATCATATCTTGATCATATGATGAAAACCCACTAAACTATAACTTTACAATCATTATAAAGGATTACTTACTTATAGTGATCTTTGCTAGGAAGGATCATAAGTATCATATCCTCACCATCTTCCTTCCTAAGCCATCAACTAGCTCTCTTTCCCTCCTTTTCTCTCTAAGCCGACAAACACAATACTCTTGAATAATAGAGAAAAGTCTAGAACTCCCTGGATAAATAATAGCTAGTCATAAGTTTGGGCTAATGGCAAGAATGGCCCCTAAAGTCTCATTCCTTCTATTTTGGCCACAACACACTTCATAACATATTTAACATTTGGCAACCTAAGTCCCTTTAGTTATGCATCACATTTTATATAACTACATTAGTCATACTTGACTATAAATTTACTATCGGGTTTGACCACTACGCAACATTCGTTGACTGGCCAATCACAGAAGATCTTATCCATTTTTATCTAGGGCTTAGTCCAAGTACCCAGAAAATGGGTCTAACATATGTCTTCCTCACGTGATAATTGAACTTGTTCTTGACATCTTGAATAGGTTCTTTGACTTTGTCTTTAGACTTTGTCTTTAACTTGATCTTTTTGTCTTGAACTTTTTACTTCGAGCTTCGTTGAGGATGATCTTCATAAGTATGAGTATGATGAGGAGAATATGTTTGATGTATCAGATGATGATTGGTTGATGGACTTTTGTCAGTAGCTGCCTAAAACAGTTAGCAATAAATCGTCCAGCACTTACAGGTTCGGACTTCAAGATCGTCAACAGCATAGTGTGAAGACTTTCTCAAATCCTAGCCCAGGCCGTTCTGAATCGGATACCCCCGAAAGGGCTTACACAGACACACTGAAGTGCACCCACGATTCAGTGAGTCGCTGGAGATCACCCCACGACTGTAGACCGTTTGAAGCACGTAACCATCATGATATAAGGCAAGATCCGAAGATCTCATTAAGACTCTTGTACACCTTGTGTCCTTTTTGGCGAACACAAGGGTATTATAATGGAAGTGTTCCTAAGATATTTTTGATGAATCTCATGGCTCTAGAGTTAATTATGCGTTTTAGTTTTAGTAGTCGGAGACATGAAGTAGAGTGCCACCTTTTCAATATCAACACATCTCGGAGTGAGAGGCCGATAGATTATGTAGTGTTCTCCGTGAGAAATGAAACAAATATCTTTTAAGAGATATCTGAGTGGCTAGGAGGGGTGGTGCAGCGCGTCACTGGGTCCATGACGTCTTGTCTTCAATATCAGTATCAACTTGTGATAACCGATAGCAGATGTATTGACCCGGTTTCTGCCCTAAGTTTTCATGGAGGGCTATTTCTTTTCACCCTTTCATTAAACTTTTCTTTTTAATTCTTCAACCCCTTCTTTCTCCTTTCTCATTTTACTTCTTTTTTTCAATCTTTCCTAAGGACTTCTAATTCTAATCAATTGGAATTGTCCTTGTGTAGATCCCTCCGGCTCTGGCGGATCATAGGACATAACCTAATGTTGGGAATAAAATGATCAAAGTCAAAGAGCCTGCCAAGTCGATGAAGAGCCTGCTAGTTGATTTTGTTGTGTACGAAGATGTTCTACCAGTACCTTCTGGGTAGAAGGTACTGCTAGCTAATGAAGAGCCTGCCAAGCTTATGTCAAGTCGATTAGATATTTTGTAATAGATATTTAGTTGAATTATTAGTCTTTGTACATTGTTATACGTTATGTAGAAGTAGAATAGTCTTCTGTGGTGACAGAAGAATATATCAGAGTGTACATGGGTAGTTGTATTTAATTGTAGGCGCCAATATAGTCAAAGTATAGTATTATATTCATCTACTTGACAACATGTAATAAGATATCCTTATCTTATAAAAGGATATCTTAGTCACTACTTTATGCATGCATCTTTCACAACTAATAACTACGAACCAAACTATCTCTCAAGTAACTTAGTTACTTCGAATCACAAATCCTTTTTACAATCTTAGATTCAAGATTACTTTGTAATCCTGGTGATATTTAGATCATCCGTATTATTTCATCAATAATATTGAATCGTTTTGTTCTAACCAAAGTTTGTGTTCTTTGTTCATTGCATTCACTCATTTTACTCAAACTCACCACCTTGTGTTCTTTTAAAGTGTGTTGTAGTAGATTCCGCATGCTAAACACATTCAATACATAAATATCTCTCAAACACATTACTAAGATTCATATCCCAAGTGTTTGAACTTCAAGAACATATTAAACAAAAGCGTTCCACAAGTGGTATCAGAGCTAGGCTTGATATTTACTAATTTAAAAGAAAAATGGATGTTGAACATATTCAAACCAATGTTGCAGCTAAACTTCCATTACTCAAGCAAAACGAGTTTGAAATGTGGAGACTAAGGGTTGAACAATACTTTCAAGTGCAGGACTATGCACTTTGGGAGATCATTGAATAAGGCAATTCCTTCAAACCCCAAATCACCACTACAACAGTAAATGATGCTCTTGTAACAAGAATACAAGATCAACCATCAAATGCAGATGAAAAAGTTCAGAAGAGGAATGATCTAAAGGCAAGGAGTATGTTACTGATGACTATTCCAAATGATCAACTTCTGATCTTCAACAAATACAAAGATGCCAAAACCCTTTTTGAAGCAATTGTGGCTAGGTTTGGTGGTAATGATGCTACCAAGAAAACACAGAAAACCCTTCTCAAACAACAATTTGAGAACTTCACAGCCACAACCAATGAGTCTTTGGACAGTATGTTCAATAGACTTCAGAAGCTTGCAAGTCAGTTAGCCATCCATGAAGTGATGATAACTCAAGAAGACCTAAACTCTAAATTTCTTAGAAGTTTACCTTCAGAATGGTCTATGCATGTCATTGTATGGAAGAACAAGTCAGATATTGACCAGATGAGTCTCAATGATCTCTACAACAATTTCAAAATAGTAGAGCATGAAGTAAAGAAGACTACTGGGTCAAGTTCTGGAAATATGGCTTTTGTTTCATCCCCAAGCATGTCAAAGGTTGATAATGAAGAACAAGGTAGCAGAGAAGAAGGTACTGCTAATACAACTTTTGGTACTGCTGGTACTTCTGGTAGTACCAAATCCATATTAGATGAAACAATTGGGTGTGCTTTTCTTACATCTCAGCACAATGGGTCTGTATTATCATTTGAAGACCTTCAAGAGATTCATCCTGATGATCTTGAAGAAATGGACATAAAGTGGCAACTTTCAGTTTTAAGCATTAGAGCCAAGAAGTTGATGATGAGAACTGGCAAGAAGATTCTGATAGATGGAAATGAGCCTGCTGGCTATGATAAGTCAAAGGTGGAGTGTTACAACTGCCACATGAAAGGTCACTACTCTAGAGAGTGTAGAAGACCTAAGAAGCAGGATGACAAGGGTAGAGGGTTTGACAACAGGAATAAAGGAAGCTTTGAGAAGAAAGGAAGCTTTGAAAGCAAGAGTAAGGTTGTTGAAGTTGCAGAGCCAAAAGCAATGGTTGCTATTGATGGCATGGGTTTTGATTGGAGTTTCATGGGTGAAGATGAGTCAATTTCTGATGAATTGGCTTTGATGGCATTCTCCACCCCTGAGGTACAAATTATCAAATGTTCTAATAATTGTGAATCTCTTAAAGAATTAGAAATCATAAGTAAAGCTTATGATACAGAAGTATTAGAACATAGAAAAACCCAACAAACCTTATTTAACCATCAGTGTGGTATGTCCAAACTAGAAAAACAAATCATTCACTATAGAGAAAATGAACTCACATTTTCTGATGCTAAAGGTGCTCTTAATAGACAAATATATTTGAAAGATACTGAAATAGAAATGTTAAGGACTGAGTGCACTAAAGTGACATTAGCTAGAGACAATATTCAACTGACTGTTACTAAATTGGAAAATGCTTCTGAGTGTACTAAGAGCATAGTAGAGAATCAGTTGAATAAGAAAATAAAATCAGGGATAGGATACAATGAATGTCCACCTCCTTATAGAGGAATTCCATGTCCCCAGGGTAGTGATCTTGCTGTATCAGGTTTACATGAATTTGTTAACAAACCATTGGATAAACCTGTAGTGATAAGTGGACCTTCTGAGAGTGCTAAGAATGTTCCACTCTCTAAGGTGCTCACTGATAAGAGACCAGATGTCCTAATTATTGAGGATTGGGTATCTGATGATGATGAAGATCAGACTATTCCTATCAAAGGAATCAAAGTAGGACCAACCAGTCCCAAGAAAGTAGAAGTTAAAGCTAAGGCCAAAACTGTTTTGAAGACAGTTGAAAGTTGTAAAAATTGTAATAACAAACCTAGGGGAAGCCAAAGAAATTGGAACAACCTAAAGTCACAACAACTAGGTGATGACTTTGTTATGTTTAATAAGGCTTGTTATTATTGTGGAAGCTTTAATCATCTTCATGCTTATTGTAATAAATGGGTTTCTGGGAGTAAATCAAAAGTTAAAACAAATATTACTCACCCCAGAAAAAGTTTTGTTAAGTCTAACATCACAAATGATAAACATACTGTTAGACAACATAAGCCTGTTATTACAAAACCAACTGAAAAGGGTACAAGAAACACTTTCAAAAGTGTACCAAAAGTTGAGAAGAATCCTATTCAAAAGATAAATGTGGTCAAAACAAAAGTTTGGAGTCCAAAAACCAAAGGTCCTGCTAGACCACATGGTACTGCCAAAGTTGGTATTGCCAAAATTGGTACTGATAGACCAAAGACCACACAATGGATTAAAAGGGAAAGTGCTGTTAAGTCCTCAGCATGTTGGATTTGGAAACCAATCCAATCTAAAGGTGCATCAACAATCCTGAAAAGGTTTGACTTCATTGATGCAAGAGGCAAACCCAAGTCTGTCATGGCTTGGGTACCCCAAGGAAACTAATATGTTTATTTATGTGCAGGAACATTCAACTGATATTGAAGATCAAGGATATGTTGATAGTGGGTGTTCAAGGCACATGACAGGCAACATGTCATTCCTCTCAGATTTCAAAACATTTGATGGAGGATATGTTACCTTTGGGGGTGGAATAAAAGGAAAGATCACTGGTAAAGGTACTATCAAAACCAGTAAAATAGATTTTGAAAATGTGTATTTTGTGAAAGAACTTCAGTTTAATCTTCTTAGTGTCTCACAAATGTGTGACAAAAAGAACAATGTTCTATTTACTGACAATGGATGTATGGTTCTTTCTTCGGATTTTAAGATGCCTGATGAGAGTCAGATACTTCTTAAAATTCCAAAAAGGAACAATATGTATAGTGTCAATTTAAAGAACATTGATCCCAAGGAAGGTTTAACTTGTTTGGTAGCAAAAGCCTCATTGGATGAATCTATGATTTGGCATAGAAGGCTTGGTCATGTAAACTTTAAAACAATCAACACTATTGCAAAATATGATTTAGTAAGAGGTTTACCCAAAAAGATTTTCCAAAACGACCAAACTTGTGTTGACTGTCAAAAAGGCAAACAACATAGAGCTTCTTGTAAGCCCAAGACCCAAAACTCTATTACTCAGGCTTTACATATGCTTCATATGGATCTCTTTGGTCCTACTAATGTGTGCAGCTTGAATGGAAAGAAATATTGTCTGGTTGTTACTGATGACTATAGCAGATTTTCATGGGTTTTCTTCTTAAGATCTAAACATGAAACTAGTGAGATACTTAAAACCTATATCACTGAGGTAGAAAACCAATCTGACAAGAAAGTCAAAATCATCAGGTGTGACAATGGGACAGAGTTCAAGAATAGAGTTATGGATGACTTTTGCAAGGAAAAAGGCATAAAAAGAGAGTTTAGTGTAGCTAGAACACCTCAGCAAAATGGAGTAGCAGAAAGAAAGAATAGAACACTTATAGAGGCTGCTAGAACTATGTTAGTAGACTCTAAGTTGCCTATTTCTTTTTGGGCTGAAGCAGTTGGTACTGCTTGTTATGTACAAAACAGGGTTCTTGTGACAAAACCACATAGAAAAACACCTTATGAACTTTTCTTTGGTAGAAAACCATCTTTAAGTTTTATGAGACCTTTTGGTTGTCAGGTCACTATTCTCAATACCAAAGATCATTTAGGCAAATTTGATGGAAAAGCAGATGTTGGCTTTTTGATAGGGTATTCCTTGCAGAGTAAGGCCTATAGAGTGTTTAACACTTGCACTAGGCTAGTAGAAGAAAATCTTCACATAGAGTTTCAAGAGAAACTAGCAAATGTGAAAGGAGTTGGACCAGATTGGATGTTTGATGTTGATAGGCTTTCAGAATCTATGAATTATGTGCCTGTTACAGGTACAAATGCTAATGAAAATGCAGGTTCTGAAGATAATGTTGAAGCTCCTAAAGATCAAGATTTCATCTGGATGCCAATTTGGAAAAGTATGGATCTATCTTCAAGTGAAGAAGGACCTTCAGACACAACAATTGAAGGCAATGAAGAAGATCAAGGAACACAGAATCAAGAGAATCAAGAAAGTGGTGATAACGACAATGGTACTGCCAGTTCTTCAGATGGTCCTGCTAGTACAAGTATTGGTACTGCTGAGCCATTGAATATTCAAATAGATGATTCTTTTCAAGAAGAGGTTGGGATTAGCAATCTTCCAACTACATATGAAGTTCCTAAAACACCAAACACTAGAATTCTCAAAGATCACTCAACTGATGATGTGATTGGTAGCATGACTTCTGGTGTTAGAACAAGATCTCAAGTTGGTTTATCTCAAGTCTTATCCTCAAATGAAGAAGGGTTAATCTCCTCTATGTATGAAGAAAAGAATAATGATAATTCCAATATATGCCTGTTTTCATGTTTTCTATCTCAGGCTGAACCCAAGAACATAAACAAAGCTTTAGATGATGCAAGTTGGGTGGAAGCTATGCAAGAAGAGCTTCTCCAATTCAAGATTCAGAAGGTTTGGATATTGGTTGATTTGCCAAGAGGTCATAGGGCAATTGGAACCAAATGGGTGTTCAGAAACAAGAAAGATGAAAGGGGTATAGTGATCAGAAACAAGGCTAGATTGGTAGCACAAGGATATACTCAAGAGGAAGGGGTAGATTATGAAGAAGTGTTTGCTCCAGTTGCAAGACTTGAAGCAATTAGGCTTTTCTTAGCCTATGCTTCATTCATAGGCTTCACTGTCTATCAAATGGATGTTAAGAGTGCATTTTTGTATGGTGAAATTGAAGAACCAGTTTATGTATCTCAACCTCCAGGCTTCATTGATGCTGAGTATCCAGATAAAGTTTACAAGGTTACCAAGGCTTTGTATGGACTACATCAAGCTCCAAGGGCATGGTATGAAACATTGGCTTGTTTTCTACTAGAAAGTGGATTCCAAAGAGGCAGGATTGATCCAACTTTGTTCATCAAAAGGACAAAGAAAGACATCTTGTTAGTGCAGATTTATGTTGATGACATAATCTTTGGATCAACAAACCAAGGCTTGTGTGTAGAATTTGAAAAACTTATGCACAGTAAGTTTGAGATGAGTTCCATGGGGGAACTTACTTTCTTTTTAGGTCTCCAAGTGAAACAATCCAAAGAAGGCATATTTATCAGCCAAGATAAGTATGTAGCAGAGATCTTAAGGAAATTCAATTTTGCTGATTCTAAGGTTGCAAGTACACCAATGGATCCAGACAAAGGGCTACTCAAGGATGCTGAAGGAGAAGATATGGATTTGCACAATTATAGGTCTATGATTGGATCTTTGATGTATCTTACATCATCAAGACCAGATATCATGTTCTCAGTATGTGTGTGTGCAAGGTTTCAAATACATCCCAAAATCTCTCATCTCACAGCAGTCAAAAGAATCTTTAGATATCTTAAGGGTCAACCTAGGTTGGGTCTTTGGTATCCAAGGGAATCATCTTTTGAATTAGTGGCTTATTCGGATAGTGACTATGCTGGTGCAACACTAGACAGAAAATCCACAACTGGTGGATGTCAATTTCTTGGTTGCAGACTAATCTCTTGGCAATGCAAGAAACAAACAATGGTGGCCAATTCTACAACTGAAGCAGAATATGTTGCTGGTGCAAGTTGTTGTGGGCAAGTTCTTTGGATCCAAAATCAATTGCTTGACTATGGGTACAATTTTCTTAACACCATTATTTATATTGACAATAGCAGTACTATTTGTATCATTAAAAACCCAGTTCAACACTCAAAAACAAAACATATTGAAATCAGACACCATTTCATAAGGGATTGCAATGAGAAGAGGTTAATTCAAGTAGTTAAAATTGATTCTGAAAAGAATTATGCAGACCTTCTCACCAAAGCTTTTGATTTAGGTAGATTCAAATATCTTGTAGGAGGTATTGGAATGATAAATCTTTGAAAAACATGTGTTTTTGTTCATAAAAATTAACTGGTATTGGATTTTAAACATGGTACTGCTAGTTAGTCAAAAGGTCCTGTTAGTTCATAATTGGTCCTGCTGATACAAAATTACTATGTTTTGTTCATATAAATGCTTGAATGTTTACAATTATATAGATCAAGTGTTCTACACTTTGTTCTTTTGGTTTGCAACTAACATATTTCAGGTTGCTAACAAAACAAGAGTTCTTTCAAACAAAAGGGGCAACAAAAGTTATATTCATCTCAGGAGAAATAACAATCTCAGGGGAGGAATTAATAGCCCAAAATGGAAGAAAGACCAATTTATGAAAGAAAAGACAAGAGCATACAAGATGATGCAGAGTTGAAATAAAGAGAGTTAGCTCATATATCTAGAAGGGATGAAGCATTTCTCAAAGGAGAAAGTTCTATCTAGATCAAACTAAGAAAGGTTTCAACTCAAAGGCATGACATTAGATGATTTCACTTGTTGAACTAATCATCCAAGATACACAGCATCATTGCCTTTCTAAATTTCCTCCATCCAAGGAAATTGCACCATCTTTTGGGCCATCATGGCTTTTGGTATTCAGCTCACCAAGTTTTCACAAACTTAAGAGTTGACTAGTCCTTAAGCAAACGGCTTTTGGTAAAGACAAATCAAATCCGTTGATGGTTGATAGTTTACCAAAAACTATATGGTTGTTAACTAACCATACTTAATTGTAAATAGTTAACTAGTCCTTAAGCAAACGGCTTTTGGTAAAGACAACTCAAATCCGTTGATAGCTGATAGTTTGCTAAAAACTATGAGGGATTTTTATAAAACTTTAAAAGGTACTGCTAGTACTAAAATGGTACTGCTAGAGTACAAAGGTACTGCTAGATAGCCGTTGAGCCTGTCAGAAAAAGTTTTAGCCTTTAGGCCTGGTAGTTAAAATTAGCCGTTGGGGTAGTTATGTAAATTTCTGATGATTATATTATATTATATTTCACATATAAAAGATCTTTTTAACCGCCTTTTCAATTTCTTTTTATAATCTTTATTATTGTCGGTTAAAAGTAATTCTCTCATATCTTCTTTCATCAGTCATTATCATAATTCACATACATCTTTCATCTTTTACCAGTACTACCAACAAATCCCACCAACATATTCAAAATTTTCATTATGGCTTCCACAGTTGTTCTAGATTTTGTCCAACGTCACAATCAGTTAGCATTTTTGGAAAAGTCAGAGGATAATGCCTCATTTCATCAAGTAGTGGACTTTTTAAACAACTCCTACATCAGGTTTGCTTTGCTAGTCAATCCCACTATTTATGAAAATCAAATTTTACAATTTTGGCAATCTGCTAAAATTAAAACTTCTGAAAATGGGGAACAAAGAATAAAAGCCAAAGTGGATGGTAAACATTTGACTCTTACTGAGTCATCCTTAAGAAGGCATCTTCATTTGGATGATTCTGATGGTATTAGTCAGTTACCAGATACTGAAATTTTTGAAAATTTAACAGGAATGGGGTATCATGCTGAGTCCAACAAACTCACTTTTCTGAAAAAGCATCTTACTCCACAATGGAGATTTTTGATTCACACAATCCTTCACTGTTTGAGCCAGAAGAAAACCTCTTGGGAGCAATTTAGTGGCAACATGGCCTCTGCTCTCATTTGCTTAGCAACAAACAGAAAATACAACTTTTCTAAATATATTTTTGAAGGATTGATAAACAATGTGAAAAGTAAAACAAAGTTTTTGATGTATCCAAGATTTATTGGTTGCATCATTGGAAAATTACAACATGTGTTGCTTCCCACAGACTCAGTTTATGAAACACCAAAACTTTCTCAAAAAGTATTTTCAAATATGAGAATTGGTTTTAGAGGGGAGGAAGTTCCACTTTTTGATGAAATGGTACCACAACACCCAGAAGAACCTACACCATCTGCTGATACTCCATCATCTAGTTCTTCACATGGTTTCATTTCACAAACACATCAAAAATCACCAACACCATCTCCAGTACCATCAGCAACACCACCACCATCCACACATCATACATCACAAACCCAATCACCTCAGACAATGCAAGAGTTGAAAGACAAGGTGAAGTTCTTAGAGAAAGCTCTTAAACGTCAAAATGAAAGATTTTCTAAGATCAACATCAAATTGGTTAAGAGGGTTAAGAGATTGGAGGGTGAAGTGAAGAAGTTAAAAGGTAAAAAGTCTGCAAAGGTTGTTTTATCTAGTTCTTCACAGTCAGATGCTGATAGGATAGATCACTCTTCCAAAAAGGGGAGGAAGGATATGTCTGAAGATGAGGAAGAAGAGGAGGAACAGGCTCAATTTGAATTCCATGATGGAACTCAAGTTTATGATGAAGAGCCTGTTGGAGCAGGGCAAGAGCCTGCTAGGGCAGAAGAAGAGTCTGCCAGGAGAGAAAGGCTATTGGCTATGGGGTATAAAGGATCTGCTGAGAGAGTGTACAAGAGAAAGAGGATTTTAGTTGCTGATGAGCAATCCTCTGCTCCAACACAAGATCAAACTCCAAAGGATAAGGGCAAAGGTATTCTAATTGAAGATGAGCCAAAGTCCAAGAAGTTGAAAAGAACTCAGCAAATTCATTGTCAGTAAATAGAACATTGTTCTTTTTGTCACACATTTGTGAGACACTAAGAAGATTAAACTAAATATCTATTACAAAATATCTAATCGACTTGACATAAGCTTGGCAGGCTCTTCATTAGCTAGCAGTACCTTCTACCCAGAAGGTACTGGTAGAACATCTTCGTACACAACAAAATCAACTAGCAGGCTCTTCATCGACTTGGCAGGCTCTTTGACTTTGATCATTTTATTCCCAACAATCCTCCCCTAAACTTGTTATTTCCATTAAAATACACAAGTTTCTGATGAATAAAATACATACCTTGAGGATTTGAGAACTCTTCCAAAAACCTTACTTTCTATCCTTCCTTTTTCTTTCATATTGCTCAGATATGCTCCTCAGCAAACTCTGAACAATCTCTGAGTTTTCTTCATCCTTGTCACACCTTAATCTCTTGGAGATCATAGCTTTAAGCACTTCATAGCTAAGAGGATACTCTTTCTCAGCTAACATAAAAAGTTCTATCCCACTCTGTGTGAAAAGATGATGAGTATGGCTATGACTTAGAAATTCCCAAGTTGTTGAAGGATCATAATAGGGAAATTTCCAATGAACATCTTTGGGATCAGGATCGAACATCCTATTGAATTCCACCCAAAGCTCTTGTTCCTTAGCATCTGTACTAGAATTTGTGGCTAACCTAATCTGCACTAGATTCCACAATTCTTCCAAATCTGCTCTATCAGATGCTCTAACTAAATTTTCAAAATTCTTGAAGATAGCAGACTGTCCCCCAACCCTTAATATTTTCCATGACTTACCAAATCTATCATGGTGTATTTCCCAATCAATTATAGGGTGTCTAGACCTAATTGGATCAGCATGAATGATAGTAGGTAAAGTAATCAACATTTTACTTACTTGCCCTTGATCCAATTTTGCTACTTCTTTCTTCTGAGCATCTTCCTTCTTCTTAGATGGATGTACATCAGATGGAACATTATAGTAAAGATTCTTGTAGGCTTGAAGATATAAAAAGAAGATTTCATCAGCAGATTTCTTCTTAAGTTGATAATCAGTCCAATTTGCCTGATTCTTCAAAAATTTCTTCATAAAGATTGTTTGATCTTTGTTAGATTTGCCCACTTTAAAACCTCTCTTCTGACTTTCCTTCATCTTCTCAAAAATGTCAGCCAAAGCTGCTTCTTTGTATTTCTTGTTGATGAATGATTCAAGTGCTTCAGTCTTCTCATCAGAATTGAGTGTCTTGTCATTTACTATATTTGCTGCATGACCTTTCACAATTGGATCATTGTTAATAATCCATAACATCTGTGCATCAAAGGTCTCTTGAGCAATTTGAGTATCAAGAAGAGCTTGAGCAGCTTCTTCAGCTTCTTTCTGCTCTTTCATTTCTTCAAGCATTCTTGAAGCTTCTCTAGCTTTTAGCTCTTCTTCTTGAACTCTTTTGGCCTCTTCTTCTCCTAAAGCCATCTGAATTTGCTGAGTTCTTTTCAACTTCTTGGACTTTGGCTCATCTTACAATGTAGAAGTAGAATAGTCTTCTGTGGTGACAGAAGAATATATCAGAGTGTACATGGGTAGTTGTATTTAATTGTAGGCGCCAATATAGTCAAAGTATAGTATTATATTCATCTACTTGACAACATGTAATAAGATATCCTTATCTTATAAAAGGATATCTTAGTCACTACTTTATGCATGCATCTTTCACAACTAATAACTACGAACCAAACTATCTCTCAAGTAACTTAGTTACTTCGAATCACAAATCCTTTTTACAATCTTAGATTCAAGATTACTTTGTAATCCTGGTGATATTTAGATCATCCGTATTATTTCATCAATAATATTGAATCGTTTTGTTCTAACCAAAGTTTGTGTTCTTTGTTCATTGCATTCACTCATTTTACTCAAACTCACCACCTTGTGTTCTTTTAAAGTGTGTTGTAGTAGATTCCGCATGCTAAACACATTCAATACATAAATATCTCTCAAACACATTACTAAGATTCATATCCCAAGTGTTTGAACTTCAAGAACATCTTAAACAAAAGCGTTCCACACCTAACCATAATCACCTTATTACTCCATGATTATCCTAGATTATCGATCACATGCCATAAAACCTTTTTATGAAAATCTCTCAAAGTGTTTATGAATAAACACATTTAGTTAACACTTCGAGAGTTTTGTAATTTTTTAAATACTCCCCCTTCACATGTGCTCATGCATTTTTAAGATAAATTTGCACATGTTGGGTAAAGTTCGCACATTTCAATTGATCGATTTTCAATTAATATGACCTTCGCGAGACACGTTTACATCACTAGTTAGACTAGCTTGAAATTATTACCTGTCTCGGTCATATCAAAAGATTATCTCTCGAATTGGTACATTCTACTCAGATAAGTCCTTTGCGAGACACGTTTACACACATGATAACTAGCTTGAAATTATTACCCGTCCCGGACAAGTCTTTTTGATTACGGACATTTGAGTTTCGTCAATTCGTTGGTTCATACTGAGTCGAGGTCTTATTGAGATTCAATCCATGATCTTTAAACTTTTTAATCACATTTTAATCACGTCTTCTCCCCCTCAAAAATAGCATGTATTGATATTTTTGATATCAACTGATTTAAATGAAAGTTTTTTTTTCGGAGAGATAGATGGATTTTGGCATGAAAATGGAACATTTTTGTTTTTAATTTTATACTCCCCCTTAATTAAAGCATATTATTAAACATTTGGGTTTAAGAGGGAGTTTTCTTGATTTTGCCATTAACATTACGAGTCCTGATCGGAAATAATTAGAAGTCATCAATGTAGCCCGGGTTTCATATTGAAATATACGAAAGCCGTCTGATTAGAATTTTATGAGAAACGATATGTTTTAGAATGATTTAAATGAACTCTCGCTCAAGCATCTGTAAATGTCCGTATCATTGTTGAATGACATTTCTAGGTACGTACAGAATATCGATTATACGAGAGACATGTCGTGAGAAGAATATTTTTGGTTTTTATATTTTATATTGTTTTTGTATTTTTAAAATTTTTCTATTTTTATTTTGTTTTTGTTGGTTTTTCAAATTTTGTATTTTGTTTTTCAAAAATATTTACATGCGAAGCTTTTTGAGATAATTCAAGAAGATTCGAGAAGACTTTCTAACTCTTCGGGAGTTAGGCTTCGCATTCCAATTCGTCGAACTAAGTTATCAAACCGCTCTTTTGGGAGGGCTTTAGTAAATAGATCGGCGAGTTGGTGACCAGCCTACTAGCTTTTCTCCCAAAAATTGTGCTCCACCGGATGTACTTTTTGCTGTAACTTGGCAACCAGCATGGTCCACATCTGAAAAGGCTGTTAGTTTAAACTCCGAATCCTTCGGATACCAAAGTCCCATGTTAATGGTTCTTCGTAGGTACCGAAAGATCCGTTTAACCTCTTGGAGGTGAAGTTCGGTAGGCCTTGCCTGAAACCGTGCTAATAAACAGACAGCAAAATGAATATCGGGTCGACTAACTGTTAGATACATGAGAGAACCAATCATGCTCTGATATTTCTTCTGATCCATGGGTTTCCCATGTAAATCAGCGCCTATTTTGGGTGAAGTGACCATTGGTGTACCAACAGAGTCACAATTTTCCATTCCATGTTTCTTTAAAATCTCAATTGTATATTTAGCCTGATTAATAAAAGTACCATGTGGGGATTGATGAATTTGTAATCCCAGAAAGAATTTTAGTTCCCACATCATGGATATTTCATGTTTCTTTAAAATCTCAATTGTATATTTAGACTGATTAATAAAATGTTTTGAATGTTTCGGATTAGTGGACCCAAAGATTATGTCGTCCACGTAAATCTGAACAATCAAAATGTCATCTTTGAATTTTTTAGTAAACAAGGTTGGGTAAATTGTTCCTTTTGTGAAATTATTATAAAGTAGGAAAGATGATAATTCGTCATACCACGCCCTTGGGGCTTGTTTCAAACCATATATAGCTTTCTTTAGCTTGTAGACGTAGTCGGGATGATCTTTGTCAATGAATCCGTCTGGCTGACTCACGTACACCTCTTCTTTCAGAGTTCTGTTCAAGAATGCTGTCTTGATATCCATCTGATAGACCGTGATGTTTTTGTGAGCTGCATATGCTAAGAAAATCCTGACTGCCTCAAGTCTTGCTACTGCTGCGAATGACTCCTCAAAATCAATCCCCTCTTCCTGTCCGAATCCCTTGGCCACTAGAGGAGATTTGTTGCGAATGACAGTCATCTCTTCATCCTTTTTGTTCTTCCATAACCATTTAAGATCAATGACGAGTTTGTCGATTGGTCTCGGCACTAAATCCCAAGTGTCATGTAATTGATATTGGAGAAGTTCTTCATTCATTGCTTCAATCCATGCATTATCTGCCATCGCCTCCCGAATGTTCTTTGGCTCTTTTAGACTGACTGAGCAGACGTAGATGCACATGTCGCAATCGGTGGCGAGTTATCTTCTTGTCTGTACTGGCCTTGAAGGTTCACCAATAACGTGATCTATTGGATGGTCTTTAGTCCATTGTAACGTAGAAGGGTACCTTGGATTTGACGAATGTGTCTTAGATGGTTCTTGTAACCGTGATGATGATTCAGCAGAATCCGTTGCAAATGGGTTTTCGAATGGTTCTTCCTCTAACACAGCATCGTCTTGTTGTTGTTCTTCTTGAATTGGCGAATCGTGGTGTTGCTCATCAACTCTTGGTATAACAATCTCAATTACTTTAGTTGGTGGAGTAGATGTTGATGATGTTGAGGGAGTTGGTGCGTCAGCTTTGATTGTTGTTGATGCATCTTGCGGTGGTGGTGGTGGTGGTTGATGATTTTGAGCGGGTGCAACGGAACGTTGTTGTGATGCATTTGTCGAAGCTCCACCATAGTACTCATCATACATAAACTCGAAGAAATTTTCCAGTTCTTGATTTGTTGGTGTTTCAATGATAGTTGATTGAGCTCCTTGTGGTACGAGTCCTGAACTAATATGTCCAGAAGTCTGACTGTTTGGTGTGGGTCCTAATCTGGTATGATTAGAAGCCATTGGGTTAAGCGCGGGTTCTAGAGCGAGTCTCGCAGAAGCCATTTGTGAAATCTCGTCAGATTTCACATTCATCATCTCCATTATCCTTTTAGTTCTTCTATTATACACCCTGAATGCCCTCGAGTTTTCTGAATAACCAATGAAGATTCCAATATCACCCTTAGCTTTAAGCTTCCCCAGATCTTCTCTGTCGTTCGTTGGATAGCACAAAGCGCCAAATACATGAAGGTAAGAGATGTTGGGTTTTCTGTTGTTCACTAGCTCATATGGGGTTTTATTGAATCTTGGATGGATTAGGGAACGGTTCTGAGTGAAACATGCAGTGGCAACAACATCAGCCCATAAGAATAACGGTGCACTAGAATAAATAAGCATCGTGCGAGCAGCTTCCACTAGAGTTCAATTTCTTTTTTCAACTACCCCATTCTGCTGTGGAGGTCTAATAGCTGATTTCTGGTGAGTGATTCCAGTATCTTTAAAATATGTTCTTAACTCATGGTTATTGAATTCTGTGCCATTGTCGGTTCTTACAATCCTTACTGGAGCTTGAAGTAAGACTTGTATGCGCTTCAGAAAGGTGATGATGATGCCTGGTGCTTCGCCTTTTGATCTCAGAAACTTTACCCATGTATATCTTGAATAGTCATCGACGATAACAAGAATATACTAGAATAAATTCTATACCCGTGGAGCCCTTTTTAATTTACCATTTACTAGAATGAATTCTCTACTCGTTGGTATCCATATGAACAACTTAAGATAGTTCCTAGGCAATATGCTACTAGTGGTTGACCAAGTTGATTTAATAAGTCTTTTAACATATCTAGACTTAGCACTAGTTCCTTGAGGAACATCTTTCTGTTCAGGCATAGCATTCACATTCACATTATTAGAAACAAAATCATCACAAGCATTTTCAGATAACGATTTCTTGCGCTTTAAACAAACAGAGTCATTACATGCACTAGAAACATTACTCTTAACATTACATCTAGAAGACATATGTTTCTTATTCGAAAGCGATAAATTCCTAGGGTGTTCTTCTACTTCTTCCGTTTTATTTTTGCTTTCACTCTCAGAGGCAGGCAAGACTCTATTGTTCCTTGTATTGCTTCTAGGCTTTAGTCTGCTGCTCCTAGAGGTACTTTCTACTCCTGTAGAAGGTAAGGCACACACATTAGGATTTATCTTGTTGTCCTTTGACTTTGTTTTAGTATTCCTAGTTCCTTCTGGATTATCTTTCACACTTTTGTCTATCGCCCTATATGTTTGAGATGTAGAGGCAGACGCAGTAGTGGCACTAATCCTATAAAGTCCAGGTGCTATCACATTTGGTGTTTCGACAACTGCTTTCCCTTTATCAACACTTGTTGATTTTTCACTTTGCTTAGGCAAGGGTGTTGGAGTGACTGGTTTTGCCAAATCATTTGTCACATCAGCTTTCGGAATACATTGAGAAATTGACATTTTAGGTTTAGCCGAAGTCGATGGTTTTGCAAACTTAGTTTCCTCACCCTTCCCTTTTTGACTTTCCAGCTGAGACTTCAAAAGATCATTTTGATCTTTCATGTTTTTGTAAGCACGCTCATACGACAATTTGTCATACTTGCATTCTTCCTTTTTCCGATCAAGTTGTTTAAAATATGTGACATTTTCTTTTTCAAGCTTAGCAAGTGCATTTTCATATTTTAAAACAATTTCAGAAGTCTCAGCTCTCAGTCTTTCATCGTCTTCCACATAATATGTTTGGTAAATAATTGACATAATATCAGTCGAAAGAGCTACTTCGAAGAGAGTGTCATTGTGTCTTTCCAAAACTTTGATGTGTTCAATGTTTTCATTAGCTTCCTTTACCAGGGATTTGTGGTCCTTGACAAAGTCGGCTGTTTCTTTTAAAAGAGCATTTTCAACATTAAGTACTCTCGCATGAATTGCAATTAATGGAGTAGTAATTTCTGTTTCAAACACCTTTTTCATTTCATTATGAAAACTTGAATGCCAGTTGTTGATACTAATATTTGTTTTGGATGCCACAATCATTTGAAGTGTTTCAACTCTCTTTTTAAGATCATCCAAATATCTTCTAGCGTCACTTGTGTTAAAAGGGTTACTAGATGACATTTGTTCGATGTTAGAAAGATGTTTTGAAACAACTTTTTGTTTTGAGAAAACAGTTGGTTTTTTGAAAACCGTTGGTGTTTATTTTTGAACCAAATGTACTCCAAAGAGTGTGTTAAGCTTATTAATTTCTGGGTTCATTTGTCTCATTTTGATTCTACTCTCTTCGGCAAGCTCAATCGTTTCATAAGAATCCCGAACCTCGGGAGGATCATGTTTAGCAAATATCACATTACCATTATATAACACATTCTGTTCTTTCTGAGCTTTCTTGAGATGATAAGGGTTTTCACAACCGATAGCCATTTTCTTCATTGTATGTAAAATCGGGTTTGGATCCTTAATTAGCATATTTATAGTTTGAGCAGAATGACCCGTTTTTACAAGCAACTCTTCCAACTTTTTAATGGTTTCTTGTTTCTCAATGATTTCATCAAGAAGATCATTCACGTTTTGAAAACCTTGCATTCAACTATTTCTTTTCTTTTTCAAGATCAGAACAAGTTGATTTTTGGTTCGAAAGTTGGTTGGTTAATTCTGAAATTTCCGTGTTTAAGGATTTTATTTTCATGTTCAAATTAACATCGAGTGTGTCAAATTTGATTTGCAAATGTTTTTCTCTTAAAACAGAATATCGATAACCAATTTCTAATTCTGACTGTCGTTTGTTATTAAATTCAAAAGCTTTTTCATTTACCTTATATCTCTTAAGCTGAGCGGTCAATTCATTCGCGGCCTTAACATCACGATTGACTTTTTTGACCTTTTCAATTTCTATACTACAATTGTTCAATAATGATTCAAATAAAGCACGTGTTTCCTCATCATTCTCAGTATGATGTGACTCGAGGCCTCCATTAGGATCCATATCTGGAGTTGCCAAATTAATATTGCTACAACTTGGCGTGTCCATGTATGTATCAAAAGTGGATGCAGGAGTCGCAGGATGTTGTTCATTCTGAGGTGACATATCAAATATTTCAGTATTGTGACATGTAGTGAATGGTGATACCTCAGAGACTACATCGATATCATAAACATGGGGTGCTTCAGAATCCGTGTCATACTTAGCATCCTGAAGATTTGCCATGAAAATGCAGTTGGCATCAATGTCCTCAAGGTCTTCCATATCATCCATAAGTGCCATGAAATCATTCTCCTCGGCATTCAACAGAAACCCTGCCTTTTCCTTTTGAGCCAGAAGCACTGCTTTCTGTCGATACTCAAGATCTTTCTTCTTAGGCTTGGTGGGACAGTTCCTTGCCATGTGACCAATTCCCTGACAGTTGAAACACTTTACCAAATTCCTTTGATTCATATTCCCAACATTCCCAGCAACTGGAGCAACATTTCCAAACTGATTACCGACATTCTGATTCCTAAAATTCTAACCCCTTTGATTTCCAACTACTTGACCCATCTGATTTCCTGCATACTGACCCATCTGATTTCCTGCATACTGCCCTTGATTACCCATCTGAAACCTTGTAGCATATCCTTGCTGATTCCCATAAACTCCAACCATTTGTCCTTGTTGACCCATGTTGAAACTTGATTGCGTGGGTTTTGCAACCTTACAACAGGTTTTACCTCTCGAGGGATCTCAAGAGGCTTACAACCCCACCAGGCAGTGTACCTGACCGATGTAGTATAGTGTAGTGGTAAGTACGGGGGATTGATCGTTCTCCACAGGGAATAGTGTTCGTTAGGTGTGAAAGGCTACTCTAATTAGGTCTAAGGGTTGAGGAAGATTCTTTTTATGTTTTTTATAATTTTATGAAAGCAAGTAAAATCTCGGGTTTTGAAGGAGTGGGCGGAATTAGTTGCTAGTCAACTAACCCAAATTACTACAAATGCAAATAAAATAAAATAACAAAAATGAAAAGTGGTGAGAAACTTATGTGTAGAGAAATGTGTTTACTTAGATTTCCTTACTCCCTAACTATCTTTTACCGGTTAATTAGTGTGTATTAGTCGCGTGGATGACGGGTGTATTCCTTAATACCATTCGTGGGGTGGCGTACTTACTTCCCCAAACTCTACAAGCTCCTACTTCACTCCTATGTCGAGCCGGCTAGGAAGCTCCTAACATGGGATCACTAGAATTCGCTTGTGCATTAAATACAACCATAAAAACCTTTAGTACGCGTTTGGTTCATGTTTCTTAAGACGTTCAAGCAAGTTACCGAATAGGAAGTTAGCCAGTTTTCTTAAGCCTAACATAGATAAACAATCATCCAATACAACTAACAACACACTAACAACCAATAATCAATAGCTAGGTTTCATTAGATCTAAGCAAACACAAGATAAAATTAGCCTAACATGTTAAACAAAAGACAAGCATAAGATAGAATCAAACAACACATAGACATATTGAATGATTAATTGATAACTTATCTTTCAATGAAACATGGAAGATCTCAGGGCAAAAAGCCCTGAAAAAGTAGCTAAAATCGTCTTAGGGTTTTATCCCAAAATTCCACACACTAAGCTCTCCCTTAATGACAAAAAATTAGAAAACTATATATAGACTTTGACATCTGACGGCGTCACCTTATGCATTGTGACGCCGTCACCTCGCCGCTCTTAGGGTTCCCGGATGACCATCTTGACGCCGTCCCTCTTTAGCTCTTCAAAAATCCATTCTGGCTTATCAAGGCTTGACGCCGTCGGATCCTGAACGTGACGCCGTCCCCTTATGATTTAAGCCGTGACGCCCTTGATTTAGTTAAAGCGTGACGCCGTCAGAATTCTCATGCAAACTCACTGGCCCGTCATGAGTAAATTTCACATCCAACTTTTCTTGCCAAAGCATGACGCCGTCTGGAGTTAATGTTGACGCCGTCAAAGGTGACTTTCAGCACAATTTTGAGACTTTGCCGTTTTCTTCACTTTTATGCTCCAAAAACGTCCAAAATGCCTCCTTTTCCAGATTTCTCCTCAAAAGTACCTAAAATGACAAAAGGAACGATTTAGGGCAATATTTGATCAAATAAATACGATTTCGGGCTTAAATGACCCCTTAAAAGCGGTACACTTTTCGCCTCATCAAATACCCTTACACTTGAGATTTGCTTGTCCTCAAGCAAATGCGCTTTTATTCTAATCAAAATACAAGTTAGGGGTCATTTAATGCAAACATAAAAGTAATTACAACAAATAATCGTTCCACTTCAATCATAATAAGCACGGAGATTATATACTAGCACCTCACAAGTAGTGTTTAGATACTCACATCTCTCAAGTGTCATCAAAATAAATCTCATAAATGAAAACGGAAAATATCTCTCACTACCTGTCATAGCAAATAGATTACCATAGGCTTGGGAAAGGATCGAAAACCTCCTCCACTAGGCGTAAGCACCTAAGATAAACTATCAAAGAGGGCTTTTAAATGGGTTATAACGTTAGGTGTAGGGAAAAGGAAAACACGGTTTGGTTGGATAAAGGATATTTTACTGGTGGCGAGTTAAAAATCTTGATCAATTACATGTACTATACAACGTTGCTAAGCCAAGACTAGACTCGATCTTAAGCTAATGAAAGAAAATAACAAAACATAAGCATAAAATAAACATAAAATGAAACGGGATGATAGTCCGTATGTTTTTTTCTACTTTTCTTTTTCTCATTTTTTTGTATTTTTCTTGATTTTTTTTCGATTTTTTTTTTTTTTTTTTTTTTTTTTTTTTTTTTTTTTTTTTTGCATACACTTTTACCCTACCATCCAAAATGATACATCATAGGGGCATTGCATCCCCTTACACTTGAACTTTTACATAACTTTACAAATAACTATTCTAATGACTCGAATTAAGATAATTGAAAAACTTGGAGTACTTTTAAAACATTTAGCACATATGGGGGTAATAAATGATGTTCTTCCCCATTACTCCATTACACTAGTACTTTACCCATGAGTCCCAATCGTCCCAAAACAATATGTACAAGGCTATGACTCGACTTAGCAACCATGTAATCAACTAGATAATTAACTTGGGTTTAAACAAATGTTGTCACAATAATGCACTGAAAATGAGTGCATACAAGGTAGGCTAAGGCGATTTGGGTGTACATTTAAGTGGGGTGTAACAAATTCTTCCTTTAAGTAAAATGCTTAAAGGTCGAAACGAAAAGATAGGCTCTGAGGGGTGTACTAGGGGTATCGTGTACTAAAAATGAGTACAACGCAAAGGGTGTGGGAGAATTACTTGACCAATGTAGCCAAAGTAATTATAACAAAAACACAGGTGTAAAACAATGGGTTAATCCTAATGCCTCTTATCATGTAGTAAATCTAACTACACGAATGTAGTCTCACTTGTGGCCTCGGAATGGTCCTAACGCAAGTTCTAGAATCTAAGTGCTACCGGTACACACATCATAGCATAAATGCTTTTCCTACCAATTCTAGGGGCGAACCTCACATATTTGGGGGTGGAAAATTTTTTAGTGGTACGGCTTTTGTGCTAGTCATATAACTCCTATCCGTGAGACGCTCATTAAGATCAAAGTTTCACTCCTATATGTTGTAAAAAATTTTAAATTTGGCACTAAAATTACCTTAACAAGTATTTCTCTCAGTTTTATTACACATCTACCATCAAACAAACAAAAATCAAGCGCAATTGTATTCTCTAAAATCGTACTTTTACCCTCCCCTTACACTTAAGATGAACATTGTCCCCAATGTTCAAATAACAAGATGTAAAAGAATAAAGTAAAAGAATGAAATCAAATACTCCCCTGATTCGCTCGTTGGATAATGAGATTACACGGTTAAATCTTCCTCCAAAGAGAATGTTGAAGCTCCATGACTAATGCATCGCCATAAGCTTGATTCAAAACATTTCCTTGTCCAAAATAACCTGTTGAACCTGAGAAAACAAACACGAAAACCTGCATAACATCGGCGGGATAAAATCTATATATAAGGATATAATGCTTGTGGAATGATAACTTTGCAGATTCCTGGAGATTATAAGTTGGAGATTTTAATAAAAACTTTTTATGAAAACAAAATTTTCAAAAATTTCTGGAAATTAAATCTGACGCCGTCAGGTTATAACCCCTGACGCCGTCAGAAATGACCTGACAAAAATTTTCATTTTAAGTTTCCGGAAAATTTCTGGAAAAACCTTTACCTTACTTCCTGGAAATCCTGCAAAACATCATTATGACTCGATACAAGCATTTGACTCAAACAAATACGGATATGTATGTTAATTTATTATTATTACGATTCATGTTCATATGTGTTCTAATAAACCGATTTAGATTTCCCTTACACTTATCTTTTGCAAAATACCTTTATATGTAGTTAAGACGAAGTTAAAAACAAAATAAAGCATTTTCACAAATTAGTTTTGAACATGAATCAATAAGAATAAAAATTAAACACACATACGGAAACAAATAAAATCAAACAAACAAATAAATAAACACACAAAGCAAATAAAACAAATAAAGATTGGGTTGCCTCCCAAGAAGCGCTTTTCTTTATTAACGAGTCTTGTAGCTAGACTCAAAGTCACGCTACCCTATGTAAGTAAGCTCGTCATCAAGGACGTCTTTAGGGTTAAGCTTGGATTGAAGTTTCCTATTGGTCCGCTCAGTACGATATGTCTTTTCAAACTTCTCTCCATCCGGGTCATACAATGTCATCTTGATATGCCATGACCCATCTCCATCATTGGGTGGTTTATCCCAATTCCACTTATGATCATCTTCCTCACAAATCCACTTATTCATTCCTAGGTTAATTGGCAAAACTCCTAGGAAATCAATCATCTTTCTAAAAACTAGAGGGTCTTCAAATGGATCCAATTCGGTGTCCCTAGCCAAGAGTTGCTCTACCGAATGCGTTCGGTTAACAAAGTCCTCTTCTAGGTAAAATGGGCGTTGGGGTCCTATGAAGTCTCTATCAATCCAAGGTCCATATCTAGATGGTCTCCTATTTAATTCTAACCAATGGGGTGTCGGTTCCTCACTAGTATCATAGGCGTGTTTCTTAACATCATAGACTGACCAAGTATCTCCTTCTCCTACCGCTATCTTAGATTCCTTACAATCAATCATAGCACTAGCGGTCGCCAAAAATCCTCTACCTATCAACAAGGGGCATGTAGGGTCGCTAACCATATCAAGGACGTGGAAATCGGCTAAAATGGTTAGCTTTCCAATGTGTACTAACACGTCCTTAACTACTCCAACCGGGTAAGCAACACTTCCATCCGCTAAGCCTATTATCACCTCGGTTTCTTCAAGTTTTCCAAGTTTTAAAGAGGTGTAGAGAGGTAACGGAAGTAGGTTAAGGCTTGATCCAAGATCGGCTAATGTGTCATAAGCCTCCGAATTACCGATCTTGCAAGGTAGAACAAATAAGCCCGGATCATCTAACTTCTTAGGTAGCTTGTTTTGAACAAAGGCGGTCCCTTTTTCGCCTAACTTGAGCTTCTTCTCATCCAACACATCAACAACCGGACTTTCAAGGTGGAGCTCCTTGAATTCTTCGTCAAGGTTTTGAGTGGGAGGTGTTTCAACTATGTTGTTGACCAATTTGGATGTCATAACTTCTTGGTCACTTGGAATGATTTGGGTTTGTTTGAAACACGTGCTCATGGAATTGACCGAATAATATTGTGGACAAGAACTAGGGGACGAAACCGATGAAATAGCGTTGACGTTTAGTTTCGGGTTCTTGACCGTGTTGCTAGGGAGTGCTCCCATTTCTCGGTCATTGAGGGCTTTCAACAAGGTGTCAATCTTATCGGTCATCTCGCTTTGTTTTTGTTTGAAATCGGCTTCAAACTTGGCTAAACGAGCTTCTTGAGATGCCATAAATTGAGACATCAATCCTTCAAAGTTATTGGTACTACCATTGCCGAAAGGATTGTTGTTGAAAGTACGGTTCGAGTTGGAACCGCTTGATTGGAAACGATTAGGTGGGTTGGAAGAATTGATTTGTTGTGAGTTTTGGTTTTGTTTCCACCTAAGGTTCGGGTGATTTTTCCATGAGGGGTTGTATGAATCACCATAATGGTTTGGCTCGGGCTTGAAAGTGTACCACTTGTCTCCCGCTCCGTCGGTACGCGAGGATGCGTAGTCCGCAAAAGCTTGTTCGGGGAGTTTCATGCAATCACGAGTGTCGTGGGGACCACTACATAATTCACATGAAGAAGTGATTTTGTTCACTTGGCTTGAAGGTTTAGGAGCCTCGTAGGATTTCATGAGAAACTTGACTTGGTCTTCAAGTTCTATGATCCTACGGTCGGAAGTGCTTGAATTGTTCAAAGGCAAAGATATTGCCTTGACTGTTTTATTCAAATCACGGGGATCACTCCAACTTTCGTTGTCATAAAGAGCAAGATCCTCTAGGAGAGCCCATGATTGTTCCGCACTTAGATCACGTAGCTTGCCACCGGCCGATTGGTCAATGGTTTGCCTTGTGGAGAGATTGATATGGTCATAGAAGATTTGGACTTGGAGCCAAAGTTCTATGCCATGGTGAGGGACTTTTTGGAGTAAGTCCTTGAATCGAGTCCATGCCTCGTAGAGAGTTTCGCCTTGACGTTGTTGGAACATCAAGATATCATTCCTTAGCTTGGTAGTTCTTCCCGGTGGGAAAAACTGAGCAAGGAAACGAGTGGTGAGATCATCCCAAGAGGTGATGGATCCTGCGGGTTGACGTTCTAGCCATTGACTAGCTTGGTCCCGCAGAGAGAATTGGAAGAGACGCAATCGGGTCGTCTCTCGAGTGGCAACATCAAGGTCTATAGAATCAACGATTTTAAGAAAGTCCTTGAGATGTTGATTAGGATCTTCAGAACGAAGTCCATGGAATGCGCATCCGCTTTGCACCAACCGGATGGTGTCGGATCGCAAGGGTGTGATATTGGCTCCTTGAGTGAGCTCAATGGTGTTTCGATAGCCGTGGTGGCTAGGACGGGAATACTCTCCTAAAGTACGGGCTCTAGGAGGTGGTGGTGGTTGTTGTGGTGGTGGGGTTGTGTGGGTTAAGGATATTACCATCTTCCATGATGTCGGACGGTAATGGTTACGAACAAAGACACGAAGAAAATAGATAGACTAAAGAAAACCTAGAAAAATAAAATAAAAATCTCACTAGAAAGGAATCTAGTGAGTAGACCTAATAGAAATAAAAATTCAACCTAAACAATAACTATTCCCCGGCAGCGGCGCCAAAAACTTGATTGCGTGGGTTTTGCAACCTTACAACAGGTTTTACCTCTCGAGGGATCTCAAGAGGCTTACAACCCCACCAGGCAGTGTACCTGACCGATGTAGTATAGTGTAGTGGTAAGTACGGGGGATTGATCGTTCTCCACAGGGAATAGTGTTCGTTAGGTGTGAAAGGCTACTCTAATTAGGTCTAAGGGTTGAGGAAGATTCTTTTTATGTTTTTTATAATTTTATGAAAGCAAGTAAAATCTCGGGTTTTGAAGGAGTGGGCGGAATTAGTTGCTAGTCAACTAACCCAAATTACTACAAATGCAAATAAAATAAAATAACAAAAATGAAAAGTGGTGAGAAACTTATGTGTAGAGAAATGTGTTTACTTAGATTTCCTTACTCCCTAACTATCTTTTACCGGTTAATTAGTGTGTATTAGTCGCGTGGATGACGGGTGTATTCCTTAATACCATTCGTGGGGTGGCGTACTTACTTCCCCAAACTCTACAAGCTCCTACTTCACTCCTATGTCGAGCCGGCTAGGAAGCTCCTAACATGGGATCACTAGAATTCGCTTGTGCATTAAATACAACCATAAAAACCTTTAGTACGCGTTTGGTTCATGTTTCTTAAGACGTTCAAGCAAGTTACCGAATAGGAAGTTAGCCAGTTTTCTTAAGCCTAACATAGATAAACAATCATCCAATACAACTAACAACACACTAACAACCAATAATCAATAGCTAGGTTTCATTAGATCTAAGCAAACACAAGATAAAATTAGCCTAACATGTTAAACAAAAGACAAGCATAAGATAGAATCAAACAACACATAGACATATTGAATGATTAATTGATAACTTATCTTTCAATGAAACATGGAAGATCTCAGGGCAAAAAGCCCTGAAAAAGTAGCTAAAATCGTCTTAGGGTTTTATCCCAAAATTCCACACACTAAGCTCTCCCTTAATGACAAAAAATTAGAAAACTATATATAGACTTTGACATCTGACGGCGTCACCTTATGCATTGTGACGCCGTCACCTCGCCGCTCTTAGGGTTCCCGGATGACCATCTTGACGCCGTCCCTCTTTAGCTCTTCAAAAATCCATTCTGGCTTATCAAGGCTTGACGCCGTCGGATCCTGAACGTGACGCCGTCCCCTTATGATTTAAGCCGTGACGCCCTTGATTTAGTTAAAGCGTGACGCCGTCAGAATTCTCATGCAAACTCACTGGCCCGTCATGAGTAAATTTCACATCCAACTTTTCTTGCCAAAGCATGACGCCGTCTGGAGTTAATGTTGACGCCGTCAAAGGTGACTTTCAGCACAATTTTGAGACTTTGCCGTTTTCTTCACTTTTATGCTCCAAAAACGTCCAAAATGCCTCCTTTTCCAGATTTCTCCTCAAAAGTACCTAAAATGACAAAAGGAACGATTTAGGGCAATATTTGATCAAATAAATACGATTTCGGGCTTAAATGACCCCTTAAAAGCGGTACACTTTTCGCCTCATCAAAACTCGGCTGTGCAATCTGCCTTTTTGCGAGTATTCGAAGAATACCTTTGGTTGTTGTTAGTTGGTGTGGAATAGCGTCCTTGGGATACATTTGATAGAAGAGTAAATGCTTGAGTCAAAGCAGCACTATCATCATTTTCAGTGAAATCCGGTTCTTGGTATTTTTGGTATTGTTATTGTGGGTAGAATTGTTGTTGTTGAGGTATGACAGCAGTTGGTGGAACATATTGTTGTTGCATGAAGTTCTGATTGGAAGATGAAGATGGTTGTGTAGTCACTGGTGCAGGTGTTGGTGATTGAACAAGTAATGCAAGAGGATCATGTTGCTTTGCTAACTTTTCTTTTCTAACTTCATTCACCTCTGCCTGGTTTTGCTTTAGAAAGTCATAGAGCTGATCATAGTTCACTTCGTGAAGGTTCTTTGTTTGGTTAACAATTGTGACATATCGTCCCCATATTTCTAGTAAATTGTTGATGAACTTGATGTTTTGAACAATTGGTTTTGGTGTCAACTTGTTTCTGATGAGCTCGTTCATTAAGGTGCAAAACCTGGTGTAGTAAGATTCAATAGGTTCAGCTGGAGTGGATGTGAACTTCTCCCATTCAGTTAGAAGCTTGTTTTCAACATCTTGTTGTCCAATTTATGTGCCATGACAAAGCCTTCTAACTCGTTCCCACATATCGTAAGCAGTTTCACAACTGTCAACAGCAGCAAATATATCCCGTGGTAAACCAAGTTGAATTAAGTGCATTGATAAGTCATCAGCTTCAATTTGCTTCCAATCCTCTGCTGTGTATTCCTCTTCTTTTTGATCACGAAAGGATGGTGGAACGGGAGGTGTTGCATTTGGATCACCAGGTTCTTGAATCTGACGAGGCTTGAATGGTCCTTTCTGGATGGAGTTGAGCAGGAGTCTACCTTGACCATTAGGTTTGGTTTTGATATATCGAATCATACAACTTGTCCATGGAAGATAACCACCTTTTTCAAGCATTGGAGGACGGTTTTCTGCACCGGCTGCATGGATTTCTTGTTGAGTTGCCATTGATGATGTTTTGTATGATAAAGTTGATGTTGGATCGGCTCAACGATAAAGGAGTTGTGTTTGTTGTTGGTTAAGGTAGGTTGTTGTGGTGAAAATTTGTTCTAAAACGTAAAAACGTCGATAACTTCCGTTCATAAAAACGTAAAATCGAACGAAAACCGAAACTGAATTTAGTCGGTTTTCGGATTAAACCGAAAAACCCGATTACATAACTAGATTATTTTTCGTTAATTATACACTCCATATTTTTAGCAACAACAAAAGATTCAAGCTTAAAAAAATGCTATATTTATACTAGGAAAAAGTTTTAGTGTTTTTTTTTTTTTTTTTTTTTTTTTTTTTTTTTTTTTTTTTTTTTTTTAATATATATATATAAATATATAAAAAAAAATATATGTATTTTGTGAATTCGGTATTAGGTTCGGTTCGGTTTTCATTTTACCAAAACCATATCTAAACCAAAAACCGAATATTTAATTAGGTTCAGTTCGATTTTGACAAATTCAGGCCGAATACAAATTTGATTCGGTTCCATATCGTTTTGAGATTCTGCGGGTATTACCCTATTTATGAACACCCTAACCTGTACTTTAACCATGTTTTACGGTAGATTTTGGTTATGGGCTTTGTCTATCAAAGGCAAGACGAACCAAAAAACGATACTTTGAAGATCACATAGCATGAGTACAAAGACTATTCTACAACGACACACAAAGCACAAGACTATGAAGACGAAAGAGCTCATCACACGGAGCATCATTTGAATGACCATCCCTTAGGGGAGATTGTTAGCATTTATAAAAGTGATGGTCATTTGTCGTGCATTAATATTTTTGTAAAAGTGTCATTGTAATTAAGTTAGTATAGTCTATGGGCTTGTATTAATCTAATAGGCTAAAAAATGTGATAAGTAGTCCAAAGCAAGCCCACAAGCCCATCTCATTGTAAACTATATATATCCTCCATCCTCCTCATTTTAGAGGTTGGATGAGTGTGTGTTTTTAATATATTTCTCTTTCTAGGTTTATCTCTCTAGAAATCTTACACCTCACTTATCTAGTACTCATCTAGTGATTGTAGTAGTGTGATATTGATTGATATAAGGGATAACATGAAATGAACTTTAAACCCAGATAAGAAATATCGTACAAAAACTCCGTAGTCACAAAAAATCCGATACTAGCCGTTGTAATTTGATTGTGATTCTTGATCAGGATCTTTTAAGCTATACGTGGTAGTTTTGAAGGTGTAGACCAATAATATTATCTGTGATTTTGGTGTGATGAGTGAGTTTGAAATACATCAAAAAATGCAATTCTAAGGATACTGGAAATTTTTGAGTTTTAAAAAAAATTTAACGCCAAATTTCACCGAAAAGAATTCGAATTTTGACCAAAAAATTTGAATTTTGGGCCAAAATTTTCACCATTAAACCATAATTTAAATTTAGCGTAAAAATTGAACGTTTAGTCGCTCATAAAAATTAAATTTTACTTAAATTTTCCCACCAAAAAACTTTTTTTTTTTTTTTTTTTTTGAGAAACTCGGTAGATTGTGAACAGACTCAACAGCCCTTCAAACTTGAAGAGAAAGTCGACAGATTTCACAAAGTCGGTAAAAGTCCGGAAAGTCGACATAATTTTTCAAACTAGATAATAGTCCAAAGTTGATAGCTCTAGAAAGTCAATAGCTCTGAACTAATTCGACAACTCTTCAAACTCGACAAATTCTTAGAAAGACGACAACCCTTAGAAAGTCGATAACCCTTAAGAAAGTCGGTAGATTATGTACTTTTTTTTTTTTTGGGTAAAGGGATTCCACCCTGGCAAAATATATTAACCAAAAAAACCGTTTACAGAACAATGGAATGTGGCTGAAACGCCACATTAACCTCAAGCAATCACTTGAACAACCACTACACCATTTATGACATGCCATAAATGAACACCTAGCTACCGACAACTAGAACAAACACTAAAAAACATAAAAAGACATGCAAAACAAATAAACCAAACCAAACAAAAGATTACTTCCTCGAACGGCCTTGCAGCTTGAAATCAAACTGCTTGTTAAATTCCTCAAAATGCCCAGGTAAGTCATAGACCTGGGCCGCATAATCATCAGAAAGATAGCCTTCAAGCTCGTTATGTCCTCCTGCTGATGAAAAGAAACTGTCCATAGGATCATTTGGCTCAAACACCTCATCTTCACTATCTGAATCAACCACTTCACCCACCTTAGAGAAAGGATTGCCCTTCCTTTTACCATCAACCACCGGAATAGGTTTACCATTATCATCCACAAGGGTGGCTTTCCCATCAATAATAAGCTTTTCAATCTTCCCTATTTTCTCAACAACAGGAGTGTTCTTCATAGGCGATGGAGAAGTAATATTGGTAGAACTAGAAATACTTTCAGGAATACCCGTATTACCAATCACAGGTTCCAAAACCGAATCTATATCCTTAAGAGCATCAAAACTATTCTTCAAATCAACCATGTTGATATCCTCCACCCAATTCTTATTCTTACATAGGTCATCCCCGGGAGTAGCCGTACTACTAGTAGGATCAGTAGTAGGTTCATTAGTAGCATCTACATTGACCGTTGGAGATTGGCCAGAAGTCTTGGACGTCGAGGCTCCTCCATTCTTTGGCTTATTAACCGGCCTATAGTAATACGAAACTTTGGGCTTAGGAAAACGAATCCCATCAACCTGACGATTAGTACCATGAGACTTACCTTTACCTTTCTTCTTATAAGCTTCAACGAAACCCTCTTCATCAACCAACGATTTATCTTTCTCAACCGGTTTCACTCGCTTAGGACATCCATCATCATTATGATCAAAAACTTTACATGTCTCACATCTTGGCGGCTTCCACTCATATTCTATATTAATTGTTTCCAGTGAATAACCTGACCCATTAGGGTAGGGGATAGCAACCACAAGAGAGTCAAGTAAGGTTTCATATGACGACACTTCCACAAGGGCCCTAGCATAGGAATTACGACCCCACGACTTAAGGCACATCGTACTCGTGTAAGAATCAAGCATGATAGGACGACCAATTTGCGTTGTAATCAAACTAAGACCAATCTCAGAGTACGCAACAACCGGAATATTATGAAGTTTCACCCAAACAGGAGCTAAGGTTATATCATCTTTTATAAGTTTAGTGTTCGGAGTCCAAATATTCAAAAATATAGGAACCAAGCGTATCAACCATGGGCCTTCTTCCAACACCCTTTCCATACCCTCTTTGGTTTCAAATTGGAACAGGAAAAAACCATTATTAAGCATAACCCTTAGTAAGCCAAACTTTGCCCAAGTATTTCTAACGTAATTTTCAACTACCGGGAAAGCGAGTCTTTTACCAATGAAATAACCATACAACGTATTATCGAATCTAGAGCGTACCTCATTGACAGCTTCCAACGGGATGGTAACATTGGCACCAGCCACATAATTATCATTTCTCATCTCCGAAATCTTAACGGTCTTCTTGGGAATTGTATCCTTAAACATATCCGCAAAAGATACGGGAGTAGAACCTGATTGAGTCCCCATGTTTAACCCATTCAAATCACTGGTACTAGGACCAGCCTTACCATCACTTGAATTGACATTAATTGATTCAGATGAGGCCATAACATACGAACTGAAGACAGTAATAGAAACGAAACCCAAAGAAAATGAATGAAATCTTAAAAACCCTAAAAAACGCAAGCACAAATCAAAACACAGCAGCAGCAAAGACAGGAGGAATAAGAACAAACGGAACACCTAAGCAGGGTTCAGTCACCCCATGATCCCAACCGACTCACATCAGAATATAACAAGGAGCAGATAATAATACCAGCAAACCAATTGAACAACAGCGAACCCAAAAAAAATTAAAATCGAAGCCTTAAAATCACTTGAAACATCAACTAAATAATAAATCGACTCATTGGATATAATGCGCAGATTAATCCACAAAAGTAGAAGTATTATTAAGTATAAGAATCAAGCAAAAGAAGGGAGATCGATCAGAATATTAGGGAAGAGGGAGGCGCCGTTTTCTCCAAAGCGTTTAGGGTTTTTTTTTTAACCTTAGCTAGTGTAGATTATGTACTTAGAAAGTCGATAACCCTTCAAACTCGAAGAGAAAGTCGACAGATTTCACAAACTCAGTAAAAATCCAGAAAGTCGACAGATTTCTAGAAAGTCGATAAAAGACCAGAAAGTCGACAAATTTCTTAGAAAGTCGGTAACACTGAACAAACTCGACAACTCTTCGAACTTGAAGAGAAAGTCGACAAATTTCAGAAAGTCGGTAAAAGTCCAGAAAGTTGACAGATTTCTAAAAACTTGACAACTCTTCAAACTTGAAGAGAAAATCGACAGAATTTCACAAACTCGGTAAACTTCCAGAAAGTCGACAGAATATGCTCGTGAACAGTAACAGAATCATAAAAAAACACCACAAATCATACTTTTTCAACCCAAAACACCACGATTTGCCCCTGGTTAGCTTTGATGCCAATTGTAATGACTAAGAAACGGTTTCTGGAGGTCGCGGTTGATCAAAATACACCATGGTTCAAGAGAGAGAAAGTAGAGAGAGAAAGGTGAAGAAACACTTAGTATGTTAGATTAAAAATGAAATAATGAATACAAAGCTTTCCCACACCCCTCATGGAGAGTCATGAGGAGTATTTATAGGCCCTTTTCCTTACATGTTTGCCATTTAAACATAAGTAGTCCCTGCGTGTGCTACTTACTACAAATCTAGTGCAATTCACTTAAGTGACGATATTTTTATAAAAAAACGAGTCTAACAGTGTGTTCACACTTTCATGCTAATAATAAGGAACATGGAGGAGAAAATTCCAAGCATGATTGATATGTGGAAAATTTTGCAAAAACTGAATAAAACTATGATATTAATGATGTATGAATGAAGACTCTAACTCCAAGGTCGACCAATTCACACATATAACTGCACATAATAATTATTTCACAAGTTTATGTTTGCCATAGTTTTGGTTAATAGTACTTGAAATTGCTGGTTAAACCAAAACATATCAGTATACAACCCATTCTCCCCAAATTTATTTTCACTGATGCATAATGCTAACTTTTAAGAAAATGTTGGTCGGAGTAAATGATTATCACTTATATATTTATTACTCGCATTTAAGAAGTGTATTTACTCTCGTTTGAACTCACAGTTGGTCCCTGATCCTATCAGCGACCTTAATGTTGGTTTTCGTGAATCGTATAAATACTATAAACACTAACCATATAGATCACGCAGCGGAATGGATTATAAACATATAATTAATTAACTAAATAGAAAACGTACCTTACTCGCGTAAACACCAAGAACAAATATAAACCCTAATTAGGTTTATGTATGGATCAAACACCTCCAAGAAACACAAGCTAAAATAAGCTTGTTACTCGTTCTTGTACACACGAGATACTAGCGTTCCAATGAGAAAAGCTAGGTTCAAGAATCACAAAACAACCAAACACTTGACTAGCCTTACTTGGATCGCAAATCCTAGTGGATTTAAAAGAGGCGATTGGTTCTAGCTAGGGAGAAGAGAAAGAAGAGATGTTTGGCAAGTTAGGGATTCAAGATTAGGTGAAAACCAAATACAAGTGAATTGTATTTATAGGCAAACCCTAAACCCCAAAACTTGCTCCCTACTCCACCATGGCCGGCCAACCCAAGCCCATGGGGTATTAGGCCGATCCAACCCACAAGTATGGGTTCTAGATCCTTCTAAGTCCCTTTTGCATAATTAGTCCTTTAACGGTCGTTATCTCTAACTCCGTTAAGTACTAACTATCGTTAAATATTGTTTTGTGAAATGAATAAATATAAATATAAAATATATTCAATTTATTCAAACCATTGGAACTCTCACGTATTGTGTGCAATCCCGAGTCTCGGGTTCAAAACCGGACATACACATATTAAACGTTATACATAAACTCTAACAGCTCCCATTTGGATAACGATTAATATAGTAATGACATGGGTCAGTCTAGCTTTACCTTCCCAATGCCCCCAGCTTGATCCGAGTATGGTTTTCCTGGAAAAAACCACGTGATGATATAATCATCATACTTATCCTTTTGTTGCTAACACTACGTTAATTTGGATATGGATCTTTGTCATTCCATAATAAACAGTAGTTTCTCGTTTATACATAATCGATCAAGATTACCAAAACATCTGAACGTCTTCCAGATAGACTTTGGGCGTGCGCACGCAAACATCTTGTCAATCCTTTGAGTGGCCAAGCAGTATTAAACTTCAACACAAAGTTGAAGGAACAAATTCTTTATTGACTACGAGCATAACCCTCGAACTTCACATCATTTCCGAAAATAGCCCTTATAACTACCTTTTACGGACAGCGTTAGACTATCTTACAGAAAATGAGCTACATCTTCGACAATTATCTGGTATCTCAAGTCTGAGGATAAATATTCATGATATACTTGATGACTATGATCCATAAAGTATAATCATGTAGTTGGGATAAGTCCTATATTCAATTTATCCAATATTGAATATCATGTGACATTGGTGTCTCAACCTTACAGTACATTCTACCAATCCTCACATTTGTCTTAGTTCAATAATATTCCCATATTATTAATCGACAACGGACTATTTAGAATAAATAAATTTACTCTCGGATTTAAACATGCAAATGTAGGACACAAATATTAATAATGAGAATAAACGTTATCCGCACTTTATTTCATTAAAATAATAATTGTCTACACGTCCCTATCAAAATTACTAATCCAACAGATTTACATGAAACTATCTACTAAACGAAGACCAATACCCTCAGCATGTTGAGTAAACGGTTCTTTAGGTAATGCCTTCGTGAAAGGATCAGCCAGATTGTTATCTGTGTGAACTTTGAGTACTTTGATCTCACCTAGTTCGACTTGTTCTCGAACATAGTGATACTTTCTTTTAAAGTGTCTGGCGCCTTTCATAACTCCAGGTTCATTTGCGAATGTAATTGCAGCAGAGTTGTCGCAATATACATCTATAGGTAATTTAATAGACGGCATCACTCCAAGATCCGTAATTAAATTCCTTATCCAAACAGCTTCTTGTGCAGCTTCCGATGCAGCAATGTACTCAACTTCTGTAGCAGACATGGCCGTTGTACTCTGCTTCTTACTCTTCCTGTCAACTGCTCCTCCATTGATGACAAAAACATAACCCGTCTGAGACTTCGTATCATCTTTATCAGTCTGAAAGGATGCATCGTAGAAACCTGTAACATTCAGTTCTACGTCTAGATTTCCCCCGAAAACAAGGAACATATCTTTAGTATTCCTTAAATACTTAAGTATGTTCTTAACAGCATGCCAGTTACCTTTTCCTGGATTTTGCTGGTAACGATTGGTTAAATTTTGTGAGAATGCCACATCTGGCCTTGTAAATCTAACTGCATACATGATAGATCCTACTGCTGAAGCATATGGAACTTTCTTCATGTACGCCACCTCTTCAGGTGTAGAAGCACACATTTCGTCACATAAGCCATGTTCTACTTGCATGGGCAAATATCCCTTCTTGGAATTTTGCATATTGAATCTCTTCAATATTTTATCCATGTAAGCACTTTGACTTAAACAGATTAACCGCTTAGATCTGTCTCGATAGATCTTGATTCCAAGGATATACGCTGCTTCTCCTAAATCTTTCATGGAAAAACATGTACTTAGATAAGCCTTAACTTCATCAAGACTTGGTATATGATTTCCCATGATTAATATGTCATCGACATATAGAATAAGAAAAGTAGTGTTACTCCCACTAACTTTGTGGTATACACATGGCTCGTTGAAATTTTGAGTAAATCCAAACTTCTTGATTTCCTCATCAAATTTCCTATTCCATTGCCTGGATGCTTGCTTCAATCCATAAATGGATCTATGAAGTTTGCATACACGCTCAGGAAATTGTGGATTCACAAAACCTTCAGGTTGCGCCATATAGATGTCTTCATCTAGGCGACCATTCAGAAACGCGGTTTTGACATCCATCTGCCAAATCTCGTAGTCATGGTAGGCTGCTATGGCTATAAGAATCCTAATAGCTCTAATATCGGCTACAGGAGAAAAAGTCTCCTCATAGTCAATACCGTATGTTTGGGTAAAGCCTTTAGCCACCAAACGAGCTTTGTAGGTGTGTACTTTGCCATCCATGTCTATCTTCTTTTTGAAGAGCCACTTACACCCAACTACCTTAGCATTGGGAGGAAGGTCTACTTCAATCCAGACTTTATTGTCTTTCATGGATTGCATTTCCCCATCCATGGCTACCTGCCATTTGTCCTTTTCAGGACTATTAATGGCAGCTCTATAACTAGTTGGCTAATCAAGATCCCCTAGTATAGTTTCCTCACACTCTACGTTTAAACATAGACGATTAGGAGCCTTTGTAGATCTTGAAGATCTACGGATGGGTACCACTTCTACTTCAGGTGGAGGACCTAAACTTTCAGGTTCCACAGGAAGTGTGTTAGTGTTCTCAGAAGGTGATACATCTTCTTGATCATTTTCAAGATCATATACTCTCCCACTAAATTCTTGAGTCAAGAAACTCTCCTCAAGGAATTCACCATATCTAGCCACAATGACTTTATTTTCTGGTGGGAAGTAAAGTAGTAACCCCTTGTTTCCTTAGGGTATCCTACGAAGATGCACTTAACAGATCTTTGTTGGAGCTTGTCAGGTGAGTCACGTTTAACAAACGCCTCACAACCCCAGATCTTTAAGTAAGACAAGTTGGGAGCTTTTCCAGTCCATAATTCATATGGAGTCTTATCAACCTTCTTAGTTGGAACCATATTTAATATGCGAACAACACTTTCAAGAGCATAGTCCCAAAAGGATAAGGGAAGAGTTGTAAGATTAAACATAGATCGTACCATATCAAGCAAGGTACGATTTCTCCTTTCAGATACACCATTTTGTTGTGGAGTATAAGGAGAAGTGAGTTGTTGGACAATGCCACACTCAGCTAGATAATCTTTGAACTCTTGGCTCAGAGTTGTAATTCTACTTCACTTTTAAAACCTTGAATGTCTCAAAGACTTCATGTTTGTGTTTAAGTAAATAAACACAACCATAACGACTATAGTCATCCGTAAAGGTTAGGAAGTAGGTAGCACCGCGTTTTGACACATGTCTAAGTGGACCACACACATCCGTGTGTATCAATCCAAGTAGATCCGAAGCCTTCTCCATATTGCTATGGAAAGGTTTCTTCGTCATCTTCCCAGATATGCAAGATTCGCATTTATCAACTGAATCATCATTGATATTAGGTAAAAGCCCATCACTTAGCAGCTTTTCCATGCGTTTCTTGCCTATGTGGGCAAGGCGACAATGCCATAAATAAGACGAGTCCAAGTTAGACTTGACTCTCTTATTTCCGATGCTATACATAGAATTATTTCTATTGGATACATGGTTTTCCATGTCAATTTCAAACACACCATTTAATGGAATAGCATTAAAGTAAAAAACAGAAATTCCATTATCATTAAAAGTATGCTTAAAACCCAAATCCAATAACAAAGAAACTGAAACGACACCTCTAACAATAGAAGGTGCGTAATGACAATTGTTCAAAACTAAAATTAAACCAGAAGGTAAAACTAGCTCAAAAGTCCCTATGGCTTCTACTGCTGCACGTATTCCATTTCCCACGTACAAGTAGCATTCCCCATAGTTCAGCTTCTTTGCTCCTCTAAGCCCCTGCGATGTATTACAAATGTGAGTACCACATCCTGTATCATATATCCAGGCATTTTGCTTACGAGGAAAAGAAAATAATTCAACCATAAAAATACCTGAAGTGCTGGCGCCCTGCCCAGCCTTGGCATTCTTATTCTTGCGACACTCCTCAAGCAGCAATGGACAGTCCCTCTTCCAATGTCCAGGAGTATTGCAGTGGTGACAAGCAGCCATATCCTTTTTAGGATGATCCTTCTTGGGAGGAGGATTCTGCTTCTTTGGCTTTTGCTCATAAGTCACAATTTGCTTGCCCTTGTCAGCTTTACCTTTTCCTTTCTTGTTCACATGCTTCGGTTTACCGGGCTTAGCTACTCTACCACCTCTAATTGCCATGACAGCAGGTGTAGGAGCTTTCTTAGTGAGTCCTTTCTCATAATCAATGAGTAATGCATGCAAGTCAGAAAACGTTGTCTTCCCCTTGCAATGCATGTTGAAGTTGCGCACAAATTCACCATACAATTCCTCATTGAGGGATCTATTGATGAGGCCAACTTTAACAGTTTCCACATACCCGCATTCAAGTGCATCCAATTGGTCAAGATAACCTTTCATTTCAAGCACATGAGTACTTACGGGTGTTGTTGCTTCCTGCTTGCACTTGGCTATATTGTCAAGTACATCATACAATTCAGCCATGGGAGGTTTCTGAAACATGCGTATCAGTTCCTCAATCATGTCTTTCGGGCCATATTGCTCAAACTGTTTTACCAGCTGAGGTTCCATTCCCGATAGCATGAGACAAGCCGCATCATTGTGCTTGTCATAAGCATCATTGTACTCCCTAAGTATTTCATTAGGAGAGTTAGCGGGGGGAGCAACCGGAATGGGCTCACTAAGAAATTCATAACGTTTGGCAATCCTAAGGACGAGCCTTAGATTGCGATACCAATCGTTAAAATTCTTAGTCCCAGTCAATTTATCCTTTTCAAGCATCATCTTGAAACAGGGAGTTAAGTTTGACGAGTTTCCGGGTTGGGCCATTTCTACAGAAAAAGTTCAAAAGTTAGTACTTTCGATAATAAACATTTCAAGAAAATTAAACACCCATTGGTTTAAAAACCATTTAAGTTTCACTGAAAGCTAGGATCCAAATCGACGTCGTTTCATTACATCAGCTGAGGCTGCTAGCAATGAAAGTACTCAATAAGGTACGGGATCACCCAATTGCCAATATCAATTGCAATTCCTAGAATCATGGGACTTACATTATATTGCCAACCTTGGTTGCAAAATGTAAGCATGTTTCATCCCCAAATCTTTATGCCTTGACGCCGTTTCATTACATCAGCTGAGGCTGCTAGTAATGAAAGTGCTCAATTAAGTTAACCAATTTAGAAACGTGTAAATTGACGCCGTTCCATCACATCAGCTGAGGCTGCTAGCAATGGAAGTGCTCAATTTACCCCTATTGACTTCATTCTTAGAATCATCACATCAGCTGAGGCTGCTAGTAATGATAGTAATGAAAGTGCTCAATTAAGTTAACCAATTTAGAAACGTGTAAATTGACGCCGTTCCATCACATCAGCTGAGGCTGCTAGCAATGGAAGTGCTCAATTTACCCCTATTGACTTCATTCTTAGAATCATCACATCAGCTGAGGCTGCTAGTAATGATAGAATGTCATCTTAGGTGTTTCTGTGCTAATTGGTCGGCATATTACTTAAATTTTTAGGGTAATAAAATTTTGATGTGTAAAATCAAAAAATATGTACAAAGATGTCATGCATTCATCTTTGTATCATATATGTTATTTTACAAAACTTATTTACTCATTCATAAGCTCAAATCATCAAATTTTTTAATTAATGGCGTTGAGAAACTTACAACATTGCCTTAAGATGCTTCGTACTATCATGGTGTACTAGGTAAGTCTAAAACTGACGCACAGGCGAGCGGGGGGCAAACGTCTGCTCTTGCAGCAGTTAAAAACGCCCCATTTAAGGCCGCAATTTAATGCGAAGCCAACCTTATACCCACTTTATTGTTTGTCAGTTTTAGGTCCGCCTTTCGACCACTTTTGTACAGTTGCATAAATTAATTAAATACTTAGATTTTCTTGCTTAAAACAATTTTATGTAGTAAATATTAATTGCTAGTCTCGCCTGGGAGCAAATTACCGTGCGAAGCGAACCACTTGGCAATAAATGTAAAAATTACTACAAAGGTTTCATAGTTATTAAGTCCATTTATTTTTTATGAAAAATTACCCTCTTTGTAGTTACAATCCATCATAATTTAACACAAAGATCAAGTAATAAAAAAAATAAACATTAATAACACATATATGATCATGTACAATATCATATACCCACATGCAAACCTTTTTCAATAAATCATATTAATAATTCTATGTGTGAATTTATGTATGTAATTAATAAAACTCCCATTTGTTTTCGAGCTCATTGTGCCCAATGGACCACAGACGCCAAATAACTTGGCCGCGTAAGTTTTAATTAATTAGATATCACATTGCACATAACCAAATTATTAATATATTAGGGTCTTCCCTAATTTAAGATCTATTTAAAAAAAAACATGTAGCAAATAAACATATCAAACATTCCATGACAAAATATGCAAGATTTTGTCATGGATCCCATATTGCACATATAATCATGTATAACAACATATTATCATGTCAATATTAATCTTAGTACGTTTTCTAATTAATGACATCACATAAGGTATTCATTAATTAGCCCTAAAAATATTGCATGTAATCTTAGGGTTTTCTACAAGTTTTAATCAAAAAACTAAAACCCTAATTTTAATAAATGGGTGTCGACCCAATTAGGGTTCATAAAAAAAATCAACAAAACCCTAGATAATAAATGCATGTATCTCTACAAGATCCAATTTTTAGGTTTTAGTAATTAATTACATGTTTAATAACGAGGCTCTTGATGCCACTGTTGGTTTTCGTGAATCATATAAATACTATAAACACATAACCATATAGATAACGCAGCGGAATGGATCATAAACATATAATTAATTAACTAAATAGAAAACATACCTTACTCACGTAAACACCAAGAACAAATATAAACCCTAATTAGGTTTATGTATGGATCGAACACCTCCAAGAAACATGATGCGTGGTTTTGCAACCTTACAACAGGTTTTACCTCTCAAGGGATCTCAAGAGGCTTACAACCCCACCAGGCAGTGTACCTGACCGATGTAGTATAGTGTAGTGGTAAGTACGGGGGATTGATCGTTCTCCACAGGGAATAGTGTTTGTTAGGTATGAAAAACTACTCTAATAGGTCTAAGGGTGAGAGAAGATTCTTTTTATGTTTTTATAATTTTATGAAAGCAAGTAAAATCTCGGGTTTGAAAGAGTGGGCAGAATTAGTTGCTAGTCAACTAACCCAAGTTACTACGAATGCAAATAAAATAAAATAACAGAAAATGAAAATGTGGTGAAACTTATATGGAGAGAAATGTGTTTACTTAGATTTCCTTACTCCCTAACTATCTTTTACCGGTTGATTAGTGTGTATTAATTGCGTAGATGACGGGTGTATTCCTTAATACCAATCGTGGGGTGGCGTACGTACTTCCCCAACTCTATGAACTCCTACTTCACTCCTATGTCGAGCCGGCTAGGAAGCTCCTAACATGGGATCACTAGAATTCGCTCATGCATTAAATACAACCATAAAAACCTTTAGTACGCATTGGTTCATGTTTCTTAAGACGTTCAAGCAAGTTACCGTATAGGAAGTTAGCCAGTTTTCTTAAGCCTAACATAGATGAACAATCATCCAATACAACTAATAACACACTAATAACCAATAATCAATAGCTAGGTTTCATTAGATCTAAGCAAACACAAGATAAATCTAGCCTAGCATGTTAAACAAAAGACAAGAACAAGATAGAATCAAACAACACATAGACATATTGAATGATTAATTGATAACTTATCTTCAATGTAACATGGAAGATCTCAAGGCAAAAAGCCTTGAAAAAGCTGCTAAAATCGTCTTAGGGTTTTTCACACACAAAGTTCCACACTAATGACAAAAAATTGCAAAACTATATATAGAGATTAAGGGCTGACGGCGTCACGTTATGGATCCTGACGCCGTCACCTCGCCGCTTTTAGGGTTCCCGGATGGCCTTCCTGACGCCGTCCCTCTTTAGTGTTCCAAAATCCGTTCTGGCCTATCAAGGGGTGACGCCGTCAGAAAAGATGTGGAACGTTTAAGTTTATTGTTCTTGATTGAGATATTTATGTATTGGATGTGTTTAGTATGCGGAATCTACTACAACACACTTTAAAAGAACACAAGGTGGTGAGTTTAAGTAAATGTGTGAATGCAATGAACAAAGAACACAACTTTGTTTAACACAAAACGATTCAATATTATTGATGAGATAATACGGATGATCTAAGTATCACCGGGATTACAAAGTAATCTTGAATCTGAGATTGTAAAAGGATTTTTGATATGAAGTAACTAAGTTACTTGAGAGATAGTTTGGTTTTGGTTAGTTGGTTCGAAAAGATGCATGCATGAAGAAGTGACTAAGATATCCTTTTATAAGATAAGGATATCTTATTACATGTTGTCAAGTAGATGAGTATTATACTATACTTTAACTATATTGGCGCCTACAATTAAATACAACTACCCATGTACACTCTGAAATATTCTACTGACACCATACAAGACTAATCTACTTCTACATAACGTATAACAATGTACAAAGACTAATAATTCAACTAAATATCTATTACAAAATATCTAATCGACTTGACATAAGCTTGGCAGGCTCTTCATTAGCTAGCAGTACCTTCTACCCAGAAGGTACTGGTAGAACATCTTCGTACACAACAAAATCAACTAGCAGGCTCTTCATCGACTTGGCAGGCTCTTTGACTTTGATCATTTTATTCCCAACAATCCTCCCCTAAACTTGTTATTTCCATTTAAAATACACAAGTTTCTGATGAATAAAATACATACCTTGAGGATTTGAGAACTCTTCCAAAAACCTTCATTTTCTATCCTTCCTTTTTCTTTCAGATTGTTCAAATATGCTCCTTAGCAAACTTTGAACAATTTCTGAGTTCTCATCATCTTTGTCACACCTTAATCTCTTGGAGATCATAGTTGAGAGCACTTCATAACTAAGTGGATACTCTTTCTCAGCCAACATGAAGAGTTCAATTCCACTTGATGTGTACAAATGATGAATGCTGCAATGACTTAGGAATTCCCAGGTTGTAGTGGGATCATAATATGGAAACTTCCAATAATCATCTTTGGGATCAGGATCAAACATCCTATTGAATTCAACCCATAATTCCTGTTCCTTAACATCATTGCTAGAATTTGTGGCTAGCCTGATCTGCACTAGATTCCACAATTCCTCTAAATCTGCTCTGTCAGATGCTCTAACTAGATTTTCAAAATTCTTGAAGATAGCAGACTGTCCCCCAACCCTTGATATTTTCCATGACTTACCAAATCTATCATGGTGTATTTCCCAATCAATTATAGGGTGTCTAGACCTAATTGGATCAGCATGAATGATAGTAGGCAAAGTAATCAACATTTTACTTACTTGCTCTGTGTCCAATTTTGCTACTTCTTTCTTCTGAGCATCTTCCTTCTTCTTTGAAGACCTTTCTTGTGTGTGTTCAGGAGGAGTGCAGTGGTTCTTCTTGTATGCTTCAATGTATAGATGCTGCAACTCTTCAAATGATTTTCTTTTGAGTTGATGATCCTTCCAATTTGCTGACCTTTTCAGATATAACTTGAAGAATTTCATCTGTTCTTTCTGATCATGTGGCAATTTAAACCCTTTCTTCTTATACTGCATGATCTGCTGAAATACATCATTTAAAGCTTCTTCTCTATACTTTTTGGTGATGAATTCTTCTAGCTTGGCTGTCTTCTCTTCTACACTGAGAGACTCATCATCCACATACACAGAAGCTTGACCTCTTACAATTGGATCAATAGAGATAATCCATTGTAGTTGTGCATCAAATATTTGTGCAGCTTGAGAATCAATAAGAGCTTGAGCAGCTTCTTCAGCATCTTTCTGCTCTTTCATTGCTACAAGCATTCTTGAGGCTTCATTAGCTCTTAGCTCTTCTTCTTGAACTCTTTTGGCCTCTTCTTCTCCTAAAACCATCTGAATTTGCTGAGTTCTTTTCAACTTCTTGGACTTTGGCTCATCTTCAATCAGAATACCTTTGCCCTTATCCTTTGGAGTTTGATCTTGTGATGGAGCAGAGGATTGCTCATCAGCAACTGAAACCCTCTTTCTCTTATACACTTTCTCAGCAGACCCTTTATATCCCATAGCCAATAGCCTTTCTCTCCTAGCAGACTCTTCTTCTGACCTAGCAGGCTCTTGCTCTGGCCTAGCAGGCTCTTGCCCTGCTCCAACAGGCTCTTCATCATAAACTTGAGTTCCATCATGGAATTCAAATTGAGCTTGTTCCTCCTCTTCTTCCTCATCTTCAGACCTATCCTTCCTCCCCTTTTTGGATGAGTGATCTATCCTATCAGCATCTGACTGTGAAGAACTAGATAAAACAACCCTTGCAGATTTCTTACCCTTTAACTTCTGTACTTCACCCTCCAATTTCTTGACCCTCTTGACCAATTTGATGTTGATCTCAGAAAATCTCTCACTTTGTCTTTTAAGAGCATTTTCTAAGAACTTCACCTTGTCTTTCAATTCTTGCAATGTCTGAGGTGATTGGGTTTGTGATACATGATGTGGTGATGGTGATGGTGTTGCTGATTGTACTGGAGATGGTATTGGTGTTGTTTGATGTGTTGGTGAAATGTGATCATGTGAAGAACTAGATGATTGTGTTGCAGCTGATGATGTTGGTTCTTCTGGGTGTTGTGGTAACATTTCATCAAAAAGTGGAATATCTTCCCCTCTAAAACCAATTCTCATATTTGAAAATACTTTGTGAGAAAGTTTTGGTGTTTCATAAATTGAGTCTGTGGGAAGCAACAAGTGTTGTAATTTTCCAATGATGCACCCAATAAATCTTGGATACATCAAAAACTTTGTTTTACTTTTCACATTGTTTATCAATCCTTCAAAAATATATTTAGAAAAATTGAATTTTCTGTTTGTAGCTAAGCAAATGAGAGCAGAAGCCATGTTTCCACTAAATTGCTCCCAAGAGGTTTTCTTCTGACTCAAACAGTGAAGGATTGTGTGAATAAAAAATCTCCATTGTGGAGTAAGATGCTTTTTCAGAAAAGTGAGTTTGTTTGACTCAGCATGATACCCCATTCTTTGTAAATTTTCAAAAATTTCAGTATCTGGTAACTGACTAATACCATCAGAATCATCCAAATGAAGATGTCTTCTTATGGATGACTCAGTAAGAGTCAAATGTTTACCATCCACTTTGGCTTTTATTCTTTGTTCCCCATTTTCAGAAGTTTTAATTTGAGCAGATTCCCAAAATTGTAAAATTTGATTTTCATAAATAGTGGGATTGAGTAGCAAAGCAAACCTGATGTAGGAGTTGTTTAAAAAATCCACTACTTGATGAAATGAGGCATTATCCTCTGATTTCTCCAAAAATGCTAACTGATTGTGACGTTGAACAAAGGTTAGATCAATTGTGGAAGTCATAATGAAAATTTTGAATATGATGGTGGGATTTGTTGATAGTACTGGTAGAAGTTGAAAGATGAATGTGAATTATGATAATGACTGATGAAAGAAGATGTGAGAGAATTACTTTTAACCGACAATAATAAAGATTATAAAAAGAAATCGAAAAGGCGGTTAAAAAGATCTTTTATATGTGAAATATAATATAATATAATCATCAGTAATTTACATAACTACCCCAACGGCTAATTTTAACTACCAGGCCCAACGGCTAAAACTTTTTCTGACAGGCTCAACGGCTATCTAGCAGTACCTTTGTACTCTAGCAGTACCATTTTTGTACTACCAGTACCTTTGAAAGTTTTATAAAAATCCCTTATAGTTTTTAGCAAACTATCAGCTATCAACGGATTTGAGTTGTCTTTACCAAAAGCCGTTTGCTTAAGGACTAGCTAACTATTTACAATTAAGTATGGTTAGTTAACAACCATATAGTTTTTGGTAAACTATCAACCATCAACGGATTTGATTTGTCTTTACCAAAAGCCGTTTGCTTATGGACTAGCCAACTCTTTAGTTTGTGAAAACTTGGTGAGATGAATACCAAAAGCCATGATGGCCCAAAAGATGGTGCAATTTTCTTGGATGGAGGAAATTTATATCAGGCAATGATGCTGTGTATCTTGGATGATTGGCTCAACAAGTGAAATCATCTAATAGCATGCCTTTGAGTTGAAAACTTTTCTTATTTTGATCTAGATAGAACTTTCTCCTTGAGAAATGCTTCATCCCTTCTAGATATGTGATCTAACTCTCTCTTTTTCAACTCTGCATCATCTTGTATGCTTTTGTCTTTCCTTTCATAAATTGGTTTTTCTTCCATTCTGGGCTATTAATTCCTCCCCTGAGATTGTTATCTCTTCTGAAATGAATATAGCTTTTGTTGCCCCTTTTGTTTGGAAGAACTCTTGTTTTGTTATCAACCTGAAATGTGTTAGTTGCTAACCAAAAGAACAAAGTGCAAAGCACTTGATCTATAGAGTTGTAAACATTTAAGCATTTATATGAACAAAACATAGCAATTTTGTATCAGCAGGACCAATTATGAACTAACAGGACCTTTTGACTAACTAGCAGTACCATGTTTAAAAGCCAATACCAGTTAATTTTATGAACAAAAACACATGTTTTTCAAAGATTTATCATTCCAATACCTCCTACAAGATATTTGAATCTACCTAAATCAAAAGCTTTGGTGAGAAGGTCTGCATAATTCTTTTCAGAATCAATTTTAACAACTTGAATTAACCTTTTCTCATTGCAATCCCTTATGAAATGGTGTCTGATTTCAATATGTTTTGTTTTTGAGTGTTGAACTGGGTTTTTAATGATACAAATAGTACTGCTATTGTCAATATAAATAATGGTGTTAAGAAAATTGTACCCATAGTCAAGCATTTGATTTTGGATCCAAAGAACTTGCCCACAACAACTTGCACCAGCAACATATTCTGCTTCAGTTGTAGAATTGGCCACCATTGTTTGTTTCTTGCATTGCCAAGAGATTAGTCTGCAACCAAGAAATTGACATCCACCAGTTGTGGATTTTCTGTCTAGAGTTGCACCAGCATAGTCACTATCCGAAAAAGCCATCAATTCAAAAGGTGATTCCCTTGGATACCAAAGACCCAACCTAGGTTGACCCTTAAGATATCTAAAGATTCTTTTGACTGCTGTGAGATGAGAGATTTTGGGATGTATTTGAAACCTTGCACACACACATACTGAGAACATGATATCTGGTCTTGATGATGTAAGATACATCAAAGATCCAATCATAGACCTATAATTGTGCAAATCCATATCTTCTCCTTCAGCATCCTTGAGTAGCCCTTTGTCTGGATCCATTGGTGTACTTGCAACCTTAGAATCAGCAAAACTAAATTTTCTTAAGATCTCTGCTACATACTTATCTTGGCTGATAAATATGCCTTCTTTGGATTGTTTCACTTGGAGACCTAAAAAGAAAGTAAGTTCCCCCATGGAACTCATTTCAAACTTACTATGCATAAGCTTTTCAAATTCTACACACAAGTCTTGGTTTGTTGATCCAAAGATTATGTCATCAACATAAATCTGCACCAGCAAGATGTCTTTCTTTGTTCTTTTGATGAATAAAGTTGGATCAATCCTGCCTCTTTGGAATCCACTTTCTAGTAGAAAACAAGCCAATGTTTCATACCATGCCCTAGGAGCTTGGTGTAGACCATACAAAGCCTTGGTAACCTTGTAAACTTTATCTGGATACTCAGCATCAATGAAGCCTGGAGGTTGAGACACATATACTGGTTCTTCAATTTCACCATATAAAAATGCACTCTTAACATCCATTTGATAGACAGTGAAGCCTATGAATGAAGCATAGGCCAAGAAAAGCCTAATTGCTTCAAGTCTTGCAACTGGAGCAAACACTTCTTCATAATCTACCCCTTCCTCTTGAGTATATCCTTGTGCTACCAATCTAGCCTTGTTTCTGATCACTATACCCCTTTCATCTTTCTTGTTTCTGAACACCCATTTGGTTCCAATTGCCCTACAACCTTTGGGCAAATCAACCAATATCCAAACCTTCTGAATCTTGAATTGGAGAAGCTCTTCTTGCATAGCTTCCACCCAACTTGCATCATCTAAAGCTTTGTTTATGTTTTTGGGTTCAGCCTGAGATAGAAAACATGAAAACAGGCATATATTGGAAATATCATTATTCTTTTCTTCATAAATAGAGGAGAGAAACCCTTCTTCATCTGAGGATAAGACTTAAGATAAACCAACTTGAGATCTTGTTCTAACACCAGAAGTTATGCTTCCAATCACATCATCAGTTGAGTGATCTTTGAGAATTCTAGTGCTTGGTGTTTTAGGAACTGCATATGTTGTTGGAAGATTGCTAATCCCAACTTCTTCTTGAAAAGAATCATCTATTTGAACATTCAATGGCTTAGCAGTACCAATACTTGAACTGGCAGGACCATCTGAAGAACTGGCAGAACCATTGTTATTAGCACCACTTTCTTGATTCTCTTGATTCTGAGTTCCTTGATCTTCTTCATTGCCTTCATTTGTTGTGTTTGAAGGTCCTTCTTGACTTGAAGATAGATCAATACTTTTCCAAATTGGCATCCAGATGTAATCTTGATCTTGAGAAGTATTAACTTTTTCTTCAGAACCTGCATTTTCATTAGCATTGGTACCTGAAACAGGCACATAATTCATAGATTCTGAAAGCCTATCAACATCAAACATCCAATCTGGTCCAATTCCTTTCACATTTGATAGTTTCTCTTGAAACTCTATGTGAAGATTCTCTTCTACTAGCCTAGTGCAAGTGTTAAACACTCTATAGGCCTTACTCTGCAAGGAATACCCTATCAAAAAGCCAACATCTGCTTTTCCATCAAATTTGCCTAAATGATCTTTGGTATTGAGAATAGTAACATGACAACCAAAAGGTCTCATAAAACTTAAAGATGGTTTTCTACCAAAGAAAAGTTCATAAGGTGTTTTTCTATGTGGTTTTGTCACAAGAACCCTGTTTTGTACATAACAAGCAGTACCAACTGCTTCAGCCCAAAATGAAATAGGCAACTTAGAGTCTACTAACATAGTTCTAGCAGCCTCTATAAGTGTTCTATTCTTTCTTTCTGCTACTCCATTTTGCTGAGGTGTTCTAGCTACACTAAACTCTCTTTTTATGCCTTTTTCCTTGCAAAAGTCATCCATAACTCTATTCTTGAACTCTGTCCCATTGTCACACCTGATGATTTTGACTTTCTTATCAGATTGGTTTTCTACCTCAGTGATATAGTTTTTAAGTATCTCACTAGTTTCATGTTTAGATCTTAAGAAGAAAACCCATGAAAATCTGCTATAGTCATCAGTAACAACCAGACAATATTTCTTTCCATTCAAGCTGCACACATTAGTAGGACCAAAGAGATCCATATGAATCATATGTAAAGCCTGAGAAATAGAGTTTTGGGTCTTGGGCTTACAAGAAGCTCTATGTTGCTTGCCTTTTAGACAGTCAACACAAGTTTGGTCGTTTTGGAAAATCTTTTTGGGTAAACCTCTTACTAAATCATATTTTGCAATAGTGTTGATTGTTTTAAAGTTTACATGACCAAGCCTTCTATGCCAAAGCATAGATTCATCCAATGATGCCTTTGCTATCAAACAAGTTAAACCTTCCTTGGGATCAATGTTCTTTAAATTGACACTATACATATTGTTCCTTTTTGGAATTTTAAGAAGGATCTGACTTTCATCAGGCATCTTAAAATCAGAAGAAAGAACCATACATCCATTGTCAGTAAATAGAACATTGTTCTTTTTGTCACACATTTGTGAGACACTAAGAAGATTAAACTGAAGTTCTTTCACAAAATACACATTTTCAAAATCTATTTTACTGGTTTTGATAGTACCTTTACCAGTGATCTTTCCTTTTATTCCTCCCCCAAAGGTAACATATCCTCCATCAAAAGTTTTGAAATCTGAGAGGAATGACATGTTGCCTGTCATGTGCCTTGAACACCCACTATCAACAAATCCTTGATCTTCATTATCAGTTGAATGTTCCTGCACATGAATAAACATATTAGTTTTCTTGGGGTACCCAAGCCATGACAGACTTGGGTTTGCCTCTTGCATCAATAAAGTCAAACCTTTTCAGGATTGTTGATGCACCTTTTGATTGGATTGGTTTCCAAATCCAACATGCTGAGGACTTAACAGCACTTTCCCTTCTAATCCATTGTGTGGTCTTTGGTCTATCAGTACCAATTTTGGCAATACCAATTTTGGCAGTACCATTTGGTCTAGCAGGACCTTTGGTTTTTGAACTCCAAACTTTTGTTTTTACCACATTTATCTTTTGAATAGGACTCTTCTCAACTTTTGGTACATATTTAAAAGTGTTTCTTGTACCCTTATCAGTTGGTTTTGCAATAACAGGCTTATCTTGTCTAACAGTATGTTTAACATTTGTGGTGTTAGACTTAACAAAACTTTTTCTGGGGTGAGTAACATTTGTTTTAGACTTTGATTTACTCCCAGAAACCCATTTATTACAATAAGCATGAAGATGATTAAAGCTACCACAATAATAACAAGCTTTATTAAACATAACAAAGTCATCACCTAATTGTTGTGACTTAAGGTTGTTCCAATTTCTTTGGCTTCCCCTAGGTTTGTTATTACATTTTTCACAACTTTCAACTGTCTTTAAAACAGTTTTGGCCTTAGCTTTAACTTCTACTTTCTTAGGACTGGTTGGTCCTACTTTGATTCCTTTAATAGGAATAGTCTGATCTTCATCATCATCAGATACCCAATCCTCAATAATTAGGACATCTGGTCTCTTATCAGTGAGCACCTTGGAAAGTGGGACATTCTTAGCACTCTCAGAAGGTTCACTTATCACTACAGGATTAGCTAGTGGTTTGGTAACAAATTCATGTGAACCTGAAGCAGAAAGATCACTACCTTGGGGACAAGGAATTCCTCTATAAGGAGGTTCACATTTATTGTATCCTAACCCAGATTTTATTCTTTTATCCATCTGATTTGCTACTATGTTTCTAGTACATTGAGAAGCAATTTCCAATTTAGTAACATCAGTTGAATATTGTCTCTAGCTAATGTTACTTTAGCACACTCAGTTCTTACCATTTCTATTTCTGAATCTTTCAAAAATATTTGTCTATGAAGAGCATTTTTGGCATCAGTAAAGGTAAGTTCATTTTCTCTATAGTGAGTGATTTGTTTTTCTAGCTTGGACATACCACACTTGTGGTCAAATAATTTTTGTTGGGTTTTTCTGTGTTCTAAGACTTCTGTATCATAAGCTTTTCTTATGATTTCTAATTCGTTAAGAAATTCACAATCATTAGAACATTTGATAGTTTGTACCTCAGGGGTGGAGAATGCCATCAAAGCCAATTCATCAGAAGTTGACTCATCTTCACCCATGAAACTCCAATCAAAACCCATGCCATCTATAGCAACCATTGCTTTTGGCTCAGCAACTTCAACAACCTTACTCTTGCTTTCAAAGCTTCCTCTCTTCTCAAAGCTTCCTTTATTTCTGTTGTCAAACCCTCTACCCTTGTCATCCTGTCTCTTAGGTCTTCTACACTCTCTAGAGTAGTGACCTTTCATGTGGCAGTTGTAACACTCCACCTTTGACTTATCATAGCCAGCAGGCTCACTTCCATCTATCAGTATCTTCTTGCCAGTCCTCATCATCAACTGCTTAGCTCTAATGCTTAAAAGTGAAAGTTGCCACTTTAGGTCCATCACTTCAAGATCATCAGGATGAATCTCTTGAAGGTCTTCAAATGTTAATACAGACCCATTGTGTTGAGATGTAAGAAAAGCACACCCAATTGTTTCATCTAAAATGGATTTGGTACTACTAGAAGTACTAGCAGTACCAAAGGTTGTGTTGGCAGTACCTTCATCTCTGCCACCTTTGTCATCATTATCAACCTTTGAGATGTTTGGGGATGAAACAAATGCCATATTTCCTGAACTTGATCCAGTAGTCTACTTTACTTCATGTTCTACAATCTTGAAATTGTTGTAGAGATCATTGAGACTCATCTGGTCAATATCTGGCTTGTTCTTCCAGACAATGACATGCATAGACCATTCTGAAGGTAAACTCCTAAGAAATTTAGAGTTCATGTCTTCTTGAGTTATCATCACTTCATGGATGGCTAACTGACTTGCAAGCTTCTGAAGTCTATTGAACATACTGTCCAAAGACTCATTGGTTGTGGCTGTGAAGTTCTCAAATTGTTGTTTGAGAAGTGTTTTCTGTGTTTTCTTGGTAGCATCATTACCACCAAATCTAGCCACAATAGCTTCAAAGAGGGTTTTGGCATCCTTGTATTGTTGAAGATCAGAAGTTGATCATTTGGAATAGTCATCAGTAACATACTCCTTGCCTTTAGATCATTTTTCTTCTGAGTTCTTTCATCTGCATTTGTTGGTTGGTCTTGTATTCTTGTTACAAGAGCATCATTTACTGTTGATGTGGTGATTTGGGGTTTAAATGAATTGCCTTGTTCAATGATCTCCCAAAGTGCATAGTCCTGCACTTGAAAGTATTGTTCTACCCTAAGTCGCCACATTTCAAACTCATTTTGTTTCAGTAATGGAAGTTTAGCTGCAACATTTGTCTGAATATGTTCAACATCCATTTTTCTTTTAAAATAGTAAATATCAAGCCTGGCTCTGATACCACTTGTGGAACGTTTAAGTTTATTGTTCTTGATTGAGATATTTATGTATTGGATGTGTTTAGTATGCGGAATCTACTACAACACACTTTAAAAGAACACAAGGTGGTGAGTTTAAGTAAATGTGTGAATGCAATGAACAAAGAACACAACTTTGGTTAACACAAAACGATTCAATATTATTGATGAGATAATACGGATGATCTAAGTATCACCGGGATTACAAAGTAATCTTGAATCTGAGATTGTAAAAGGATTTTTGATATGAAGTAACTAAGTTACTTGAGAGATAGTTTGGTTTTGGTTAGTTGGTTCGAAAAGATGCATGCATGAAGAAGTGACTAAGATATCCTTTTATAAGATAAGGATATCTTATTACATGTTGTCAAGTAGATGAGTATTATACTATACTTTGACTATATTGGCGCCTACAATTAAATACAACTACCCATGTACACTCTGAAATATTCTACTGACACCATACAAGACTAATCTACTTCTACATAACGTATAACAATGTACAAAGACTAATAATTCAACTAAATATCTATTACAAAATATCTAATCGACTTGACATAAGCTTGGCAGGCTCTTCATTAGCTAGCAGTACCTTCTACCCAGAAGGTACTGGTAGAACATCTTCGTACACAACAAAATCAACTAGCAGGCTCTTCATCGACTTGGCAGGCTCTTTGACTTTGATCATTTTATTCCCAACAAAAGAGCTTGACGCCGTCCCTCTTTAATTTAAACCGTGACGACCTTGATCAGATTAAAGGGTGACGCCGTCAGATTTTTCATGCAAAATTCTCTGGCTTATCATGAGTAATTTTCATATCCACCTTTTTCTTGCCAAGCCATGACGCCGTCCAGGGCAATCCCTGACGCCGTCAAAGGTACTTTTCAGCCGATTTTGAGACTTTGTCTTTTCTTCACTTTTATGCTCCAAAAACGTCCAAAATGCTTCCTTTTCCAGATTTCTTCTCCAAAGTACCTAAAATGACAAAAGGAACGATTTAGGGCAATATTTGATCAAATAAATACGATTTAGGGCTTAAATGACCCCTTAAAAGCGGTACACTTTTCGCTTCATCAAAACACAAGCTAAAATAAGCTTGTTACTCGTTCTTGTACACACGAGATACTAGCGTTCCAATGGGAAAAGCTAGGTTCAAGAATCACAAAACAACCAAACACTTGACTAGCCTTACTTGGATCGCAAATCCTAGTGGATTTAAAAGAGGCGATCGGTTCTAGCTAGGGAGAAGAGAAAGAAGAGAAGTTTGGCAAGTTAGGGATTCAAGATTAGGTGAAAACCAAATACAAGTGAATTGTATTTATAGGCAAACCCTAAACCCCAAAACTTGCTCCCTACTCCACCATGGCCGGCCAACCCAAGCCCATGGGGTATTCGGCCGATCCAACCCACAAGTATGGGTTCTAGATCCTTCTAAGTCCCTTTTGCATAATTAGTCCTTTAACGGTCGTTATCTCTAACTCCGTTAAGTACTAACTATTGTTAAATATTGTTTTGTGAAATGAATAAATATAAATATAAAGTATTTTAAATTTATTCAAACCATTGGAACTCTCACGTATTGTGTGCAATCCCGAGTCTCGGGTTCGAAACCGGACATACACATATTAAATGTTATACATAAACTCTAACACTTAAGAGTTCACTTGCAAACTTATTATGTGTATAAGTTTGCTTCATGAGAGGCATTTATATTATCATTCAATTAATTGTAATTTTCATATAACACTTGTAATTCTTTGATTTCATCAAATAATATTTACATGATTGAAAAGTTAATATTGTGTTTGCTTATAAACTGTTTTATACTCTCTCCATCCCAAAGTTAATGTCTTCCAATAAAAAACATACAGTTTAAGAAGAACATAATTATTATTGCTTTCTCTCTTAATTGTTGTAGAATAACAGTTTTACAATTAACTAATTAACTATAGTTTTCTATAAAGTTTGTAAACTCGATCAAACTTCCTTATCAAATTTTAGCAGTGTACAATTAAATTGAGAAAATCTCAAAAAAGAAATGTGGACTATTAATTTGGGAGTATTAAATTGAGATTGGTTTAATTGATAAACTAGTCATTCATGTTGTGATTTACTATGTTCTTGTCTAGTAATAACAAGCGAGGCGAATATCAAACCTTTTAGAAGCGAGACAACGGCCTGCTGAAGTAAGCAGGCATAGAAAAAAGGGACATGCAGTTATTAACGATGTATGAATGAAGACTCTAACTCCAAGGTCGACCAATTCACACATGTGATAAAGATATATTGTTAGATAGGTGATTTTGATGCTGGCCCTTTTGTCTATATAAACTTGAATTGACTACATAAAACGGAATAAAACTCTGATATTGATTGATATGTGGAAAATTTTGCCTATACATAAAAACCCATAGACACGTTCGTTAAGAAATGACCCGCTAACAATTACGTGTGTTCACACTTTCATGCTAATAATAAGGAACATGGAGGAGACAATTCCAAGCATGATTGATATGTGGAAAAATTTGCTAAAACGGAATAAAACTATGATATTAACGATGTATGAATGAAGACTCTAACTCCAAGGTCCCTTATTAGTCACCCCATGTTTTTGCTTCTACCACTTGTATCCACTGTTATACATTAAGTACAAATGGTTGATGTTTCAAACTATACCAATAGTCTTTGTTTCTTGATTCATTTTAACTACATGTCCAAATATAGTTCGTTTCATCATTTTATTTAGACACAAGTATAAAACTTGGCAAACTCACGCACATTAGAAATAAAAAAACTCATAGCCACATACGACCCATCATTGACTAAAAGGACCTTATATATGCATATTAAAGCCACATAATACATTAATACTCTAGATCAGAGTCGTTTTGCTAAGGACATTGACTCCTGAAGTAAAATGCACTCCATATTAGTCTATTACCTTTTGTATACGTTCTATCTTTCTAGTCTTTGCATGACAATGATGGATGTCAGTTATTGTTGACCTGGACTTTTCATAATAATAAATTAATTAGAGGCTATTTTCCTATAGATACTAATGTTAAACTTTTGATTTACAATTCGAAATGCCCTTCTTATAGATACTATTATGGATTAATGGTCTCTACCTTAAAACAACAAACGTGATTTGCACAAAGTTAGTTTTGATTTGTACGTAACATTTTATGCTTTGTATATGTGTTACGTTGTGCTTATTCTCCTTTGTATCTTGTTATGCGTAAATCTAAAGCCCTTCATTTCAAGTTTCAAGGTGAATTAGACTTAAACCGCGTAAAGCCCTTCATTTCTAGGAGTTTTTTGTGGCCACTTTAGGGATTGTTTGTACCTAGCTTGTTACATATGATATACTAATAAACTTATATAAGCTCATGGATGAAACATTCTAAACCATTGAATTCGTTTTGTCTTTGTTTAAGAGGGCAATGTTTTATAACCTGGGTTGAACCGGGAACAAGTCCGGATATGATTGTTGTTTGCTTGTTTATGAACCAGCGGTTCTTTTGTTGACCTGGGTCATACCTTGGTGTTTTCTTTTTTTTTCTTTTTTTTTTTGTTATTTTATTATTATTGTTATTTTTTTAAGTTTGGGACCTGTTGTTTTGTTGGAAAGTATGGGTTTGGTATTGAATTTCTAACTTTTTAGAGCTATTTGGAGCTTTTTTAGGGTTGTTTGGGTATATATGTTTAGGGGTGTTTTTGGAGCTCATTAAGGTTTGTTTGGTCAGGTTTAAAAGCTTTTTGCAGCTGTAGGAATTGAATTTCCATGATCAAAAGCTATCATTATTTTTTATTTTTATTTTTTGCATAAAACGGGTTCCATACGATTGATCAACGAGCGACTCATCGTGTCGATAAAAAACCGATTTTTAAAATAATGCAAAAGGTTATAAAGGTGATGACTTTTAACCATCATTGGTCAAACTTATTCCTCCCTTGCTATCATGATAACTTTATTTTATTTTTTTTTGTTTCTGGCGGATTTATTGTTACGATTACTCTAATAGTGACTCATAACACGCAAATGGTTTAATGTTAACATTGATTGCATAAATAAAAAATGATTGATATGATATATGTAATAAATTGCATAGACACATGAAAAATCATGATTTTAAACCTTTAATTCATCTCTTTTTTCTTGTGTGTTTGGGTCATAGCTAAATTCATAACTTGATAATTAGTGACCCGTAACGCATAAGAGTCCAACCAGTCAAAAGGTTTTTTTTGGCGGTTCAAAATATTGAGTGGATTTTTTGACAAATTTTATTTTGTAATGGTTTTTGTGACATTTGCCCGTTCTTTTATGTTGTTGAATTATCTATATCTATACTACTTATAATGCACAAATGAATCTCTCTCCTACATAGTCTTAAAATTCAGACTTACAAGAAATAAAGCATGATTTACAACACTTTAATGCACCCAATTTTCAGACTTACAAGAAATAAAGCATAGTGTACAACAAAATAAGCAATAGTCTAATTTTCAGACTTGCAGCATTAATGTTATCAATTAATACACCCCATCACTGATTAATACAAAATGTAAAGCACAATGTACAAATAATTTTAAGCGTCACTCAGAATCATCAATCTAGAACTCATCTTGTATGTGTGCATTCATTATCATTATCAGATCCAAACCAACATAAATTAATCCTAAACCCACGTCAATCAACACCTTTACTACCCTATCCCAACTCATGTCTCCATCTACTACACCAAGAATCACAACAGATGAAAGATGAATATAATCGAGATCTCAGACTTGTTCCATTTTTTATAATCGGTTATAGATTTTTTATGGAACAAATATCATAATCAATCTACTTTGTGAAGCTCTCACTTCAATTAATATCCGAATACATAAAGAGGTAACAAACCACATCGGTTCATTCCTTCTTTCATTCGTTCACAGCAACATAAACGAAAAAGAAACATCTTTTGTTTCGATTGACCAACTCAACAACAAAATAAAACCTACCCGAGACCCATTTGATAGGATCTTGTAGCCATTTAGATGATTTCTTGATTCATTTGAAGCTGAAATTGAAAACAAGGTATAGGTACGGTTACTTTTGTGGATCGTTTGGGATGTAAAATGAATGAGATCATCAGCTTTGGTTGCTGCTATACAAAGAGAAGATAAGGTGTTCGATTTATTGTGGCTGCAAGTGATTTTGAGATGAGATCCGTTTGATGAGAGAAGTTTGGTGAGGAGCGTTTAAGTGGTAGGCGGAGAATATGATGTATGTGTTTAGGGTTTGTTGAAATGAGTATATTTAGGGCATTGTAACATCTTAATACATGTTATACAGTAAATGTGTTGACTAAAACGGGTATAACATTTGGAAAGGGATTTGGGCTTCTCATCTGGGTTATTTTTTTTGGGCTATTCGATTTTAATTGGACTGCAATTGATGGATTGGACTAATTTGGAATATCAAATCATATAATCTTGAATGTTAACAATGTTGGTGGCTGCGTACAAGAGATGAAATGAATTATGAGTTTAAGGTTGTTATTGATCGGGCTTTATCTTATCAACTTCTGAAGTGGACCGGTTATCTTATGAATTGGGCCGAGTATTGTTTTTGTCTGACAAAATTAATTAGACCGTGTTGTGTTACAAGTGTTGTTGGGCCGAGTATCACTAGATGATTCTTGGGCCGAGTATTGTTAACTAAATTGTAATTGTGGGCCGGGTATCAATGTTTGTTAAAATAAAATTTACATTGTGTCGAGTATTATAAGTTTTAAGTTTGGAACGAATATTACAAGTTACATCGGGTATTAGCCAAATCATTTTTTAGACTATCAATTTTTGTTTGCATCAAACCAAAACGAAAACTAACTCAAAACTCGGCTCGTTCGTGACTCATATCATTTGGGTGCACTAATATTTTATATGAAATAGTATGTTATTGCTTAACTATATTACAACAAAAAAAAATCTCTTATTTTATAAAGTTATTGTCACGGTAAACATATAATAGTAAAATATTATTCGCCAAAATTTTCAATCACAGGGTACCCGCCGCCTCAACGCGCGGGTACCCTGCTAGTATATAATTATACATAAATACTTTTGTTGATGTCTTGGCAAATATTTTTGTTACAATATCATCTAGAGAATTGTGGGGGCATTTAGCAATAAGCAATAAAGTTTATAATTTGGTTGAACTTACTAAAGATTTTCAAAAAATCATGTCTAGCATTCATGGTTAGCTTCTTTATTTAAGTTGTAAGGCTCAACAAGTTATAAGGTTGAATAAGCCAAACCAATTGAAACGAGCTTTTAAAAATGTGCAAGGCTTATAGTCAGTCAAAATTACTTAAATATCAAAATATAACGGATTAACACGCAAAAGATTGAAATGTATGTGGATTTAATTTGACGTATGTTGATTTGATTTTAAAATAATAAGCTTCAACACCAATTAATTCGCCAAACAGCTTTACAAAAATATAAACTTTAACTTTCAACTTATAATATAAGCTACAGTTACAACTCCTGTCTTAGCTCCTCCTCCAACTCATTTCGCCAAACATATTCATAGCCACATACGACCCTACACATCATTGACTAAAAGGACCATATATATATATATATATATATATATATATATATATATATATATATATATATATATATATATATATATATATATATATATATATATATATATATATATATATATATGCGTATTACTCTAGATAAGAGTAAGGAGTAAGGACATTGACTACCGAAGTAAAATGCACTTCATATTAGTCTATCACTTTTTGTATACATTCTATCTTTCTAGTCTTTGCATAACAACGATGGATAAAAGGACCTTATATATATGCATATTACGACCACATAATACTCTAGATAATAGTAAGGAGTAAAGGCATTGAATACATAAGTAAAATGCACTGCATATTAGTCTATCACTTTTTGTATACATTATATCTTTCTAGTCTTTGCATAACAACGATGGATAAAAGGACCTTATATATATGCATATTACGACCACATAATACTCTAGATAAGAGCAAGGAGTAAGGACATTGAATACGGAAGTAAAATGCACTTCATATTAGTCTATCACTTTTTTTATACGTTCTATCTTTCTAGTCTTTGCATAACAGCGATGGATGTCAGTTATTGGATTTACAATTCGTAATGCCCTTCTTATAGTTACTTTTATGGATTAATGGTCTCAAGTTTGAAAGCTAACGTGATTTGCACAATCTTAGTTTTGATTTGTACATAATATTTTATGCTTTGTATATGTGTTACGTTGTGCTTATTCTCCTTGTATCTTGTTATGTGTAAATCTAAAGTAAATATGTGCAAATCTAAAGACTAAAGTATATGACATGTGTGTAGATCACCTCACACTAAACCAAACAAGTTGGATGGCCTAGACCCCCTTAAATAACGCATGACAAATTATAAAGTTATTAAAACTCAACTGCAATTATGTATATTTTATGCTCCGTATATAGTAACATGCATTAGTACACTACTCCGTACAAGGATAGTGGGTTATAGTAATGACATGTCGTCGCTAAAGTATTTATTAAATAATTAATAAACTTATTTGATAAATTAAAATTAATAAATGATAAAACTAAATAACTAAAAAACACTTTTAGCGACAACACAAGTTGCCGCCTAAAAGTATTTATTAAATAAAAAGAAATGATAAAAACTTTTAGTGACATGCATCATTTCCAGATCTGTTGCCTACATTTTTCCCAGATTTTTCATGACCAAATTTCCAGTTTTTTCTTTCCAAAAACGTACTAATCCATTTGAAAGTTCAAATTTCAAAAAAAACATTGAGTGGTCGAGACACGGTTATATTAATGTTCGCGGCTTGTAACTTATCTAAAATTTTCGCCGTGACAATTTTATGCACCTGACTTTGGGTATACATTCTTTTTTAGGATTGGGCGCTTGAAGAACTTGATGCATGCCCCGTCAGTTGGGAGGGAAAACAAAAAATAGCTCTACAACAGAAGTGATATGCGACTTTATGGTCAATATTGTGAAGAATCATATAACTGATCTTGTATATTTTAACAATTGATAAGCAAATGTTGAAGAACTTTATTATGAAAATCTATTTACAGATTTGCATCAAACAGAACTTAAAATAATAATAATAATAATAATAATAATAATATAATAATAATAATAAAATATAATAATAATGTTTTATAAAAATAATAATAATAATAATAATAATAATAATATCTCGGCTCCCTACTAACTTCTTGTAAATCCTATTTGTTTCTAATAAAGTGATGTTATTTAAAAAAAAAATAATAATAATAATAATAATAATAATAATAAATAATAATAATAAGAATAAGAATAAATAAAAGAGAGAATTATCTGATTATGTACTTGTTATACTTCAATAAGAATTTTAACATCACAATAGACGAGCTCTTTTAAGCCTTTTTTTTTTTTTTTTTTTTCCTACTTTTGCACAGTTAATGTATTCTCCACAAGGGACATTAATTTCTCAAGTAAAACAATCTTTGTGGAATAATATGACACCACCTAAAATTTAATTTCTAAGAATTGGAAAATAATTTATGAGAAAAGGGTAGCTCAAGTATAAATAGAGACATACAAACCTTCACTTTATAGAAAGAAAAAAAAAAAAAATGCAAAAGCAAGCAATGGCTTCTTCAAACTTCTTACTTTTATCTCTAGCTCTACTACTCATTGCTCTCTCATTTGTACCAAACTTTACTTCTGCTTCTTTGGAGGAAGCAAATGCTCTTCAAAAATGGAAAGCAACCCTTAAAATCCCAAACTACTCCCAAATTGTATCTTCTTGGACACCCCTTCCAACGAATACTAGTGCACACGCTCCATGCCCTTCTTGGTTTGGAATTGCTTGCAACGCTGATGGAAACGTTAACAGGTTGAACCTCTCGACGTCTGAGTTAAAAGGTACGCTTCACCAGTTCCCGTTCTCTATTCTAGGCAATCTTACCCATTTTGAGCTTAGTGTAAACAGCTTCTTTGGTCCCATCCCACCAGAAATCGGCCTCCTGTCCAAACTTGTCTATCTTGATTTTGCAAACAATCTGTTCTCTGGTGTAATTCCACCTACCATTGGTAAACTAAGCCAGTTAACCGTTTTGCAACTAAACGAAAACAATTTAACTGGTTCAATCCCAAAAGAAATAAAGAATATTGTCTCACTTGAGAAGCTAAACCTCCATAACAACAATATTTCTGGTTCAATCCCTTCATCGTTGGGTGATTTGATGTCTTTGAATATCCTTTATCTGTATACAAATCAACTTTCTGGACCCATTCCAATTGAATTGGGGAATTTGAAGTCTCTCATTGAATTAGATTTGAGCGAAAATCAACTCAATGGTTCAATTCCTTCATCGTTGGGTGATTTGATGTCTTTGAAACTCCTTTCTTTGTGGCAAAATCAACTCTCTGGACCCATTCCAATTGAATTAGGGAATTTAAAGTCTCTTACTGTATTAGTTTTGTACGAAAATCAACTCTCTGGTTCAATCCCTTCATCGTTGGGTGATTTGATGTCTTTGAATATCCTTTATCTGTATACAAATCAACTTTCTGGACCTATTCCAATTGAATTGGGGAATTGGAAGTCTCTCATTGAATTAGATTTGAGCGATAATCAACTCAATGGTTCAATTCCTTCCTCGTTGGGTGATTTGACGTCTTTGAAACACCTCTATTTGCTCAAAAATCAACTCTCTGGACCCATTCCAATTGAATTAGGGAATTTGAAATCTCTCACTAAATTATCTTTGAGCAAAAATCAACTCAATGGTTCAATTCCTTCATCGTTGGGTGATTTGATGTTTTTGAAATTCCTTTCTTTGTGGCAAAATCAACTCTCTGGACCCATTCCAATTGAATTAGGGAATTTAAAGTCTCTTACTGTATTATATTTGCACGAAAATCAACTCTCTGGTTCAATCCCTTCATCGTTGGGTGATTTGAAGTCTTTGAATACCCTTTATCTGTACACAAATCAACTTTCTGGACCCATTCCAACTGAATTAGGGAATTTGAAGTCTCTCACTGAATTAGATTTGGGAGAAAATCAACTCAATGGTTCAATCCCTTCATCGTTGGGTGATTTGATGTCTTTGAAATTCCTTTATTTGTGGCAAAATCAACTCTCTGGACCCATTCCAATTGAATTAGGGAATTTGAAGTCTCTCACTAGATTAGATTTGAGCGAAAATCAACTCAATGGTTCAATTCCTTCATCATTGGGTGATTTGAAGTCTTTGAATATCCTTTATCTGTACACAAATCAACTCTCTGGACCCATTCCAATTGAATTAGGGAATTTGAAGAATCTAACTGATTTAGAATTGGCCAATAATCAACTCAATGGTTCAATCCCTTCATCGTTGGGAAATTCAATTCAAGTGCTTGATCTTTCTTCTAATCATTTGGCTGGTAGAATTCCAAAGGAGTTTGGGGAGATGAAAAGTTTGTTAAATTTAAACTTGAGCGATAACAACCTTTCAGGTGCTATACCTCAAGAGCTTGGGTCACTGCATGGCCTCCTTACTCTTGACCTATCCAAAAATAGGTTGAACGGGTCATTACAAAGATATATTGGTGATTGGGTACAAATCAATCACATATATCTTAGTAATAACAAGCTCAGCGGAATGATCCCATCGGAGATCGGTAAATTAAGGCAACTCAATGTTCTTGATTTATCTTGGAATTCACTCACAAAAGAGATACCATCAGCTATTGGAAGTTCGGAAAGTCTGGTAATGATGAATCTTTCTCACAATAAGCTATCTGGTTCAATTCCTTATGGTGTCTGTAACTTGCTAAGGATTGATATAGACCTGTCTTACAATGAGCTCACTGGTCGCGTTCCCCCTTGTGCTGTCTTTCAAAATGTGTCTGGAGAAGCATTTCAAGGAAATGATGGTCTGTGTGGAAATGTTACAGGTTTGAAACTTTGTGAAAGTCAAAAGATAATGAAGAAAAATAATTATTTTCATCATAAGCTCATCCTTGTAACTGTGGTCCCACTTTTTGCGGCTCTTTTACTTGGTTTATTCATGTGTGGCCTCATTGCTTATCGACGTAGAAAGATAACTTCTCCACAGATACCATCAGGTGAAGAAGGTGGCAATTTTTTCTCAATAACAAGTTTTGATGGACAGGCGATGTATGATGAAATCATCAAGGCAACAAATGATTTTGATGATGCATACTGTATTGGGATTGGAGGATATGGTACTGTGTATAAAGCTGTGTTGCAACCCAACAATTTAGTAGCTGTGAAGAAACTTCATTCATCATCTGAGGGTGACGATCATATAGGCTTCCTAAATGAGGTACGAGCATTGACAAATATAAGGCACAGAAACATAGTTAAACTCTATGGATACTGCTTCCATGCTCGTCACTCATTTTTAATTTATAAATATCTTGAGAAGGGAAGTCTAAAATCGCTCTTAAGTAGCGATATCACAGCAAAGGAAATGGATTGGCTGAAAAGGGTAAGAATTGTTAGGGCTGTAGCGAATGGTTTGGCTTATATGCATCATGATTGCACACCACCTATAATTCATAGAGACATTTCTGGAGCAAATATCCTTCTCGATTCTGATTATGAGGCACATATCTCGGATTTTGGGACAGCGAAGCTTCTAAAGATGGATTCATCGAACTGGACTGCGGTTGTAGGCACCTATGGCTATATTGCGCCAGGTAACAACCATATATTTTAAAGTTATCTATAAATACTACTTCTTCTCAAGTTTCAGATTTATCTATGTTACATTTAATCATGATCTGAATTCTGACATAACAATTTTTTTTGTATTCTCATGTTTCCTTCCATGTAGAGCTTGCTTATACGATGGTGGCAACAGAGAAATGCGATGTGTATAGTTTTGGAGTTGTTGCACTAGAAGTGATTATGGGAAAGCATCCTGGAGAACTAATATCAAGTCTACCAACATTGCCTACTGATGATCTATTGCTAGCCAATGTAGGAGATAGACGGATTCCGCCACCATATTCTCTAGTTGAGAAACTAGCTCATTCAATTTTGAAGGTCTCACGGGCATGTTTGAACCACAACCCACAGGAAAGGCCAACAATGCGCCAAGTCAAAGATTTATTGTCAGTGGATGATCGAATTTGGATGAAGATGCATGTATCGGTAACTTAATGCTTGATCGATTTTGTATGATGTCTAGTCATAAGTCATAAAGTTTAAGAAACTTTTTATGTTTTTTATCTTATCCTGAATTACTATAGATTGTTATTAAATAAGGAAATAATTTATATCAATGAAGATTGCTACCTTTCTAGAATAATGCAGTTATGTGTATTATGGATATTTTTGGTAATTTCTTTAAATTATTCCAGTTTTACAATTAAAATATTACCAATGGGAAATTTGTTTATCAGTTAGTAGAATTTATTCTTACTCATATCAAGTAATTAAGTAAACAGTGAGTGCACACAAAAGATATTCAAAGACGTCATATCACTTAACGATGGAAGTCTGTTAATTTGTCAAAAAAAGATGGCATAGACTGGAGAAGAAAGTTAGCTAAAGGAAATTTGTCTGTCAAAAAAGAACACTTCAAAATATAGCGTATAACACTTCAAACAACATATCTACTTATTACAGGGGTGTTTGGGAGAGCATATTTTTGGCCTATGCACAAGATATCTACCAAGTTGTAAATCACCACCACCACCACTGCCGCTGCGGCCTCCGTAAACCACCAGCAAAACGCAGGTCAATTTTCCGGCGATCTTTATTTATACCCAATTGAGTTTTGAAATAAAATTTGATACTTTTTGGGGTATTTTGTGATTTGAAGATTGACCCATTATAAGATTTGCTGGGTCAAAATGGGTAGGTTTTTTCAGCACACGTCAAAGCGGGTTAGATCGACACATAAACGCTTGTGCTTCTCTGTGTACCATATAAACGATGAATATCTAATAATACATTAATATGTTGCAAAGTAAATAAAATGAGTGACAGAATGCACTCATGAAGTGATTATGCCCATAATAACGTTAGTGCATACCCACTCGATCAACAAGCACTACACCAATTCAAATATTTCTGCAAGTTCATCTGGATAACCACCAAAGAAACAAGAGGTGCATGACATACAATGCTAAACAGGTCAAAGTTTTACAAGTCACAAACAAGTTTTACTACAACCTATAACGAAATAAGCTAATATCAGTCTTGACAAACAAGTCATTCAAGATGCGAATTTTGTGTTTAAACTTTTATATCGTCTCAATGTCTTCTTTCTTGTGCTTACTCTTTTTTTTAGCCATTCTTCTTCATGCAATTACATCAACTTCTACCATTCTTCCTATATTTAGTCACTCGTTGGAGACTTCCTTTTCAACTTTCCCCTTCCTATATGAAGTTATTCTCTTCTGCACTCAACTGTAACCCAGCCGTTTCCTTTTGAGCCAACATTAATGCTTTCTGCAAATAAGCTGGATCCCTCTTTTTCGGCTTGTCTGGACAGTTCCTAGCCATGTGCCCAATACCCTGACAGTTGAAGCACTTCATCAAATTACCCTGATTCATATTTCCAGCTCCATGAGCAGCAACATTCCCAAACTGATTCCCAGCATTCTGAACCCTTTGATTACCAACCGCTGTACCCATTTGATTCCCTGCATACTAACCCATCTGATTACCAACATGCTGCTTTGTGTTCTGATTACCCATATGATATCTTGGAGCATATCCCTGCTGATTCCCATATCCCCCAACCATCTGTCCTTGTTGTCCCATGTTGAAACTCGGCTGTGCAATTTGCTTGTTGCGAGTGTTCGATGAGATTCGTTGATTGTTGTTGGTGGGTGTGGAGTAGCGTCCTTGGAATGCTTTTGTTAGGTAAGCAAAAGCTTGAGTCAAAGCAGCAGTTGACTCATCCTGATCATCTTGATCTGGGTGTTGCGGGTATTGTTGTTGTGGGATTACATGTTGTTGTTGTGGGTAGAATGGTGTTTGAGGATTATATTGTTGTTGCATGAAGTGTTGGGATGAAGGTGAAGATTGTTGTGTATTTACTGTTGCAGGTGTAGGTGTTTGGACAATGAGTGCAAGAGGATCATGTTGTTTTGCTAACTTTTCTTTTCTGACTTCATTTGCCTCTGCCTGGTTTTGTTTTAGGAAGTCATAGAGCTGATCATAGTTCACCTCGTGAAGGTTCTTTGTTTGGTTGACAATAGTGAGATATCGTCCCCATTCCTCCCCATTCCTCTCCCATTCCTCTGGTAGGTTGTTGATGAACTTGATGTTTTGAACAATTTGAGCAGGTGCCAACTTGTTTCTGATCAACTCATTCATTAGAGTACAAAACCGTGTGTAGTAAGATTCAATCTGTTCAGCTGGAGTGGATGTGAACTTCTCCCATTCAGTTAGAAGCTTGTTTTCTATGTCTTGTTTACCAATTTCGGTGCCATGACAAAGCCGTCTAACTCGTTCCCATATATCATGGGCAGTTTCACAACTGTCTACTGCACAGAATATATGTTGTGGTAAACCTAGTTGGATTAAGTGCATTGCCAAGATCCACTTCAATTTGCTTCCAATCTTCTGGCGTATAATCCGATTCCTCTTGGATTCGGTATGTTGCTTCGACGGGAAGTGTTGCATTTGGATTTCCACAAATCTCACGAGGCTTGAATGGACCTTTCTCGATGGAGTTAATCAAGAGTCTACCTTGACCTTGAGGCTTGGTTCTCATATATCGAAGCATACGATTCGTCCATGGAAGATAATCCACCTTTTTCTAACATTGGAGGTCGGTTTTCTGCACCGGCGGCATGTGTAGTCATCTTTGAAATTTTGTATGATAAAGTAGATGGAGGATCGTTTCAACAAAATAGGAGTTGTTGTTGTTGAAGCCTTGGTTTGTTGTTGATGATCGTTGAAATCTTTCGTAATGGTGAATTCTGGTTTCCCTCCAAATTTTGAATTTGAAAAATTTCTCTACCAGAATTTGAAATACTCTATAAAATGCAATTATAAGGTTATTAGAAAAAATTGAGTTTTGAAAATTTTTACGTCAAATTTAGCGAAAAATTCAAATTCGGGCCTAAAAATTTGAATTTTGGGCCAAAATTTTCACTGTTGTACCAAAAATTGAATTTCGCGTAAAAATTGAGCATTTAGTCTCCTGTAAAAATTAAATTTCACTCGGATTTTCCCGCCAATTTTTTATTATTTTTTATTTTTCTATTATTATTTTTTTATTTTTTTTATTTTTATTTTTTAGGTCCTAACAATTGCTATAGAGTATTTAATATTAGATCCTTACAATTGCTATAGAGTATTTAATATTGTGTTAGAAAATTTTTGTCAATTTCGAAAAGTGGAAGTCTGATGCCAATTGCGAAAACTGCTTGATTTGCGAAACCTGCTGGAATTGCGAAAGCTGCTTGAATTGCGAAAGGAGTGCAATTTCGAAAGCTCAGTGCCAATTGCGAAACCAACCAATTTCGAAAGTATAGCCCAATTCCGAAAAAAATTCCGAAAGCAATTTCAAAAGAGCACCTATCGCAATCTTATACAAGATTGCGATGTTTCTGATTTGCGAGAGGCATGGGAATTGCGAAAGACAACAATTTCGAAAATTTGTGGCAATTTCGAAAGTGTTTGCAATTGCGAGAAACTTGCCCAATTTCGAAAGCCTGGGTCCACTGAATTGCGACAGAAGGCAGTTTACTAACTCTTTGTCCTTTAGTCACTTGCCCATGCTATGCCCATACTTGTAAGACTTTTCCACTGCCAACTTTTACCAACTAATACCAACTCAAATCAATAATGCAAGAACTAAAATAATCAAAGATTATCCAACAAACAAATCGTGGATGATGTTCTTGAACTAATGTCGATCTAAACCACTTAGAACAACACAAATCCAATCGACAAAAACACAAGATTCGAGTGATAGAGTAGCAAACCTTCACAAACCAAGTCGATCAAACACAAACAAACACAACCTTTGATCTTTATTTTGTGTACGAATCGAATGGAAGAAAAAACACAAAATGTAACTTTTCTAGTAAAAGAAAAATGACAGTGGGTGTTTTATCTTAGAAATCGAAACACAAAAATAACTCCTACCTTGAAGCTAGGCTCTTTGATACCACTTGTAAGGACCAAACTCCTTTCTTTATCACACAAACACAACACACTATGATGACACTCACAAGATCAAAGTATAAACAAGATGAGAAGTAGTGTATGGATCGTATGGTAGAACTTCTAGTCGAATGATTATCACTTTGGAAGAAATAATACAAAGACTCTTTGGACACACACACACTCTCACTTTGATATAATAATGAGGCATAAGTGAAATATGAGAGTGTGTGTGGTGATATAGCAAACACAGCCAACACCAAAGGGCTTTGGTGGGATTTTACTTGGACTTAGTGTGGACTAGTGTAAGTGTATGACCTCGATCTTCACTTGGAATGAACACCGAGCACACTTTAACATACAAACACAAACTAGAACAAGATGATGACTCACATATACATATTAAGAACAAGAAAGAGTAGCATGGATCTTGGGTTAATTTCAGTCAAATGTTTATTAGCTTTAGTTAAAAGAAATAAACAAAGACAAGGTTTCACACACACACTCTCTTTCATACAAAATGAGACACTCTAATAAGAGTGTGTGTGTGGCGTTAATATATGAAACACAGCCACATTCATGGGCTTTGAATGGGCTATAACAAATGGACCATGTAGTGGGCTTAGTAAATGTACTACACTTATACATTTGGACTATAGAAAACTAATACTACTAGCCCACTTTTTAACTACATATTACATGACACACTTAAGTTGTAAACACTAATGACCATCACTTTTGCATTTATAAAATAAATGCTAACAATCTCCCCCTAAGGGATGGTCATTCAAATGATGATCCCGTGATTGTTCTTCTGTCTTCAACGACTTGAGCTTAGTGTGTCAATGCAAAAATAGTCTTCATTCAATGTTCCTTCATGCGCTGTGATCTTCAAAGAATCGTCTCTTGGTCGTTCTTGCCTTGATCTACTCCTTCATTCCAGATGCTTCGTCATTAGTAGATGATGATGGTGGGTGGACTTCCGTCGGTACCTGCATAAAACAGTTAGCAATAAAGCATCCTTCGGCCATCATGTCGTGAGGCAAGATCTTTTAGATCTCATTAAGACTCATACAACTTGTATCCTTTTGAGTGAACACAAGTGCATTGCATAGGAAGTGTTCCTAAGAGATCTTTTGATGAATCTCATGTCTCTAGACTCAATAATGTGCGTTTTGATTTAAGTCGTTGGAGGCATGGAGCAGAGTGCCACCTTTTCAATATCAACACATCTCGGAGTGAGAGGTCGAAAGATTATGTAGTGTTCTCCGTGAGAAATGAAACAAATATCTTTTAAGAGATATCTGAGTGGATAGGAGGGGTGGTGCATTGCGTCACTGGGTCCATGACGTCTTGTCTTCAATACCAGTATCACCTTGGTGAATACCGATAGCAGATGTATTGACCCGGTTTCTGACCTAAGTTTTCATGGAGGGCTATTTCTTTTCACCCTTACAAAAACTTTTCTTTTTCATTCTTCAACCCCTTCTTTCTCCTTTCTCATTATACTCCTTTTTTCAATCTTTCCTAAGGACTTCTAATGCTAAGCTATTGGAATAGTCCTTGGGTAGATCCCTCCGGTTCTGGCGGATCATTGGACATAACCTAACCATAATCACCTTATTACTCCATGATTATCCTAGATTATTTGTCACATGCCATTAAACCTTGTGAAAATCTCTCAACATGTTTGTGATAAAACATATTTTGTTCACATTGAGAGTTTTACATTTTAGAAACACTCCCCCTTCACATGTGCTCATGCATTTTTTGAAATAAATTGCACATGTTGGGTAGAGTTCGCACATTTGAAATGATCGATTTTCGATGAACATGACCTTCGCGAGACACGCTTACATCACTAGTTAGACTAGCTTGAAATTATTACCCGTCCCGGTCATATTCAAAGATCATCTCTCGAATTGGTACATTCTACTCAGACAAGTCCTTTGCGAGACACGCTTGCATCACTGGTAAACCAGCTTGAAATTATTACCCGTCCAGGACTAGTCTTTTCGATAACGGACAGTTAGTTTCGTCAATTCGAGGGTTCATGCTGAGTCTTTTTGAATAACTCGTTTTGAGATTGAAATGACAAAAACTTCTTTTAGATCACATTTTAATCACGTCCTCTCCCCCATATATTTAAACACTTAATCTCCCCCTCAAAAATAGCATGAAGTGGTATTTTTGAAAACAGTTGATTAAAATGAAACTTTTTGTGGAGAGACGGACTAATTTTAGCATGAAAGATGGAACATTTTTCTTTTTATACTCCCCCTGTAACAAAGCATTTTATTTAAACATTTGAGTTTAAAAGCAGTTAAGGGTGTTAGAGGGAGTTATCTTGAGCACAAAATGCAATTTAAGGACTTTGAAAAAATCTCTTTGAAATCATTTTGATTAAGTGCTCAAGGTTTTTGCTTTTCGCCATTAACATTGCGAGTCCTGATCGGAAATAACCAGAAGTCATTCAATGTAGCGTGGGTTCCGTACTGAAATGCACGAACGCCGTAATGAAGAATTTTTAGAAACGACATGTTTTAGAAAAAACATAAAAAAATAACTCTCACTCAAGCATCTGTAAATACCCGTATCATTGTTGAATGACATTTCTAAGTACGTACAGAATATTGATTAGACGGGAGACATGTCGTGAGAAGAATATTTTTGGTTTTTGATTTTTTATATTTTTTATGGCTTTTTCAAATTTTCTATTTTTATATTTTGTTTTTTGAAAAAGTATGTATATATTTACCAAAAATATATACATAAATATTTACAAAAATGATTACCAAAATATTTACAGAAATATTTACATGCGAAGCTTTATGAAGTAAATCAATGAGATTCGAGAAGACTTTCTAACTCTTCTGGAGTTAGGCTTCGCATTCCAATTCGACGAACTAAGTTTTCAAACGCTCTTTTGGGAGGGCCTTAGTAAATAGATCGGTGAGCTGGTATTCTGTCTTCACGAAAAACAATTCAACAGTACCCTCTTCAACGTGCTCTTTTATGAAGTGATAGCGGACTCTAATATGCTTGGTCTTTGAGTGTTGCACTGGGTTGCACGAGATGGCTATGGCACTTTTTGAATCGCAATACAAAGGTATGCGGTTGAAAGAGAAACCATAATCCGTGAGTTGTGTCCTCATCCATAGGACTTGAGCACAACACGCAGATAGAGACACATACTCGGCTTCTGCTGTTGATAAAGCAGTGCAATCTTGTTTTCTTGACGACCAGCCTACTAGCTTTTCTCCCAGAAATTGCGCTCCGCCTGATGTACTTTTCGCTGTAACTTGGCATCCAGCATGATCGGCATCTGAAAAGGCAATTAGTGTAAACTCCGAATCCTTTGGATACCAAAGTCCCATGTTAATGGTTCTTCGTAGGTATCTAAAGATCCGTTTAACCTCTTGGAGGTGAAGTTCGGTAGGCCTAGCCTGAAACCGTGCAAGTAAGCAAACAGCAAAATGAATATCTGGTCGGCTTGCAGTTAGGTACATGAGAGAACCAATCATGCTCTGATATTTCTTCGGATCCATGGGTTTCCCATATAGGTCAGCGCCAATTTTTGGTGAAGTGACCATAGGAGTACCAACAGAGTCACAATTGTCCATACCATGTTTTTTCAAAATCTCAATTGTGTATTTAGCTTGATTTAGAAAAATTCCACGTGGGGATTGATGAATTTGTAAGCCTAAAAAGAATTTTAATTCACCCATCATGGACATTTCAAATTTGCTTTTCATGAGATTTGCAAAATGTTTTGAATGTTTCGAATTAGTGGACCCAAATATTATGTCGTCCACATAAATCTGAACAATCAAAATGTCATTTTTGTATTTTCTTGTAAACAAGGTTGGATCAATCGTTCCTTTGGTGAAATTATTTGACAACAAGAAAGATGATAACTCGTCATACCACGCCCGTGGGGCTTGTTTCAAACCATAGATTGCCTTCTTTAGCCTGTAGACGTATTCCGGATGATCTTTGTCAACGAAACCGTCTGGTTGACTCACATACACTTCTTCTTTCAGAGTTCCATTCAAGAAAGCGGTCTTGATGTCCATCTGATAAACCGTGATGTTCTTGTGAGCGGCATAAGCTAAGAAAATCCTGACAGCTTCAAGCCTTGCAACCGGTGCGAATGACTCTTCAAAATCTATTCCTTCTTCCTGTCTGTATCCCTTTGCCACCAGACGAGCCTTGTTGCGAATCACAGTCATTTCTTCATCCTTTTTGTTTTTCCATAACCACTTAAGATCAATGACTAGTTTGTCAATTGGTCTTGGAACTAAATCCCAGGTGTCATGGATTTGAAATTGAAGAAGTTCTTCCTGCATCGCTTCAATCCAGGCATTATCTGCCATTGCTTCCCGAATGTTCTTAGGTTCTATGAGACTGACTGAGCAGACATAGATGCACATGTCGCAATCGGTGTGAAGTTGTTTTCTCGTCTGAATTGGTCTTGAGGGTTCACCAATAACCTGTTCAATTGGATGGTCTTTTGTCCACTGTAATGTTGAAGGGTACCTTGGACTGTTTGAATGTATGTTAGACGGTTCATGTAATCTGGATGATGATTCACCAGATTCCGTTCCAAACGGGTTTTCAAAGACTTCATCGTCTAACACAGCATTATTTTGTTCTTGCTCATCAATTCTTGGTAGAACAATTTCAATGAATGGAGTTGCTGGAGTAGATGTAGATGATGTTGATGTCGAGGGAGTTGGTGCGCCAGCTTCGAATGTTGTGGATGCATCTGGATTTGGTGGAGGTGGTGGTGGTTGTTGATGTTGAGTGGATGCAGCGGAATGTTGGTTAGATGCATTTTTCGAAGCGCCACCATAGTATTCATCGTACATGAACTCGAAGAAATTATCCAGTTCTTGAGTTGTGGGTTGTTCGTCATGAATTGATTGAGCTCCTTGAGGTGCGAGTCCCGAACTGATATGTCCGGAAGTCATCGGGTTAAGCGCGGGTTCTAGAGCGAGTCTCTCAGAAGCCATTTGTGAAATTTCATCAAACTTCACATTCATCGTCTCCATTATCTTTTTCGTTCTCCTGTTATACACCCTGAATGCCCTCGAGTTTTCAGAATACCCAATAAAGATTCCAATATCACCCTTAGCCTTCAACTTTCCCAGATCTTCCCTGTCATTTGTTGGATAGCATAAAGCGCCAAATACATGAAGATAAGAAATATCCGGTTTTCGGTTGTTGACAAGTTCGTATGGGGTTTTATTGAATCTTGGATGGATTAGGGATCGGTTTTGAGTAAAACAAGCAGTAGAAACAGCATCAGCCCATAAGAATAAAGGAGCACTGGAATAAATCAGCATAGTGCGAGCAGCTTCTACAAGGGTTCGATTCCTTCTTTCAACTACCCCATTCTGCTGTGGAGTTCTAACCGCTGATGTCTGGTGAGTAATACCAGTTTCTTCAAAGAATGTTCTTAACTCCTGATTGACAAATTCCGTGCCATTATCCGTTCATACTATCCTAACTGGAGCTTGAAGTAGAACTTGAATCCGCTTCAGAAAGGTGATGATGGTGCTTGGTGCTTCATCTTTTGATCTCAAAAACTTCACCCATGTATATCTCGAATAGTCGTCAACAATTACAAGAATATACTTCTTCCCATTTATGCTTTGAACTCTCATCGGGCCACATAAGTCCATGTGCAACAGATGCAACCTATCAACCGAACTAGGTACGGGTTTAGGTTTATATGTTGCTCTTTTGCTCTTTCCTTGCTCACATGATGGACATAGGTGTTCTTTGATGTACTTGAATTTTGGAAGACCGGAGACGATGTTGTCTTTGGCAAGCTTGTTGATCGTGTCAAAGTTCAGATGGGACAAACGTCTGTGCCACAACCAGGATTTTGTTTCACCTGCCCTGGTCATGAGACAAATCGGAGATGAAGAGGCCATTTGGTTTATATCAATTGCATAGAGATTGGTGCCACGATTCCCAATTAAGAGATCATTCCCCACCAAATTCCTGACAAAACAAGTGTTTCTCCTAAAAGCAACCTCTAAATCTGCATCACAAAACTGTCCAACAGAGAACAGATTGTGTCCCAACCCTTCGACATAGTAAACCCGAGTGATCAAATAATTCCCAAACTGAAGATCACCATAACCCAGAATAGCTGCAACATGATCATTCCCAAACCTTACAGTCCCCATGAACTGCCATACAAAGTTGATCAGCAGCTTCAGATTCCCGGTCATGTGCTTGGAGCAACCCGAGTCTACGATCCAAAGACATATTTCGATAACCTGCCAAAAACAGAAAACGCTTGCATTTGGAAACCGTATTTCATTTGGTTCCATGGGTTAGGGGTAACACATGAACCACATACACAAAGATGGTTTAATTTTGTTCTAAGGGAACAACTTTTTGTTTGCCATTCTTACGTGTAAACTTTCTACCAGTTGGTTTCCATGCACACAGCTTAAGATAGTCCCTAGGCAATAGAGTACTAGATATGGTCCTAGATACAGCAATGAGACTGTTAAGGTATCTAGTCTTAGCACTAGTTCGTGTAGGACCATCTTTCTGTTCAGGCTTATCATTCACACAATCAGAAACAATATCATCACAAGCATTTTCAGACAAAGATTTTTCTTGCATTAAACAAACAGATTCATTACATGCATTCAAAACACTGGTCTGTTCATTACATCCAGATGATATTTGTTCCTTATTTGAAAGCTTTAAATTCCTAGGGTGTTCTTCTACTTCCTTGCATTCACTTTCAGAGACAGGCGATACTCTAGATTTCTTGATAGTGCTCCTAGACTTTCGCTTGCTCCTAGTGGTGCTTTCTAATCCTGTAGAAGGTAAGGCACACTCATTAGAATTTATGATGTTGTCCTGAGATGTTGTAGCATTCCTAGATTCATTTGGATTATCGTTCTTACTTTTGTCTAACGCCCTAGATGTTGTAGGTTTAGAGGTAGATGCAGTAGTGGGACTAATCCTATAAAGGCCAGGCGCTATTACATTAGTGTTCTTGACAACAACTTTCTCTTTTTGTTTCTCATTAGGCAAAGGGGTTAATGGTGCAATACCCGTAGTTTCCTCACCCTGCCTTTTTTGACTTGCAAGCTGAGACTTCAAAAAATCAATTTGATCTTTCAACTGTTTGTAAGAACGCTCATACGACAGTTTGTCATACTTGCATTCTTCCTTTTTCGTATCAAGTTGTTTAAAATATGTAACATTTTGTTTTTCAATCTTGGCAAGTGCCTTTTCATATTTTACAACAATTTCGGAAGTCTCAGCTCGAAGTCGTTCATCATCCTCAACAGAATATGTTTGGAAAATAATAGACATGATATCGGTCGATAGAGCTTCGAAAGAGAGAGAGTCATTTTGATGTTCCAAAACTTTTATGTGTTCCAAGTATTCATTTGCTTCCTTCACTAAGGATTTGTGGTCCTTAACAAATTCTGCTGACTCTTTCAAAAGATTATTTTCCACATTTTGAACAACCGCATAGATTGCAGCAACATGTGGATTAATTTCCTTTTCAAAAATCTTTTTCAGTTCATCCTGAACACCCGGAAACCATTCAAACTTGTTATTGTTAATTTTGGAAGCCACAATACGTTGAAGTTTCTCAATTCTCTGCTTAAGATCAACCAAATATAGTCTAGCTGCACTTGAATCATAAGTGTTTTTAGATGCCATTTGTTCGATGTTAGGCAGATGTTTTGAAACAGCTTTTTGTTTTGTGAAGACCACTGGTCTTTGAAAAAACAATTTTGACTCCTTTTTAACAAGATGAACACCAGAATCTTTATTAAGCTTGTTATAATCAATTGGTTTAATTTCTGGTTTCATTTGTCTCAATTTGACTCGTCTCTTTTCAGTATGCTCAATCGTTTCATCAGAATCATAAATTTCAATCGGATCATGTTTATCATTAAGCACACTACCATCATATAACACATTCTGTACACTCTGAGCTTTCTTGAGATTACAAGGGTTTTCATAACCGATAGCCACTTTCTTTATTGTATGTAAAATCGGGTTTGGATCATTTATTAACAAGTTAACTGTTTGTGCAGAATGACCCGTTTTTACAAGCAAATTATCCAATTTTGCAATGGTTTCCTTTTTGTCATTGATCTCTTTAAGAAGATCCTTTTCTCGTTTTAAAAACCTTTCATTCAACTCCTTTTTTTCTTTTTCAAGATTGGAATAGGTTGATTTTTGTTTTGAAAGTTGGTTGGTTAGTTCAGAAATTTCCTTGTTTAGAGATTTGATTTGATTGTTCAAATTAACATCTAGAGTGTTAAATTTGATTTGTAAACGTTTTTCTCTTAACTCAGACTCTTTTAAGCTAACCTCAAGTTCCGACTGTTTTTTGTTATGAAAATCATAAGCTCTTTCATTTACCTTATACCTCTCAAGCTCAGTGGTCAATTTTTCATTCGCGGACCTTAACATCGCGATTGACCTTTTTGACCTTTTCTATTTCAACACTACAATTTTGCAATAATGATTCAAACATAGCACGTGTTTCCTCATCATTATCAGTATGTTGTGACTCGAATTCTTCATTAGGATCCATATCTGGAGTTACCAAATTAGTATTACTACAACTTGGTTCGTCCATGTATGTATCATAAATGAGATTAGGAGTCTCAGGATACTGTTCATTTTGAGGAGAAACATCAAATATTTCATTATTGTGACATGTAGCATATGGTTGTACCTCAGAAACCGCATTAGTGTCAAAAGCAGGAGGTGCTTCTGAGTCTGTGTCGTACTTTGCCTCCTGGAGATTTGCCATAAAAATGCAGTTTGCATCGATGTCCTCTTGATCTTCTGAAGCATCCATAATGGCCATGAAGTCATTCTCTTCTGCACTCAACTGAAGCCCAGCCGTTTCCTTGTTTGCCAACATTAAAGCTTTCTGCAAATAAGCTGGATCCCTTTTATTCGGCTTGTCTGGACAGTTCCTAGCCATGTGTCCAATACCCTGACAGTTGAAGCACTTCATCATATTCCCCTGATTCCTATTCCCAGCTCCCTGAGCAACATTCCCAAACTGATTCCCAGCATTCTGTACCCTTTGATTGCCAATAGCATTACCCATTTGATTCCCTGCAAACTGACCCATCTGATTACCAACATACTGCCCAGCATTCTGATTACCCATCTGAAATCTTGGAGCATATCCCTGCTGATTCCCATATCCCCCAACCATCTGTTCTTGTTGACCCATGTTGAAACTTGGCTGTGCAATCTGCTTGTTGCGAGTATTCGATGAGATTCGTTGATTGTTGTTGGTGGGTGTGGAGTAACGTCCTTGGAATGCTTTTGATAGGTAAGCAAAAGCTTGAGACAAGGCATCAGTTGACTCATCCTGATTATGTTGATCTGGGTGTTGCGGGTATTGTTGTTGTGGGATTACCTGTTGTTGTTGTGGGTAGAATGGTGATTGTGGAATATACTGTTGTTGCATGAATTGCTGAGTGGATGATGATGATGGTTGTGCACTGACTGTTGCAGGTGTAGGTGATTGGACTATGAGTGCAAGAGGATCTTGTTGTTTTGCTTGTTTCTCTTTTCTGACTTCATTTGCCTCAGCTTGGTTTTGTTTGAGAAAGTCATAGAGTTGATCGTAGTTCACATCATGAAGATTCTTAGTTTGGTTGACAATAGTAACATATCGTCCCCATTCTTCTGGAAGGTTGTTGATGAACTTGATGTTTTGAACAATTTGTTTTGGTGCCAAATTGTTTCTGATCAACTCATTCATTAGAGTACAAAACCGTGTGTAGTAAGATTCAATCTGTTCAGCTGGTGTTGCTGTGAACTTCTCCCATTCTGTCAGAAGCTTGTTTTCCATTTCTTGAATGCCAATTTCTGTACCATGACAAAGACGTCTAACTCGATCCCACATTTCTTTGGCAGTTTCACAGCTATCTACAGCACAAAATATTTCTTGTGGTAGACCGAGTTGGATTAGATGCATTGCTAGGTGATCAGCTTCAATTTGCTTCCAATCTGATTCAGTGTAATCCGATTCCTCTTTGGGTCGGTACGTTGGATCGACGGGAGGATTTGCAGTAGGGTTTCCAGCTGTTTCTTCAATCTCACCAGGCTGGAATGGACCTTTCTTGACAGAGTTAACCAAGAGAATACCTTGTCCATTAGGTTTGGATCTCATATATCGAAGCATACGACTCGTCCATGGAAGGTAACCACCCTTTTCTAACATTGGAGGTCGGTTTTCCGAACCTGCGGCATGTATGTCTTGTTGCGTAGTCATCTTTAAAATATTGTGTATGATAAAGTGGATTTAGGATCGTTTCAACAAAATAGAAGTTGTAGATGTTGAAGCCTTGGTTGTTGTTGTGATGCTTTGGTTTGTTGATGATGCTCGTTGAAGTTGTAACAAATTAAATAACGTTATGAAACTTGATTCAAGTATAATTAAGACAAAGTCAAAAGTTTACAATTTCGACAAAAGTTATGTAAATTACAATTTAGATAAACTCGACAATTTCTATAGAAATTTCAATTTGACCAAAATTTATACAAATTATGGTTAAATATCAATTTAGATAGAAATATATCTAATTTATATAAATCGGTAATTTATATAAAATCTAACACTTTTATACAAAAGGTTAGATAAACGTTTGTCGAAGTATTTTACACTCTTATACAAGAGTAAAAATACCGAGTTCACTTTCGAGTTGACGAAATTACGCTCGAATCAAATCCTTGAAAGTTATTCAACTTTGAAGTCTTTTAATCACAATTGCGAGGGCCAAAAGTGTCAAATCCGAAAGATCTTCTATTGCAGCTTAAAGTACAAGGACTAAAGTTGCCAATTCCGAAAATTGCACCAATTGCGAGTCCAAAATGTGAATTGCGAGTCCAATTTCGATAAAATAGCTCCAATTGCGATACTCAACTTGAATTGCGAGATACAATTGCGAGAAAACCTTTGAATTGCGAAAACAGCCTCTCAATTGCGACAAAACACTGAATTGCGATAAGAATGATGAATTGCGAGACCAGTATGCAATTGCGATAAGATGAATTGCGAGACCAGCCTGAATTGCGACAAAACACTGAATTGCGAGACAATTTGTTCAATTGCGATAAAGTGCAATTCCTGAGAGCAGTAGCAATTCCGATAGAAGCAGTCCAATTGCGAGAAGCTGCCAATTGCGAGACTGAAGGCCAATTGCGAGAAAATTCCACTTTTTGGCCACTTTTGTTGACTTTTGTGTCACTTCCCACGTGATATCTTGTAACTTTTCACCAACTTGCAATAAACCTGACACTTTAGGACATCTTGTACCAACTTTCAACCAATCAAATCAAAGATATTAAACATATAATATTCATAAACACATAAAGTGTTTCAACCTTAAATATCTTTTGATCAAAATGGATAAGAACACCAAAAGTGCAGTGTCTTTTTCTTTTCACCAAAACAAAATACTCACTGAGTATAACAAACACAACCTTGTGAATGTTTTGCTATTTGATTTCAAAAGAAAATCACCACAAAGTCACGTTTTTAGAAGCAAAAAAAAAAAAACAACAGTGGGTAATTTTTTTGAAACAAACCAAACTTACAAACCTTCTACCTTGAAGATTGGCTCATGTATACCACTTGTAACACCTCGATCTTCACTTGGAATGAACACCGAGCACACTTTAACATACAAACACAAACTAGAACAAGATGATGACTCACATATACATATTAAGAACAAGAAAGAGTAGCATGGATCTTGGGTTAATTTCAGTCAAATGTTTATTAGCTTTAGTTAAAAGAAATAAACAAAGACAAGGTTTCACACACACACTCTCTTTCATACAAATGAGACACACTAATAAGAGTGTGTGTGTGGCGTTAATATATGAAACACAGCCACATTCATGGGCTTTGAATGGGCTATAACAAATGGACCATGTAGTGGGCTTAGTAAATGTACTACACTTATACATTTGGACTATAGAAAACTAATACTACTAGCCCACTTTTTAACTACATATTACATGACACACTTAAGTTGTAAACACTAATGACCATCACTTTTGCATTTATAAAATAAATGCTAACAGTAAGTACTACACATATACATTGAACTTACACACAAATCTAATACCACTAGCCCACTAACTAGGCTACATATTACACTTGACACTTAAGTTCTAGATTAACAAATGACCATCACTTCCTAATTAATAAATTAATTTCTAACACTATGTAATACACTTGTGTTCATCTAAAAGGATACAAGTTGTATGAGTCTTAATGAGATCTAAGGATATTGCCTTATGACATGATGGTAACGTGCTTCAAACGGTGTACAGTCTTGAAGTGATACTTCAGTATACTTTAGAGGCTCCCAACGGCCTTGGCAAAGATTAGAGAAAGTTTTCACAACATGCTGATAACGATCTCTAAATCTGAAACTCTAAGCTCTGGACTATTTATTGCTAACTGTCTTATGCAGCTACGGACGAAAGTCCATCTACCATCCTCATCTACAACGATGACGCACCTGGACAGAAGAAGTAGATAAGGGCAAGAACTACGAAAATACGATTCTTTAAAGATCACAGTGCATGAAGGAACATTGAATGAAGACTATTATACATCGACACACAAAGTTCAAGACATTGAAGGCAGAAGACCAATCACGGGAGCATCATTGAAATAACCATCCCTTAGGGGGAGATTGTTAGCAATTAATTTATTTAATTGTGAAGTGATGGTTATTTGCTTATTTAGAACTTAAGTGTCAATTGTAATGTTTAGTCTAGTTAGTGGGCTAATAGTATTAGTTATGTTTAGTTTGTAAGTATATAAGTATAATACTTATATTAGCCCACTCCAAGCCCAACAAAAGCCCACCCAATCCTTTGGGATGTGGCTGTGTTTGCTATATCACCACACACACTCTCATATTTCACTCATGCCTCATTATTGTATCAAGAGAGTGTGTGTGTGTTCCCATTGAGTCCTTTGTATTATTTCTCTTTCAAAGATATAATCATTCGACTGGAAGTTTTAACATACGATCCACATGTACTCTTCTTGTTCTATACAATCTTCTAGTGAGTGTCATCATATTGTGTTGTGTGTTTGTGTGATAAAGGAAAGGAGTTCGAGTACTACAAATATCATGTCTACCAACATTGTCTACTGATGATCTATTGCTAGCCAATGTAGGAGATAGACGGATTCCGCCACTGATTGCGTGGTTTTGTAACCTTACAACAGGTTTTACCTCTCGAGGGATCTAAAGAGGCTTACAACCCCACCAGGCAGTGTACCTGACCGATGTAGTATAGTGTAGTGGTAAGTACGGGGGATTGATCGTTCTCCACAGGGAATAGTGTTCGTTAGGTATGAAAGGCTACTCTAATTAGGTCTAAGGGTTGAGGAAGATTCTTTTTATGTTTTTATATTTTTTATGAAAGCAAGTAAAATCTCGGTTTTGAAGGAGTGGGCGGAATTAGTTGCTAGTCAACTAACCCAAAATTACTACGGATGCAAATAAAATAAAATAACAAAAATGAAATGTGGTGAGAAACTTATGTGTAGAGAAATGTGTTTACTTAGATTTCCTTACTCCCTAACTATCTTTTACCGGTTAATTAGTGTGTATTAGTCGCGTGGATGATGGGTGTATTCCTTAATACCATTCGTGGGGTGGCGTACTTACTTCCCCAACTCTACAAGCTCCTACTTCACTCCTATGTCGAGCCGGCTAGGAAGCTCCTAACATGGGATCACTAGAATTCGCTTGTGCATTAAATACAACCATAAAAACCTTTAGTACGCGTTTGGTTCATGTTTCTTAAGACGTTCAAGCAAGTTACCGAATAGGAAGTTAGCCAGTTTTCTTAAGCCTAACATAGATAAACAATCATCCAATACAACTAACAACACACTAACAACCAATAATCAATAGCTAGGTTTCATTAGATCTAAGCAAACACAAGATAAATTTAGCCTAACATGTTAAACAAAAGACAAGAATAAGATAGAATCAAACAACACATAGACATATTGAATGATTAATTGATAACTTATCTTTCAATGAAACATGGAAGATCTCAAGGCAAAAAGCCCTGAAAAAGTAGCTAAAATCGTCTTAGGGTTTTATCCCAAAATTCCACACACTAAGCTCTCCTTAATGACAAAAGATTAGAAAACTATATATAGATTTTTGGATCTGACGGCGTCACCTTATGGAGTGTGACGCCGTCACCTCGCCGCTTCTAGGGTTCCCGGATGACCTTCTTGACGCCGTCCCTCTTTAGCTCTTCCAAAATCCATTCTGGCTTATCAAGGCTTGACGCCGTCAGCTCGTGAACGTGACGCCGTCCCCTTATGATTTAAGCCGTGACGCCCTTGATCAAGTTAAAGCGTGACGCCGTCAGAATTCACATGCTATTTTCACTGGCTTATCATGAGTAAATTTCACGTCCAACTTTTCTTGCCAAAGCATGACGCCGTCCAGAGTAAATTGTGACGCCGTCAAGAGTAACTTTTAGCCGATTTTTGAGACTTTGCCGTTTTCTTCACTTTAATGCTCCAAAAACGTCCAAAATGCCTCCTTTTCCAGATTTCTCCTCAAAAGTACCTAAAATGACAAAAGGAACGATTTAGGGCAATATTTGATCAAATAAATACGATTTAAGGCTTAAATGACCCCTTAAAAGCGGTACACTTTTCGCCTCATCAAATACCCTTACACTTGAGATTTGCTTGTCCTCAAGCAAATGCGCTTTTATTCTAATCAAAATACAAGCTAGGGGTCATTTAATGCTAACATAAAAGTAATTACAACAAATAATCGTTCCACTTCAATCATAATAAGCACGGAGATTATAAACTAGCACCTCACAAGTAGTGTTTAGATACTCACATCTCTCAAGTGTCATCAAAATAAATCTCATAAATGAAAACGGAAAATATCTCTCACTACCTGTCATAGCAAATAGATTACCATAGGCTTGGGAAAGGATCGAAAACCTCCTCCACTAGGCGTAAGCACCTAAGATAAACTATCAAAGAGGGCTTTTAAATGGGTTATAACTTTAGGTGTAGGGAAAAGGAAAACACGGTTTTGTTGGATACGGGATATTTTACTGGTGGCGAGTTAAAAATCTTGATCAATTACATGTACTATACAACGTTGCTAAGCCAAGACTAGACTCGATCTTAAGCTAATGATAAAATAACAAAATAACAAAAATATAAAATAAACATAAAATAAAACGGGATGGTAGTCCGTATGTTTTTTCTACTTTTCTTTTTCTCCTTTTTTTTGTATTTTTCTTGATTTTTTCGATTTTTTTTTTTTTTTTTTTTTTTTTTTTTTTTTTTTTTTGCATACACTTTTGCCCTACCATCCAAAATAATACATCATAGGGGCATTGCATTCCCCTTACACTTGAATTTTTACATAACTTTACAAATACTAATCTAATGACTCGAATTAAGATAATTGAAAAACTTGGAGTACTTTTAAAATATTTAGCACATATGGGGGTAATAAATGATGTTCTTCCCCATTACTCCATTATACTAGTACTTTACCCATGAGTCCCAATCATCCCAAAACAATATGTACAAGGATATGACTCGACTTAGCAACCATGTAATCAACTAGATAATTAACTTGGGTTTAAACAAATGTTGTCACAATAATGCACTAAAAATGAGTGCATACAAGGTAGGCTAAGGCGATTTGGGTGTACATTTTAGTGGGGTGTAAACAAATTCTTCCTTTAAGTAAAATGCTTAAAGGTCGAAACGAAAAGATAGGCTCTGAGGGGTGTACTAGGGGTATCGTGTACTAAAAATGAGTACAACGCAAAGGGTGTGGGAGAATTACTTGACCAATGTAGCCAACGTAATTATAACAAAAACACAGGTGTAAAACAATGGGTTAATCCTAATGCCTCTTATCATGTAGTAAATCTAACTACACGAATGTAGTCTCACTTGTGGCCTTGGAATGGTCCTAACGCAAGTTCTAGAATCTAAGTGCTACCGGTACACACATCATAGCATAAATGCTTTTCCTACCAATTCTAGGGGCGAACCTCACATATTTGGGGGTGGAAAATTTTTTAGTGGTACGGTTTTTTTTGCTAGTTATATAACTCCTATCCGTGAGATGCTTATTAGAACTAAAGTTTCACTCCTATATGTTGTAAAAAATTTTAAATTTGGCACTAAAATTACCTTAACAAGTATTCCTCTCAGTTTTATTACACATCTACTATTAAACAAACAAAAATCAAGCGCAATTGTATTCTCTAAAATCGTACTTTTACCCTCCCCCTTACACTTAAGATGAACATTGTCCCCAATGTTCAAATAATAAGATGTAAAAGCAAAAAGTAAAAGAATGAAATCAAATACTCCCCTGATTCGCTCGGTGGATAATGAAATTACACGGTTAAATCTTCCTCCAAAGAGAATGTTGAAGCTCCATGACTAATGCATCGCCACAAGCTTGATCCCATAAACATCTCCTTGTCCAAAACAACCTGTTAAACCTGAGAAAACAAACACGAAAACCTGCATAACATCGGCGGGAAAAATCTATATATAAGGATATAATGCTTGTGGAATGATAATTTTGCAGATTCCTGGAGATTATAAGTTGGAGATTTTAATAAAACTTTTTATGAAAACAAAACTTTCAAAAATTTCTGGAAATTAAATCTGACGCCGTCAGGTTATAACCCCTGACGCCGTCAGAAATGACCTGACAAAAATTTTCATTTTAAGTTTCCGGAAAATTTATGGAAAAACCTTTTACCTTACTTCCTGGAAATCCTGCAAAACCTCATTATGACTCGATACAAGCATTTGACTCAAACAAATACGAATATGTATGCTAATTTATTATTATTACGATTCATGTTCATTTGTGTTCTAATAAACCGATTTAGATTTCCCTTACACTTATCTTTTGCAAAATACCTTTATATGTAGTTAAGACGAAGTTAAAAACAACATAAATCATTTTCACAAATTAGTTTTTAACATGAACCAATAATAATAAAAATTAAACACACATACGGAAACAAATAAAAACAAACAAACAAATAAATAAACACACAAAGCAAATAAAACAAATAAAGCTTGGGTTGCCTCCCAAGAAGCGCTTTTCTTTATTAACGAGTCTTATAGCTAGACTCAAAGTCACGTACATTACGTGACTCCATCATCGGTCACGGTTCCTAGGCCATTCTCCTTCCCGGTTTTATATTCCGGTCCTAATTTCAAACAATCCTTGTAGAAACCGAATATCCTTTCCATAACATAGTCTACTCCTTTACTTCTATCCTTATCATTCCTATAGTAGACCGCTTGTTTAAGCTCCTTCTCAACATTTGACAAGTGTTGGAATTGTTCTATCTTATATGGCATTTGGTAGCTTACTTCATCGGTCTCATCCTTAAATCTAACTATCCCTAAGGAAGGTTCATAAGTCATTCTAGAGACCTCAACAAATGGTTTTCCAAAAACCACTTGAGTCAAGGATGCATCGACTATTGGGCGGATATCTTCTACAATTACAAAGTCGGTGACATAGGTGAAGTTTCCTACATAAACCGGTAATCCCTTAACTCTTCCCGTGAAGTTACTCATCCAACCCTTGTCAGGGAGCATCCTATACCCAAGTTGATTTTTCATTATCAAGTTGTAGTGGGCTCTAGTCATGATGTTTATGGGCGATCTAAGGTCGATGTAAGCTTTCCACACATGTAGATGTCCGATGTTGCATGGTATGTTGAGATTAGAAGGGTCGCCTATTTCTATGATTGGTCTACCTAGGAAGTATGGTGTCTCGAGGTCATCGAATAAGTTTGTATGATATGCACGCTCTTCCTTAGTGGGTAGCCTATTGAAGTAGTCCTCATCATCATCTACTTCTTCAATCTCACTTGTCCTAACTTCCTTATCAACCTCGACTTTCCTATCCTCATCCTTAGGTTCACTATTATCCTCATTCCTATCAATTGGTTTAATAGTGACAATGTTGACAAAGTGGACGTGTTTGGATGAAGAGGGGTCTTTTACTTTGGGTCCGCTATTTGTGTTCCTAGCGTCCTTATGTGGAGGTGATAACACTTGGTTATTGAGGGCTTTCAACAAGTTGTCAATTTTATTGGTCATCTCAGTTTGTTGTTGATTGAATTCGGTCTCGAATCTAGCTATCCGAGCTTCTTGAGATGCCATAAATTGGGAAATCAATCCTTCAAAGTTATTGGTACTACCATTTCCGGAAGGATTGTTGTTGAAAGTACGGTTCGAGTTGGAACCGCTTGATTGGAAACGATTAGGTGGGTTGGAAGAATTGGTTTGTTGAGAGTTTTGGTTTTGTTTCCACCTAAGGTTCGGGTGATTTTTCCATGAGGGGTTGTATGAATCACCATAATGGTTTGGCTCGGGTTTGAAAGTGTACCACTTGTCTCCCGCTCCGTCGGTACGCGAGGATGCGTAGTCCACAAAAGCTTGTTCGGGGAGTTCCATGCAATCACGAGTGTCGTGGGGACCACTACATAATTCACATGAAGAAGTGATTTTGTTCACTTGGCTTGAAGGTTTAGGAGCCTCGTAGGATTTCATGAGAAACTTGACTTGGTCTTCAAGTTCTATGATCCTACGGTCAGAAGTGCTTGAATTGTTCGAAGGCAAAGATATTGCCTTGACCGTTTTATTCAAATCACGGGGATCACTCCAACTTTCGTTGTCATAAAGAGCAAGATCCTCTAGGAGAGCCCATGATTGTTCCGCACTTAGATCACGTAGCTTGCCACCGGCCGCTTGGTCAATGGTTTGCCTCATGGAGAGATTGATATGATCATAGAAGATTTGGACTTGGAGCCAAAGTTCTATGCCATGGTGAGGGACTTTTTGGAGTAAGTCCTTGAATCGAGTCCATGCCTCGTAGAGAGTTTCGCCTTGACGTTGTTGGAACATCAAGATATCATTCCTTAGCTTGGTAGTTCTTCCCGGTGGGAAAAACTGAGCAAGGAAACGAGTGGTGAGATCATCCCAAGAGGTGATGGATCCTGCGGGTTGACGTTCTAGCCACTGACTAGCTTGGTCCCGCAAAGAGAATTGAAAGAGACGCAATCGGGTCGTCTCTCGAGTGGCAACATCAAGGTCTATAGAATCAACGATTTTAAGAAAGTCCTTGAGATGTTGATTAGGATCTTCAGAACGAAGTCCATGGAATGCGCATCCACTTTGCACCAACCGGATGGTGTCGGATCGCAAGGGTGTGATATTGGCTCCTTGAGTGAGCTCAATGGTGTTTCGATAGCCATGGTGGCTAGGACGGGAATACTCTCCTAAAGTACGGGCTCTAGGAGGTGGTTGTGGTTGTTGTGGTGGTGGGTTGTGGGGGTTAAGGATATTACCATCTTCCATGATGTCGGATGGTATGGTTACGAACAAAGACACGAAGAAAATAGATAGACTAAAGAAAACCTAGAAAAATAAAATAAAAATCTCACTAGAAAGGAATCTAGTGAGTAGACCTAATAGAAATAAAAATTCAACCTAAACAATAACTATTCCCCGGCAACGGCGCCAAAAACTTGATTGCGTGGTTTTGTAACCTTACAACAGGTTTTACCTCTCGAGGGATCTCAAGAGGCTTACAACCCCACCAGGCAGTGTACCTGACCGATGTAGTATAGTGTAGTGGTAAGTACGGGGGATTGATCGTTCTCCACAGGGAATAGTGTTCGTTAGGTATGAAAGGCTACTCTAATTAGGTCTAAGGGTTGAGGAAGATTCTTTTTATGTTTTTATATTTTTTATGAAAGCAAGTAAAATCTCGGTTTTGAAGGAGTGGGCGGAATTAGTTGCTAGTCAACTAACCCAAAATTACTACGGATGCAAATAAAATAAAATAACAAAAATGAAATGTGGTGAGAAACTTATGTGTAGAGAAATGTGTTTACTTAGATTTCCTTACTCCCTAACTATCTTTTACCGGTTAATTAGTGTGTATTAGTCGCGTGGATGACGGGTGTATTCCTTAATACCATTCGTGGGGTGGCGTACTTACTTCCCCAACTCTACAAGCTCCTACTTCACTCCTATGTCGAGCCGGCTAGGAAGCTCCTAACATGGGATCACTAGAATTCGCTTGTGCATTAAATACAACCATAAAAACCTTTAGTACGCGTTTGGTTCATGTTTCTTAAGACGTTCAAGCAAGTTACCGAATAGGAAGTTAGCCAGTTTTCTTAAGCCTAACATAGATAAACAATCATCCAATACAACTAACAACACACTAACAACCAATAATCAATAGCTAGGTTTCATTAGATCTAAGCAAACACAAGATAAATTTAGCCTAACATGTTAAACAAAAGACAAGAATAAGATAGAATCAAACAACACATAGACATATTGAATGATTAATTGATAACTTATCTTTCAATGAAACATGGAAGATCTCAAGGCAAAAAGCCCTGAAAAAGTAGCTAAAATCGTCTTAGGGTTTTATCCCAAAATTCCACACACTAAGCTCTCCTTAATGACAAAAGATTAGAAAACTATATATAGATTTTTGGATCTGACGGCGTCACCTTATGGAGTGTGACGCCGTCACCTCGCCGCTTCTAGGGTTCCCGGATGACCTTCTTGACGCCGTCCCTCTTTAGCTCTTCCAAAATCCATTCTGGCTTATCAAGGCTTGACGCCGTCAGCTCGTGAACGTGACGCCGTCCCCTTATGATTTAAGCCGTGACGCCCTTGATCAAGTTAAAGCGTGACGCCGTCAGAATTCACATGCTATTTTCACTGGCTTATCATGAGTAAATTTCACGTCCAACTTTTCTTGCCAAAGCATGACGCCGTCCAGAGTAAATTGTGACGCCGTCAAGAGTAACTTTTAGCCGATTTTTGAGACTTTGCCGTTTTCTTCACTTTAATGCTCCAAAAACGTCCAAAATGCCTCCTTTTCCAGATTTCTCCTCAAAAGTACCTAAAATGACAAAAGGAACGATTTAGGGCAATATTTGATCAAATAAATACGATTTAAGGCTTAAATGACCCCTTAAAAGCGGTACACTTTTCGCCTCATCAGCCACCATATTCTCTAGTTGAGAAACTAGCTCATTCAATTTTGAAGGTCTCACGGGCATGTTTGAACTACAACCCACAGGAAAGGCCAACAATGCGCCAAGTCAAAGATTTATTGTCAGTGGATGATCGAGTTTGGATGAAGATGCATGTATCGGTAACTTAATGCTTGATCGATTTTGTATGATGTGTAGTCATAAGTCATAAAGTTTAAGAAACTTTTTATGTTTTTTATCTTGTCCTGAATTACTATAGATTGCTATTAAATAAGGAAATAATTTATATCAATGAAGATTGCTACCTTTCTAGAATAATGCAGTTATGTGTATTATGGATATTTTTGGTAATTTCTTTAAATTATTATTCTAGTTTTACAATTAAAAAATTACCAATGGGAAATTTGTTTATCAGTTAGTAAATTTAATCTTACTCTTATCAAGAAATTAAGTAAATAGCGAGTGCACACAAAAGATATTCAAAGACGTCATATCACCCAACGATGGAAGTCTGTTAATTTGTCAAAAAAGATGGCATAGACCGGAGAAGAAAGTTAGCTAAAGGAAATTTGTCTGTCAAAAAGATGACCTAAGGTATGAAGTAACTAATGTACAGTTGGTTTCAGATAGTGAAAAAGGTGAATAAGGTAGCAAGAAGTCTTGTACGAATATCTCCAAAAGGTGTAAATCGGTGGGAACACCCTGATCCCATGCATCTTTTGATGCCAACCGGACCCTTCCCCAAGGACCCGGCCCCATGCGATGAGCACATGTTCTCATTGACATAATTAGTCGGGAGTTGGGATCTAACCCTAGGCCATTTTCTTCAATAGGTCCTACTTGGACCGGTCAACTGATCGTGTGCGGTGGGGGATTGGTATCATTGGACTTTGGTGTCAAGGAAGAGACTTGAACACAGGTCTATTGACTCAAGCACAAGCACCCTTACAATTGGACTAAAGCTCCAATGAAGAGGGAAATGACAGAAGAGGGAAATGACAGGGAAACTGGAATGCTGACTATAACTTCACACTTCGAGACCTACAATTGGATGATTTAGTTGAAGTAGGCGATCCAAAAAACGCACGAGTCATGGTGTCTAACTATTCATAGGGTATCTAATTTCTCCTTTTTGTGCTTAGTGAAAACGACAGAGGTGGCAACATGGGCAGGTCGATTGGGTTTAGTAACGGGTCAAGACGGGTTAACTTCTTGGTACAGGTCCAATTGGTTTGCCAGAAACACCTTTGGTCCAAAATTTCATTAAATCTTATTAGAAATAATCAGTGTGATAACAAAATAGATATTCTTATCAACCAATGTTATTGAATAAATTGTACACTATGTGAAATCTTCAACCCCTTTTGACCCGTTTTGTGACAACCGGTAATTTTCGAAACGTATCTTATACCGCATTATGTTTGCAAACGAGTATTTTATACCTGAGAAGTGTTTTGGCTTTTATGTGATTGACATTGGGATATTAATATGTGAAATAATGGATTTTATGTGATTGATATTGGGATATTAATATGTGAAATAAGAGATTTCCTCGTATGATGTGAGAATTTTGCACAACTTGCGTATCAGCACGAGTATGACCTAATATACGTTTATTAAATGATTTATGTCAGTTTATGAAAAATAGCCATGTGAATACTCATTTTTATTGGAAAAATTATTTTGAACGCAATGGCATAACTTTCGTGTCTTGATTTGATCGTCAACTAGCCTAAATGGGTCCCGAACCACAAATCCAGAAAAACTACACAAATGGTCCCTGGGAGATACTTTAACCGCCGCCCCTATCCTTTGGAGTTTGACACTTTTGGTCCTTGTGGTTTATAGATCTATAAAAGGGTTGTTTTAGGGTTTCATAACTCACCACTCCGTCCATTTATAGCTGCCGTTCAAGATCGAAGACCAAAGGTCACAATTTAATCATATTCAATGCTTATATATCTTAGCAGATTCTATAATCTATAATCTTTAATCATCTTCAATGCAGCAACAAGAATAGCAGGAAACAAAACATAGACTAAAAAATCCAACTCTCCTTCTGCAACCATAGACTACCTTTTTTGCTGGGTCAAAATGGGTAGGTTTTTTCAGCACACGTCAAAGCGGGTTAGATCGACACATAAACGTTTGTGCTTCTCTGTGCACCATATAAACGATGAATATCTAATAATACATTAACATGTTGCAAAGTAAATAAAATGAGTGACAGAATGCACTCATGAAGTGATTATGCCCATAATAACGTTAGTGCATACCCACTCGATCAACAAGCACTACACCAATTCAAATATTTCTGCAAGTTCATCTGGATAACCACCAAAGAAATTCTTCCGATATTTAATCACTCGTTGGAGACTTCCTTTTCAACTTGCCCCTTCATATATGAGGAATAAAGATTAACAAATTCAGAGGGTGATGGTAACAAAGGTGGAAACATATACTGAAAACTGAAAACCATGACTATCATAACAACAATAACAAAGCAAAGCATAGACGTATACAAGCAAAGCATAACCGGAACCGGTCAACTCAACTGAGTGAGTTGACTCGGTCGAGTTGAGTCGACTCATCCAGAAATCAATGACACCCTTTTTATAAGAAATAAAGATGGTGGTGACAGTGGTGGCGGTGTGACTGCTTCAATCGGAAAAACACGAAACCCTAGATGCGCCCTCGCTCTAAACCCGTAATAAAGCTTCCTTGCACTCCTCTTCAATCGGAAAACGTGGCGGCGTATGGTGGTTAGGTCGCCGGAAAACTCGCCGGAATAGTGGAGCGGCGCCGGAGTTATGTGAGTGAAGCGAGAGATGGAAATGTGATTATGAAACCGTATGTAGGGTTATAAAACCGTCCAAGGACCATTTTTGCCAAAAATTGAAAGTTTAGGGTTTGGCAGACGAACTTCTCACAGGGGCTAGTTTTTGAAACTTTAGTAATCTTTTATAATCTTATGGCGTGGGACCCACTTGGGCTCGAGAATGATCGGTTTCAAACACGGTATTTGAACCATTACGTTTAAAATAAATTTTACATGAATATCAAGTATAAACACGACTAATATCTCTTGAAAATTACAAAAACCTTATTAAAACGTTTATTTGACCTTTGGTTGTGCCGGTACGCGTTGTGTAGGGTTTAGGTTAAAATTACACATAAGGGTGAATAAGTAGACCTTGAAACAAATTTATCGAAGCTTAAGGTTGAGTAAGGACCTGAAAATGTTGGTTGTTATACATGGTTTAATGACGTTATCGATAATGAAAAAGATACAAGACAATGAAAAAGAGTATGTATGTACCTGTAGAGACCTAGTTTCATATGTTTCGTGGTTCAGGTGGCCGGATTTGGTGAAAGATGAAGATGTTCATCTTTCTAGAGAGAGAGTAGTGAGAGGGTGGAGAGAATCTGTCAAATGTTTAGCTTTATTGAAAGAAAACAAATGAATGGTACAATACTCCCACACACCCACATGGAGAGTCATGTGGGTACTTATAGGCCCTTTTACATCACAAGTTTGCCAATTACACATAAGTAGTCCCTGTGTGAGCTACTTAATACAAACCTAGTCCAATTCACGTGAGTGACGACATCTTTATAAAAAAGCGAGTCTAACAATCTCCCTCCAAGATGTCGTCACAAGTGAATGGTTACAATGAGACCTATAAACAATACAAAGTAAATTACAATAATAAAATTTTGCTGAAGTGCAGAGTCTCTGTAGTCTAGATCCTGAGGCAGACTTGAAGTTCTCTATTCCGAAAGATCGCAGCTTCGATCTTGGGTGCTGACAGCACACATCCTTGTAGCTCTGAACTTCAACTATAATGTACTAGTTAGGTTATTACTCCCTCCTAACTAGTGAGCCCTTTATTCTTTTCTGCTCCCTCCTAAATCGACAACTCTCTTTAGCCTTTAAACACGCAGCGGAGACTATAAGCACAATGGTTGTCGTTCGGGAGCATTAACATATCTCACAAAGTATTTTCATACAAGTTGGTAATAAGCCGTACTTCTCCCTCCTGATGATTGCGAGTCATCGAAATCATCATACATTAGTGTACACGCCTTTGATTACCTTTAACTTGATGCAATTGAAAAGCCATAACTGCTCGTGAGAATATGTTGAAAAAATACTCTCAATACTTCTCTCAAACCAACCTGAACATTCACCGGCTTCATGTAAATGACCACATATGGAGAAAACCCGATATGACCAATTTGAAAACGAAGTAAACACCTCCCCTCAAATGTGACTTAATCTTGTACGATAATGTGACTAAGAACCTATACTGAGCACTACAACGTAACTCCTTAAAGCATAGGTCATTTCATATACCCATCCATCCTTCCTTAACTGTATATGAACCTCTCTCGAATTATCCACATCTTTGTGTGTCACTGAGTACTCCATCTCAGTTTTGATAGTTAACTAGGTCTTCGTCCATCCACCCCTTGACCTGTGAAAACTAGATAACCCAAGACTTAATCACTATTCCCATGAGTGCCCAAACAAGTATCTCTAAAAGTCATGCATCCAACCAACCTCTAGACTTTGAGATAAATAAGTACACATGCACGAAAAATGTTACTTCAAAATCAAATCAATAATACCATTCTTCTCCGTAGTCATTCTTCTTAACCATATTAGCCGTGAACGATGTATCCCCGTGATTGTTGCGATGGTAACCCTATATCCCTCCCTTTTTATTTATTTATTTATTTATTTTTTGACATAATTTGAAATACACTAGGAAATGCCGTTACAAGAAGGCTAAAAAAATTTGAGTATAACAGATTTTGACGTCAATTTTCACCTAAAAAATTCGAATTTTGGGCCAAAATTTTCACTATTATACCAAAATTAATCTCGCGTAAAAATTGAACGTTTAATCACCTGAAAAAATTAAATTTTACTCGCGTTTTCCCGCCAAAATGGAAAGGTTATAATCGGACATGTTTCTCAATTTCAAAAGAACTGAATCGCGATAACATCCCAAATGCGATAACATCCCAACTGCGATAACCTCCCAATTGCGATAAATCTCAAATGCGATATAATCTCAAATGCGATATATCTCAAATGCGATAACATCCCAATCGCGATAACATCCCAATTGCAATAAATCTCAAATGCGATATAAGCTCAAATGCGATATATCTCAAATGCGATAATCTCAAATGCGATAGAGGCGTTGACTTTTATCGCATTTCGTCCAGAAATTGAGTCCAATAATTGAGGTCCACTGTTCACTTTCCGACCATTTTCCGACCATCTTTTTCTGCCAAGATCTGACCATAACACCCATTTTGAGCCTAAAACTCGACCGTATAACCATCAGATCTACCACATATCACGGATTGAAGGACAAAAACGAGCTCAAGCAAACCTTTAAGCTAGAACTGTTACCAGATCCAACCTCGTATGACCATGGATTTGAGATGTTTTTGACCAGCAAAGATACATAAGACCAGTGATAGGACTGTTTTTATCATATGACACGGAAATAAATTCCGATGACCCGAAAAAAATAATTCCGATGACTAAAAAGGAGATAAAAACGCAGCCTCAAACACATAAACGAACCACAAAAATCAGTAAACTCACCAAGAATCTCCCCCGGTTAGCTCTTGATACCAATTGTAGAGACCTAGTTTCATATGTTTCGTGGTTCAGGTGGCCGGATTTGGTGAAAGATGAAGATGTTCATCTTTCTAGAGAGAGAGTAGTGAGAGGGTGGAGAGAATCTGTCAAATGTTTAGCTTTATTGAAAGAAAACAAATGAATGGTACAATACTCCCACACACCCACATGGAGAGTCATGTGGGTACTTATAGGCCCTTTTACATCACAAGTTTGCCAATTACACATAAGTAGTCCCTGTGTGAGCTACTTAATACAAACCTAGTCCAATTCACGTGAATGACGACATCTTTATAAAAAAGCGAGTCTAACAGTACCGTGTTATTCATGCCATTCATACTTGATTAACCGGTTATGTCTAAAGTTGTGAGTCGTTGGTCAGGTGGGAAAGAAAAGGTTTAGAACATATAATTATAAAAACGTGGGAGATTTGAGAGAAAAATAAATTGTATTAGGATAAATAGAAATAAAGAAATTCCATGAGAGTAATTATTCATTGATTTAATCTAATGGCTAATATATTTTAAACCTGACCAATCAAGTTATTAACAACTTGAGAGGATCTTCACCTATAAAAGAAATAGTTGTGAATGAAATGAGTAAATAAGTGGTCCAAGTGTCATGTTATATCATTGTGTGAAAATATTTTTATAAAATTTATCTGGTTCAAGCAAATCTCGTTTAAAAAAACAAGCAAATGAAAAAAAAAAAATAAAAAAAAAATAAAAAAAAATAGAAAAGCGTACGTAATGACAAAAATGTATTAGCCTATAAATCAAGACTTAGGACACGTTACATTAATAAGAAAATAAAAATCAGTAGTGGGTATAATCGTTAATTAAAATAAAAAATAAAAAGCGGAGGAGAAAATTATCTATCGCTAATCCTACATATCCGGTCATTGACGCGGTTTAAAGTTATCAACATACTATATGCGAATAAAATGTTAGTTTTGAATTGCCCTAAAGGTGTTTGATGTTATGCCTCTGAAAACTTTTCATCGTAGATTGTGATAAAATTAGATACAGAACATTAAGAAATTTGATTAGCAAGTTTGGAGTTGTTGAACTTGAGGTACAATCAACCCAAATGATAGTTATACTCCGAATTCTACAACGGTATCTATGCATAAATATAGGTCGTATAACCAACCTTTTTTAAAGTTCTGTTTATAGTTGGCTAAAGCTTGTGATTAGTTTTGGTAGTAGATGGAAAATTGTATAGATTGGTTTGAAGCCATCATCAATTCCTTTTCTCCTTATGTAACTTAGCATTTTGTTGGTTTAACGCAAGCACGTTGCATGAGTAATTGGAATTATCTTATATACAACATATAATGCATTTAGCACCCTCTCTCTTAAAAAAATTTAAGATGTCATTAATTTGATCCTTAAGCATTACAATTTCTAATGCATAATGTACACACTACACAGCTTTTACTAATTTATCTTCTACAACATTTTAATACTCAATTTATTATTTCTTTTTGATTTAGTATAGTTTTTAATGCAAAAAATACACATGTGTACATTATCTTTATGGTCTTTGCATAACAACGATGGATAAAAGGACCTTATTTATATGCATATTACGACCACATAATACTCTAGATAATATTTAAGAGTAAGGGCAGAAGTAAAATGCACTGCATATTAGTCTATCACTTTTTGTACACATTATATCTTACTAGTCTTTGCATAACAACGATGGATAAAAGGACCTTATATATATGTGTATTACGACCACATAATACTCTAGATAAGAGTAAGGAGTAAGGACATTGAATATGGAAGTAAAATGCACTTCATATTAGTCTATCACTTTTTTTTATACGTTCTATCTTTCTAGTCTTTGCATAACTGGCTTCATATTAGTCAGTTATTGTTGAACTTGACTTTTCATAATAATAGATAATTGAGAGGCTATTTTTCCTATATTGATGGTAAACTTTGGATTTACAATTCATGTAGTTTCGTTTTGTTTAATGAATCATATATTCATACAATGAGAATTTCAGGTATGTTAGAAATGAAGCTGAGCGATATTTACGTGAATTGGAGTAGACAACTAGTATGCGTATAACGCAGGGACTGTTAATGTAATATTAGAATAGTTGTCTTGAAAGGCATATAAATACCTCTTAAGTCTCCACTTGAGGGGTGTGGCTGTGAAACCTTATCTTATCATATCAATAATATCTTGTTTTACTCTCCACCTTCTCTCTACATTCTCTCTCTAAACCTATCATGGATTTCGTCTATTTTGATCAACCTCGTCCTTCAAAAGACGATTCTTGGTCTTTATAATTGGTATTAAGAGCTAACCAGGTGGCGAATCGTGGTGTTTTTGAGGAAAAAATTGTGATTTATGGTGTGTTTTATCTCGTTACTGTTCATCAGTCGAGTTTTTGGGTTTCTTTGTGTTTGATTTATGTTCATTGTTGTCCCAATTCTACTCGAAATGTATAAGTTGCAAAGTAAAATGAATAAGTAAATTGTCTAACTATTGTATCGAGTGTAATACACACACATATATATGGTTTGAACCGACATGATGGTTCACCATTGTGATGTTTCATACATAACTAACTTTGTAACTAACTTAACCGAAATAACTACCATTCGGTTATATATTTACTATCTAACAACTTTGGTCCTTCATGTTTGATATAGATGCAATGCGTCAAGATTACTTTGACCACATTCTCCTCCTTAATCTTGATAGTTGCTTCGTCCTAAGTCTTGAACTCCGAGCATTTGTCTCATAGTCACGAACTTCAATCTTGGTAGAGCCTTTGTTAGAATATCTGCTCTTTGTAGTTCTCCGCTGACATGTTCCACATTGAGGTGCCCATTCTCTATGCATTCACGAATGAAATGATAGCGAATGTCGATGTGCTTGCTCCTTCCATGAAAAATTGGGTTCCTGATGAATGCTATTGCTGAAATGTTATCCACCTTCAACATTATCCTCTTTTCTTCCCATCCAGTTAATTCACTGAGTAGTCGCTTTAACCATAAGGCTTGACATGTTGCTGCAGTAGCTGCCATGAATTCTGATTCACATGATGAGAGAGCCACTGTTGGTTGTTTCTGAGTACACCAAGTGATAGGTGACTCTCCAAAGTAAAATACTATCCCAGTAGTTCCTTTTCCTTTATCTGTGTTGATTCCATAACTACTGTCACTATAACCTGTAATATTGCAGCCGCCTTCTTTCTTGTAAACTATGCCATGCTCATTTGTTCCTTTGATATATCGAATTACTTGCTTTACTGCCTTTAAATGATGTTCCTTCGGGTCTTGCATTAATCTGCTGAGTAATCCGACTGAATAACTAAGATCTTGTCTTGTATGTAATAAGTACCTGAGACTTCCAATTAAACTCCTGTAATAAGTTGCGTCAACTGTGTTTCCTTCTTCCGCCTTGACCAACTTAGTACCGGGATCCATTGGTATCTTTGTATCATTGCTGTCCGTCATACTTGTTTCCTTCAAGATCTTGTTAATATAACTTGTCTGCTTGATTGTAATCTCTCCTCCTTTCTGTGTAACTTCTATCCCAAGGTAATAAGCTAACAATCCTAAGTCGCTCATTTCAAATTTATCTTCCATCTGGGATTTATAAGATTTTATTTCCTTCCTTGGGGTGCCCTTTATTATCAAATCATCTACATATACTCCAACTATAAGTGTAGAAGTCTTGCTTCTTTTCGTGTATACTACTTGTTCGAGATTACATTTCTGAAAATCTAGTGACTTCAGCGTTTGATCAAGTTTCACATTCCAAGCTCTCGGTGCCTGTCTTAAGCCGTATAAAGCCTTAATGAGATTGTAGACTTTCCCTGAATTTCCTTCCTTAATAAAACCTTCAGGTTGAGTAACATAGACTTCTTCCTTCACTTCTCCATGTAGAAATGCTGATTTTACGTCTAAGTGGTGTACTTGCCATCCATGATATGCTGCTAATGCTAATATTAATCGAACTGTTTCTATCCTAGCAACTGGCGCAAATACTTCATCAAAGTCTATTCCTTGTTCTTGTACATATCCTTTTGCTACTAAGCGTGCCTTGTACTTTATGATCTTTCCTTGTGCATCTCTCTTTGTCTTGAAAACCCATTCAAGTCCTATTGCTTTCTGGTCTTCAGGCAAATCAGTAAGAGTCCATGTGTTATTCTTGTTAATTGACTCCATTTCAATCTCCATGGCCTCAATCCATTTCTTATCTGTTGATGCTTCCTTGTAATTACGTGGTTCTTCTTCCGTAAATAGTAAACTTGTAGTTTCAACTTCAAGTGTTTCATCATATAAATCTTTTAACTTCTTGTAACCTCTTACTGGTGTATGATCATATCCTGTAAGTACATCCCTATAGCTTCTTGTTGAACCACTGGTAGCTGCTTCTGATTGTGGGGTGTAAGTGTATGTTGGTGGGGTAATTGGTAAGGTTGGATCATTGTTTTGATTTCGATTTCGATCCTGTTCATGATCATTGTTTTCTATGTTGACTGGTATAGGCTGTTCATTGTCAACTCCTTCTACCACAAAACTTACCCAAAACCAGTCTTGTGTTCCTTCTTCCTCTTTATTCTCATCCCAATCCCACGGTTTCGTTTTCATAAACTTTACATCCCTACTAACATGTTTCTTCTTTCCTACCGGATCATACAACCTACATGCTTTTGATCCTTCCTCTACTCCTAAATAAACCATTGGTATGCTTCTATCATCCAGCTTCTTCAATTGAGGTATTGTTATCTTAGCATAAGTTGTGCATCCGAATATTCTTAGGTTTTCTAGGTTTGGTTTTCTATTGTAGAGTGCCTCATATGGAGTTTTATCTACCAGGGCTCTTGTAGGTACCCTATTGAGTATATAAATGGCGTGTCTGACTGCTTCCGCCCAAAAAGTTAAAAGTAACTTCATTGCTTTCATCATACTCCTAGTAGTTGATAACACTGTCCTATTTCTCCTTTCTACTACTCCATTCTGTTGTGGGGAGTATGGTGCTGTCAACTGTCGTGCTATTCCATTCTCTTTACAGTAATTTGTGAATTCATTTGATGTAAATTCACCTCCTCTATCTGTTCTTAGCGTTCTTAAATTTAGTCTCATTTCCATTTCTATATGTTGTCTAAAGTTCTTGAAAGTGTCAAAGGCTTGATCTTTCGTTGTCAGAAAGTAAGCCCACATAAAACATGTACAGTCGTCTACTAACAAGAATATATATTTCTTTCCAGAGTGTGTGGCCGGACTTATTGGACCACATAAATCTCCATGTACTAAGTCTAATGGGTGCTTTGATCTAAACTTAGCTTGATTTGGAAATGGTGTTCTACTGTGTTTTCCTAATAAACATGCATCATAAACCTGCCCTGCATGGTTTATTCTTGGTATTCCTTCCACTAGACCCTTCTTTGTCATTTTGTTGATATGATCAAAGTTCAAATGTCCTAGTCTAGCATGCCATAACCATGCTTGGTCATCTAACTGTGCTAAGAGACATATAGGTGTTTCTATCTGCAGTCTAATACTGTAAAGTCTATTCTTCGATCTCTCAACCTTCATCAACAACTTCTTATTCTTATCATACAAGGTGAGTTGGTTTCCATCCATAATGACCTTACAACCTATTTCTGTGAGTTGTCCTAAACTCAATATGTTGCTCTTTAGGTTTGGTATATAGTATACATCCGATACTATTTTCTGTTCATTATTCTTACAACCTAACAATATAGATCCTTTTCCCTTTATCTTTACATATGATCCATCTCCAAAACGAACGCGTCCTGACGTACTTTCGTCAATATCTTTAAAATGACCGTTAGTTCCCGTCATATGGTTACTTGCACCATTATCTAAATACCATATGCTTGCGTCTGCTGTAGCATAATTTCGTGGATGAATTTGGCCTTCATTCAACAATACTTCTTCGGGTTCGTGTGTTGCCATTAATAGTGATTGTTCATCGTCTTCTAAGATAAGGTTTGACTGTTCCTGAGTTGTTGATATTCCTTTACAATCTCTCTTAAAATGTCCAATTTTATGACATTTGAAACATCGTACTTTACTTAAATCCAACTCACTTTTGTTCTTATTCGTATTTCCTTTGTGATTTGAGTTCCATCCTTGTGAGTTATTTCTGTTCCTATTATTCTGCCAGTTTCCTCGTGAATAGTTTGATCTACCTCCACGTTTACTAAATCGTTTACCTTTCCTAGAATGTTCCCCGTGTGCAAATAATAGGTTTTCCTGGCTTTCAACCTTCCTCTTTTCCGGAGTTTTATCCTTTCCTCAAATGCCTTGAGTTTTCCTGTGATCTCATCTAAGGTAATATCGTCGAGATCATTTGACTGTTCTATGGATGCTACTATGTGAATGAACCTATCTGGTGTGGAGTCTAATAGTTTTCGTACTAAAAGTGATTCATCCAAAGTTTTCCCTAGTTCTTTTGCCTTCGTGGCATATCCGTTTAGTTTAGCCGTAAATGCATGCACTGTGTCATCTTCCTTCATCTGAAGTGTTTGAAACCCAATCATCAGTGATTGTTATCGTGCTTGCTGCACTCTCTCTTCTCCAACGTGTCTCTTTCTTAATGATTCCCACAATTCTCTTGCCGTTTTACAACCCGCTACTTGTAAAATTACATCCTCGGTCAACGCTTGATATAGGAAGGCAGTCGTTGCCTTGTCCTTCTTTTCATCTAGTTGCGTGTTTTCCTTAGGTTCTATCGCTTCCCATAAACCGTGTGCTTCTAATATCAGCTTAATTTGTATAGCCCATATGGTGTAATTTGCGGCTTTCAATTTTGGGCATTGATATTGTGTAATTGGTGTTGTGGGTTTTGGTAGCGTACTACCACCTGCGTCGTCACCCGACATCTTAATTGTGTTTAATATTTTCACCTTCTAATGTGGGGGGGGGGGGGGGTTATCCTTACTACTATATATAATCCTAGTATTGGGAATAACAGTAGTTCTCGGGAATCCTAGTGATACGGGATCAATAAATAGTTTTGGGATTTCCTAATAGTATAAACTAAACTATTCTAATAATTGAAAATCCAAAAGAAAGTTTGTAACTTTGTGACCTCGATGTTGTGTTTAGCCACAAACGTATTCCCTTGTTTCCAACTTTCCAATTCAAACACAAATTAAATTGTCCTTCGATCCTTTTCTGTTTCACTTCGAACCAAAGCAGAAAAAAAGATGTTACAGCCTCTTGTTTATTTGTTGTTGTCGAATTAATTTCCTTCTTCTATCTCGTTATTTCCTTTCTGATTCGTCTTCAACCACAACTAAAGTTACTGATTTTGTTGCGGTTTTTCTTGCTTCAAACCAAAAATAAACACCACGATTCCTTTTTATGTCGAATTGTTGTTGTTGTTTTTCCTCTTTTTTTGTTCCTTTTGTTGTCGAATTATTTGGATTCGACAAAGCAGAAACAAAACCTTGTTCTTTCCCACACGTTCTCACGTTGCTTTCCTTCCTTTGTGTGTTGTTTTGATCTTGGTTTCCCAATGTTTTCCTACACACAATTTTGATACCACTCCTTGGTAATTCTTCACCGAAACAATAATATCCTTGTTTCTGATTTCTATTTCACCGAAACAAATAAGTCCTTTGCTTCTGATTTTCGTTGTTGTTGTTATTCTTCCACACCAAAAATTCTTCTCTTGAGTACTCCTTTTGCTTCTTTGTCCTACGTATACGTATCTATCCTTTCACCACAACAACGTTTCCTTCTACTTTGTGTTTTATTTTTCAACCGTTTTCACATAGTATTTTTCCCACTTGTTCTATGATCCAAACAAAGTGTATATCTTTCCTGTGTTGCGTTAACAGCAAACCACAACAAAATTTCCAGCGCCTTTTTCTACTCTTGTTCCACGTCTCCTGTTAACGCTAAAGAGTTTCCTTCCTTCCCTTCGATGTCTCCAACGAAGTTTTGTCCCACCAATAACGTTTGATGTGAACGTTTGCAACCTTCTACGCAAACAGATCGTGCACTATCTCCTTTACGTCCCCTTATTCACGTTTGTTTGTTTCTTTGGAAATGAAGAAATCAAACGATCCAACTGAAACATACAAGGATATTTTTTCAGCGTGTAACTCCTAAGGCTTCTCGATGATGTTATTACACATAAAACAAGTTGTTGTAATCGTGTATAAACCTTGCTCTTGATGCCAAATGTTGTCCCAATTCTACTCGAAATGTATAAGTTGCAAAGTAAAATGAATAAGTAAATTGTCTAACTATTGTATCGAGTGTAATACACACATATATATATGGTTTGAACCGACATGATGGTTCACCATTGTGATGTTTCATACATAACTAACTTAACCGAAATAACTACCATTCGGTTATATATTTACTATCTAACAACTTTGGTCCTTCATGTTTGATATAGAATCAATGTGTCAAGATTACTTTGACCACATTCATAGGTACCCAACAGTTGCGTTTCTGTCTCTTAAAAATGTGAGCTGTTGTGAGTCTCTTGGAATCGTTCTCAAAGATTAAGGTTCAAGGTTGTGTTTGCTGTTCATTTAATGAGTTGGTTTGTGAATCTGTGATTGATTTTTACTTGAATCTTGTGTTTAAAGGTTGGATTCTTTGTTGGTCTAAGTGATTAGATCGACTAAAGTTTTAGAAGATTTTGTAAGATTTGTTATTGATTCTTGCGTATATTTCTTGTAAAAGAAATATTGGTAAGAGTTGGTAAAGAGTGGTTAAATCTTACAAGCATGGGAAAATCAGTGGGCAAGTGACTAAAGGACAAGGAGTAGTTGAGCTGCCATTTTTTGAAATTCAGAAGCAGCCATTTTACTGAAATTGCAATTTCGACAATTCTATCGAAATTGCACACTCTGTCTTTTATCGCATTTGGCCCAAGAAGCTTTTATCGCAAATCAATTTTGACAAAATTATCGCAAATCAATTTCGACAGTTTTATCGCAATTGGCCTTTGTTAATTTCGCCAGAGTTATCGAAATTGAATACCACACCTTATCGCAAATGCCATCCGAGAAACTTATCGCAATTGTGTCCGAGAACTCTATCGCAATTATATATTGGACATCTTGGCGGGAAAATTTGAGTAAAATTTAAATTTGAGGAATGACTTAATGGTCAATTTTTACGCGAGATTCAAATTCTGGTGCAAGAGTGAAAATTTTGGCCCAAAATTCAAATTTTTAGGTCAAAATTCGAATTTTTCGTGGAATTTTTGGCGTAAAAATTTCTTAAACTCAAATTTTTCCAGCATCCTTAGTATGGCATTTTATGGCATTTTTCACACCAAAATCACAAATGAAATTATCGGACCACACATACAAAATCACAACGTATAGCCGAAAAGATCCTGATCAAGAATCACAATCAAATGACAATGGCTACAAAATTGATTGTTATCAACCGTGACTACAAGGATGATGATTCATTATTACCTATTTGAAGTTGAAGTGGAATATCTCGGGTACGTGTACTTAGTATCTTGAAGATATCGAGGTTGGTTGGATGCATGATTCTTCGAGATCCTTGCTCAGTCTTAAACGGCTCACAAAGCATTCGATGATTAAGTATTGATTTATCTAGTTTTCATAGGTCAAGGGGTGGATGGACGAAGACCTAGTTAACTATCACTTAAAGGAGATACGTTGTAGTACTCAGTGTCACACAAAGATGTGGATAATTCTAATCTCATTCCCAATCCCTATTTCAATCACAATTTGAAACGGCCTATGCTTTAAGGAGTTACGTTGTAGTGCTCAGTATAGGTTCTTAGTCATACAACAGTGCAAGTTTAAGTCACAAGTTTGAGTTATTCAACTTCAGTCTCAAGTTCGCCATAGTGGATTTTCTCCATCAGTAGTCACTACAAAAAGCCGTTGTTTTTTATAAGAGGTTGATCTGAAGAGAATTGTAGAGAGAATAGTTATCGACATCTACTCATTGGGTATTGATTTGTATGTTGCTTCCAGTTGATATGCTTATGTACACATATGTAGGATGAGTCCGAAAGATCGTCATCATCCTGGAGGGAGAAATGTGTACATCGGGGCTTTTATTGAAGAACTGGAAGCATTCTAAGTGAGCTGAAGATGTCGATATGATGCTCCCCAAACAAACCTGTGAAGAAGTTACAGATTATCAGTCTATGATCCATTTTCCGCTGTGCAAGAGACTGAAGACAATCTGGGCAATAATTCAGAGAAACTTCTTCTACAAGCATCAGGGCTATATCAAACGGGCTGTCTATTTGGGAGGGAGCATGTAAAATAAAAGGGCTTACTAATTGGGAGGGAGTAATAACCCAATTAGATCATTACAGTGATCCTGCAAGTAATTCAAGCAAGCTGAATAGATACGAGAAGATCAAGAGCTGTGAAGACATCCTCAAGAGGAAACTGCTTTACTTCAGCATTGTATTCATCATTGTTATGTACTTGTTAGGAATCATTGTAACCAATTCACGTATATCTCCAGCTGGAGGGAGATTGTTAGAAATGAAGCTGAGCGATTATTTACGTGAATTGGAGTAGACAACTAGTATGCGTATAACGCAAGGACTGTTAATGTAATATTAGAATAGTTGTCTTGAAAGGCATATAAATACCCCTAAGTCTCCACTTGAGGGGTGTGGCTGTGAAACCTTATCTTATCATATCAATAATATCTAGTTTTACTCTCCACCTTCTCTCTACTTTCTCTCTCTAAACATATCATGGATTTCGTCAATTTTGATCAACCTCGTCCTCCAGAAGACGATTCTTGGTCTTTATAAGGTATGGAGGTCATATTCCAATCGTTGTACCTTGGGAAATGGACGGCGAAATAGGCGACAAATCCATTTTAAGTGAAGCGTGTCAAACACGTGCCTCGATCATGTTCTAGCATTCGCTTTCATCTACAATTTGGTTTCATCTTCTCATTAACTTTATGTTCATTTTTTCCGTTTACGTATTTTATTTATCTAATCATAGTGGTATTGCCTTGTATTGTTATTGTTATCTCCATTATAGTTTGCTATCCGTACACTCTTGCCATTTTAATAATATTTTTCGAACGTTGTAATTTAGTATGCATTTTGAAAATTTATTGATTTAATAATATCTTTACATTGAAAATTAGTGTACTTTTTGTGTTGCTAATAAAAAAAAGTGTACCGGTACCGTATGAAAATGTATACCGAATCGGTGGCACCATATTTTCCCGAGCATAAAAATGTTTCATTTTGTTGATAAAAATGTGTACCGGTACCGTACCGGACGGGATTCCGGTACCGGTTCTCGGGAAACAGTACGTATCCAGTTTTTTCCCTTTCTTTCACAAGTAAAAATTATAAAAAAAAATAGTAATAAAAAAATACAAAAATAATTAGATTTCATGCCCTAAAGCTTCTGTAACAGCAACGGAAAAAAAGGTAAACTAACTATATAATATAAAATAAATTAAAGTTCAACAAATAAGGCGATTGTTGTTCTTATCTGAAACAATTTGTGTAAGATCGACAAGCTAGTGAACCATTTACAAGTGCTTAGGCCTCAAATAATTTTTATTAGAATATATTTTTTTCTTCCATGTATAGAGAACAATCCATGTGCGTTTTCATTTCAATCATGATGGTGATTATTAGTATACACATGCATATCTAACATAGAAGAACTTAGATATGCCAGTTAGAATGATGATGAGAGTTGAGATTAAAAAAAATGGAGAAAAAAATCTCATTTATTAGTTACACGTGATTATGTGAACAAAAGTTTTATGTAAAGCATGTTATTGGATTATATATGGATGCACCTTTTTTTTAACATCTATATGGATGCACCTAAAAGCCTAAAATAATGTGTTTGGTTGTGGGTCGTATACTTTAGACGCTCTAATTTGCATGCAACAAGCACAAGGGTGTTTGATGAGTATTTACTTGAAAATTTTTGACTCTTTATATTTCGACACAAATCTCGGTATTAACCCTTTTGATACCGGTACCGTTTTGGGTATCCCGAGGGTTTTTAGGCTAATAACGTAGTAATGGTACCGTACCGTGTACTGGGATCCACTACTAGTTCGGTACGGGTCCAGTTCGGAGTCGTGATTCAGGTCAAAATGCTCACTCTAATGTATTATTTTGATTATAGCATTTTCGAGTTTTACCAATCGCTTATTAATTTATTTTTATTTTTTATATTTTATATTTTAGATTCTATGAAAATTCTAATCTCATTCCCAATCCCTATTTCAATCACAATTTGATATACTCGAACTGGGTTATTGTTATTTTACATTGTATGCATAATCGTTACACTAAAACATTTAGCCATAATATCGTAACTACAATTAGGTGCCGATATCAAATTTCATCACTATGCAAGGGTACCTGCGTATACTTTAAATTTATAAGCAAAAGTGATATTATGTCTTCAGGAATTTTACTCATAACTCAGTTCACACATTTTATAATATTGTTTTATTGTCTAAATGTATAATATTCATATAGTTAATCCTCAATGCATCTAACTCTCATTAAGTTTACTATAAGCGCAAAACCAATCTCAAGGAAGAATGCCTTTTCAATTATGAATGTAGAAGTTTTGTGTTTTTCTCATTTCATGGATGTTTAAACTGACTTTACGTATTACTACTGCTGCTAATTGCTTTGTTCTACTTTCATATTTGTTGCATAACTCTTGGATGAATGAATTATACATGCAGCAGATCTCAAGTATAAATATTATTATAATGATGAATACTTGCACAAACGTTAAAGAAGAAACTAAAGATATGATGCTTCAACTAAGGCAACTTGAAATATCCTGACAACCCAACTGGATATAAACAAACTCATAGCCACATACGACCCATCATTGACTAAAAGAACCATATATATGCATACTACAGCCACATAATACATTAATACTCTAGATAAGAGTCTTTTTGCTAAGGACATTGACTCCTGAAGTAAAATGGACTCCATATTAGTCTACTACCTTTTGTATACGTTTTATCTTTCTAGTCTTTGCGTGACAACGATGGATGTCAGTTATTGTTGACCGGAAATTAACTAGAGGATATTTTCCTATAGATACTAATGTTAAACTTTTGATTTACAATTCGAAATGCCCTTCTTATAGATACTATTATGGATTAATGGTCTCTACCTTAAAACAACAAACGTGATTTGCACAAAGTTAGTTTTGATTTGTACGTAACATTTTATGCTTTGTATATGTGTCACGTTGTGCTTATTCTCCATTGTATCTTGTTATGCGTAAGTCTAAAGTAACTATGTGCAAATCTAGAGTATATATGTGTGGAGATTACCTCACACTAAACCAAACAAGGTTCAAGGTGAATTAGACTTAAACGCGTAAAGCCGTTCATTTCTAGGAGTTTTGTGTGGCCACTTTAGGGATTGTTTACTAATAAACTTATATAAGCTTATGGATAAAACATTCTAAACCATTGAATTCATTTTGTCTTTTTTTAAGAGGGCAATGTTTTATAACCTGGGTTGTATATTGAACAGGTCCGGATATGATTGTTGTTTGCTTGTTTATGAACCAGCGGTTCTTTTCTTGACCTAGGTCATACCTCCGTTCTTTTTTTTTTTTTTTTCCTTTTTTTTTTTTTTTTTTTTTTTTTTTTTTTTTTTTTTTTTTTTTTTAATAATAAGTTTGGGACCTGTAGTTTTGTCCGAAAGTATGGGTTTGGTATTGAATTTTGAACGTTTTGGAGCTATTTGGAGCTTTTTAGGGTTGTTTGGGTATATATGTTTTTGGGGGTGTTTTTGGAGCTGATTAACGGTTGTTTGGTTAGGTTTAAAAGCTTTTTCGAGCTGTAGGAATTTAATTTCCATCTTCAAAAGCTATCATTTTTTATTTATTTTTAATATTTTTTTAAAATAAAACGGGTTCCACACGATGGTTCAACGAGCGACTCGTCGTGTCGATAAAAAACCGGATTTTAAAATAATGCAAAAGGTATTAAAGATGATGATTTTTCACCATCATTGGTCAAACTTATTCCTTCCTTGCTATACTGATAACTTTATTATTTTTTTTGTTTCTTGCGGATTAATTGTTACGATTACTCTAATAGTGACTCATAACACGCAAATGGTTTAATGTTAACATTGACTGCATAATTAAAAAACGATTGATATGATATATGTAATAAATTGCATAGACACATGAAAAATCATGATTTTAAACCTTTAATTCATCATTTTTTTTTTGCGGTTGAAAAATATTGAGTGGATTATTGACAAATTTTATTTTGTAATGGTTTTTGTGACATTTGCCCATTCTTTTATGTTGTTGAATTATATATAATCATACATAAATGCTTTTGTTGATGTCTTGGCAAATATTTTTGTTTAACATCTAAAGAATTGTGGGGGCATATTAGCAATGGGTAGACATCTAAAGATCTTCGACAAATCACGTCAGGTGCATGAGTAGACATTGATAGTATGCGCATATTAGATGCTCTTAAGAGTGCGGGTGAGTTTCTAAATGAAAATCTATTTATTTAAGTTGTAAGGCTCAACAAGTTATACGGCTCAATAAGCCAAACCAATTGAAACGAGCTTTTAAAAAATGTGCAAGGCTTATAGTGAGTCAAAACTACTTAAATATCAAAATATAATGGATTAACATGCAAAAGATTGAAATGTATGTGAATTTAATTTGACATTTGTTGATTTAATTTCAAAAAAATAAGCTTCAACAACAATTAATTTGTCAAACAGCTTTAAAAGAATATAAACTTCTACTTTCAACTTATAATATAAGCTAGAGTTACAACTCCGGCCTTAGCTCCTCCTCCAACTCATTTCGCCAAACATATTCATAGCCACATACGACCCTACACATCATTGACTAAAATGACCATATATATATATATATATATATATATATATATATATATATATATATATATATATATATATATATATATATAGTGTAACTTTCAAACGAGAACCATTTTATCCGCAAGAACTGAGAGAACCACCAAAAACATACATGCACGCCTTTAATAATTGTATTTTTGCAAATATGTTTTCAAAACAACACATATGTTTTAAAAAAAACATAGTTGTTCTAAAGAATTTGATAAGAAATTCGAAATACAAAAATTTTCTTTGAAGGTGTGCATGTATGTTCTTATAAAACGTGCAACGACAATATTGCGGCCGTATGTAAGGTTTTTGTGAAAAAAGAGGATGAGTTCATAATGATATTGAAGAACATAGGTGGATGTTTACGATTATTGATGATTTGCATGTATTTTTATTTTATTTTAAAAGGCGTGCATGTATGTTTTTGGTGGTTCTCTCAGTTCTTGCGGATAAAATGGTTCTCGTTTGAAAGTCCCCCTATATATATATATATTATATATATATATATATATATATATATATATATATATATATATATATATATAATATATATATATATATATATTGTGTGTGTGTGTGTGTGTGTGTGTGTGTGTATTACTCTAGATAAGAGTAAGGAGTAAGGACATTGACTACTGAAGTAAAATGCACTTCATATTAGTCTATCACTTTTTTTATACATTTTATCTTTTTAGTATTTGCATAACAATGATGTATAAAAGGACCTTATATATATATATATATATATATATATATATATATATATATAATATATATATATATATATATATATATATAGGGTAAAGTTAAAATAAAAAGACAAATATCCGTACACTACGTAAAAAGTTTTTTTTTTTTTTTTAGATTTAGCGAAAAAATCCAAAAAAATTCCACAAGATCGGGTATGATGGTGCAATAAAACTTTTGTGAAAGAAGTTTTTCTGATTTTGAGTTTTTATACATTTTTATTAATGCACAAAAAACGAATTTTGATGCGCAAAAAAATTTTGATGCACAAAATTTTCAACTTGTTTTAGTTAGATGCGCAATGTTATTTTGATTAAAAATCTCAAAAGAACTTGGGTGCAAAAACGAATTTTTGATGCACAAAAAAGCGATTTAATGCACGAACGTATTTTTTCATAATTTTTTTTCGGAGAAAATATCCACTTTTTGAAAAACTTCCTTCACAACTTTTTCATTCACCAACATACCTGATCTTGTGGAATTTTTTTGGAATTTTTAGAGAAAATTTTTGAAAAAAAAAAATCTTTTTACGTAATGTACGGATATTTGTCTTTTTATTTGATCTATATATATATATATATATATATATATATATATATATATATATATATATGCATATTACAACCACATAATACTCTAGATAATAGTAAGGAGTAAGGGAATTGAATACAAAAGTAAAATGCACTGCATATTAGTCTGTCACTTTTTGTATACATTATATCTTTCTAATCTTTGCATAACAACGATGGATAAAAGGACCTTATATATATGCATGTTACAACCACAAAATACTCTATATAAGAGTAAGGAGTAAGGACATTGAATACGGAAGTAAAATGCACTTCATATTAGTCTATCACTTTTTTTGCACATTCTATCTTTCTAGTCTTTGCATAACAACGATGGATGTCAGTTATTGTTAACCTTGACTTTTCATAATAATAGATAAAAGAGAGGCTATTTTTCCTATATTGATGGTAAACTTTGGATTTACAATTTGTGTAGTTTCGTTTTGGTTCACGAATCATGTTTTCATAAAATGAGAACTTCAGGAATGGAGGTCATATCCGGCAGTACAACATACTGTTCGAATCGTTGTACCCTGGGAAACGGACGGCGTATAGGCGACGAATCCATTTTAAGGGAAGCGTGTCAAATATGTGCCTCAATCATGTTCTAGCATAGTGCTATTGCCTTTTATCGTTATTGTTATCTATGATTATGGTTTGCTATCCCTTTACTCTTGCCATTTTAATAATATTTTTTGAACGTTGTAATTTAGTATGCATTTTAAAATTTTATTGATTTAATAATATGCTTACATTGAAAATTAGAGTACATGTTGTGTTGCTGATAAAAAAAAGTGTACCGGTACTGTATGAAAATGTGTAACGAATCGGTGGTACCATATTTTTACCGAGCATAAAAATGTTGTTAATTTTGTTGATAAAAATGTGTACCGGTACTGTACCGGACGGGATTCCGGTACCGGTTCTCCGAAAACAGTAGTTTTTCGCTTTCTTTTACAAGTAACAAAAAACAAAGGTACACTTACTATATAATATAAACTAAATTAAAGTTCAACGAATAAGGCGAATGTTGTTCTCATATGAAACCATTTGTGTAAGATCGACAAGCTAGTGAACCATATACATGTGCTTAGGATTCATATAATATTTATTAAGAATATTGTTTTTTTTTTCTTCCACATGTGCGTTTTCATTTGAATCATGATGGTGATTATTAGTATACACATGCATATCTAAGATAGACGAACTTAGATATGCCAGTTAGAATGATGATGAGAGTTGAGATTAAAGAAAAAGGGAGAAAATAAACTCATTTATTAGTTATATGTGATTATGTGAACAAAAGTTTTATGTAAAGCACGTTATTTGATTATATATGGATGCACCTTTTTTTTTGAACATCTATATGGATGCACCTAAAAATCTAAATTAATGTGTTTGGTTGTGGGTCGTATACTTTAGACGCTCTAATTTGCATGCAACAAGCACAAGTATTTACTTGAAATTTTTTACTCCTTATATTTCGACTCAAATCTCGGTATTATCCCGTTTGATACCGGTACCGTGTTGGGTATCCCAGGTTTTTTTAGGCTAATAACGTAGTAATGGTACCGTACCGTGTACCGGGATCCACTACTAGTTCCGTACGGCTCCAGTTGAGTGTCGTGATTCAGGTCAAAATGTTACTCTAAGTGTAATATATTGATTATAGCATTTTCGAGTTTTACCAATCGATTATTAATTTATTTTTTATTTTTTACATTTTATATTTTAGATTCTATGAAAATTCCAATCTCATTCTCAATCCATATTTCAATCTCAATTTGATATATTGGAACTGGGTTACAGTTATTTTACATTGTATGCATAATCGTTACATAAAACATTTAGCCATAATATCGTAACTACAATTATGTGCCGATATCAAATTTCGTCGCTATGCACGGGTACCTGCGTATACTTTAAATTTATAAGCAAAAGTGGTATTATGTCTTCAGGAATTTTACTCATAACTCAGTTCCCACATTTTATAATATAGGCTTTTAGTCTAAATATATAATATTGATATAGTTAATACTTAATGCATCTACCTCTCATTAAGTTTACTATAAGTGCAAAACCAATCTCAAGGAAGAATGCCTATTCAATTATCAAAGTAGAAGTTTTGTGTTTTTCTCATTTCATGGATGTTTAAACTGACTTTACGTATTACTACTGTTGCTTGCTTTGTTCTACTTTCATATTTGTTGCATAACTCTTGGATGAATGAATTATACATGCAGTAGGATCTCAAGTATAAATATTATTATAATGATGAATACTTGCACAAACGTTAAAGAAGAAACTAAAGATATGATGCTTCAACTAAGGCAACTTGAAATATCCTGACAACCCAACTAGATATAAATAAACTCAGCCACATACGACCCATCATTGACTAAAAGGACCATATATATGCATATTACAGACACATAATACGTTAATACTCTAGATAAGATTCGTTTTGCTAAGGACATTAAGTAAAATGCACTCCATATTAGTCTATTACCTTTTGTATACGTTCTATATTTCTAGTCTTTGCATGACAACGATGGATGTCAGTTATTGTTGACCTGGACTTTTCATAATAATAAATTAATTAGAGGCTATTTTCCTATAGATACTAATGTTAAACTTTTGATTTACAATTCGAAATGCCCTTCTTATAGATACTATTATGGATTAATGGTGTCTACCTTAAAACAACAAAAAACTTGATTTGCACAAAGTTAGTTTTGATTTGTACGTAACATTTTATATTTTGTATATGTGTTACGTTGTGGTTATTCTCCTTTGTATCTTGTTATGCGTTAATCTAAAGTAACTATGTGCAAATCTAGAGTATATGTGTGTGCACATTACCTCACACTAAACCAAACAAGTTTCAATGTGAATTAGACATAAACCGCGTAAAGCCCTTGATTTCTATGAGTTTTGTGTGGCCACTTTTGGGATTGTTTGTACCTAGCTTGTTACAAATGATATACTAATAAACTTATATAAGCTTATGGATGAACCATTCTAAACCATTGAATTCGTTTTGTCTTTTTTTAAGAGGGCAATGTTTTATAACCTGGGATGAACCGAGAACAGGTCCGGATATGATTGTTCTTTGCTTGTTTATGAACCAGCAGTTCTTTTGTTGACCTAGGTCATACCTCCAATTTTTTTTTTTTTTTTTTTTTTTATAGTTAAGTTTGGGTCCTGTAGTTTTGTCAGAAAGTATAGGTTTGGTATTGAATTTGTAACGTTTTGGAGCTATTTGGAGATTTTTTAGGGTTGTTTGGGGTATATATGTTTTGGGGGTGTTTTTGGAGCTGATTAAGGGTTGTTTGTTTAGGTTTAAAAGCTTTTTCGAGCTGCACGAATTGAATTTTCATGTTCAAAAGCTACATTTTTTTTTTTTTTTTTGCATAAACCGGGTTCCAAACGATGGTTCAACGAGCGACTCATAGTGTCGATAAAAAACCGGTTTTTAAAATAATGCAAAAGGTAATAAAGATGATGATTTTTAACCATCATTGGTCAAACTTATTCCTTCCTTGCTATACTGATAACTTTATTCTTTTTTTTTGTTTCTTGCGGATTAATTGTTACGATTACTCTAATAGTGACTCATAACACGCAAATGGTTTAATGTTAACATTGATTGCTTAAATAAAAAACGATTGATATGATATATGTAATAAATTGCAGAGACACATGAAAAATCATGATTTTAAACCTTTAATTCATCATTTTTTCTTGTGTGTTTGGGTCATAGCTAAATTCATAACTTGATAATTAGTGACCCGTAACACGTAAGGGTCCGACTAGTCAAAAGGTTTTTTTTCGCGGTTCAAAAATATTGAGTGGATTTATTGACAAATTTTATTTTCTAATGGTTTTTGTGACATTTGCCCCTTTTTTTATGTTGTTGAATTATATTTATACATAAATGCTTTTGTTGATGTCTTGGCAAATATTTTTGTTACAATATCATTTAGAGAATTGTGGTGGCATATTAGCAATGGGAAATAAAGTTTATAATTTGGTTGAACTTACTAAAGATCTTCGAAAAATCACGTCTAGCATTCATGGTTAGCTTCTTTATTAATTATGGCCATATATATTGTGAATCTTTGTATGATGTATGTATAATTATCAAGTTTATTAGTTGCTCAGGTGCACGAGTAGATAATGATAGTATGCGCATATTAGATGCACTCAAGAGCGCGGCTGAGCTTCTAAATGAAAATCTTTTTAATTAAGTTGTAAGGCTCAATAAGTTATAAGGCTCAATAAGCTAAACCAATTGAAACGAGCTTTTAAAAATGTGCAAGGCTTATAGTCAGTCAAAATTACTTAAATATCAAAATATAACGGATTAACAAGCAAAAGATTGAAATGTATGTGAATTTAATTTGACGTATGTTGATTTGATTTTAAAATAATAAGCTTCAACACCAATTAATTCGCCAAACAGCTTTACAATAATATAAACTTCAACTTTCAACTTATAATATAAGCTACAGTTACAACTCCGGCCTTAGCTTCTCCTCCAACTCATTTCGCCAAACATATTCATAACCACATACGACCCTACACATCATTAACTAAAAGGACAATAATATAAATATATATATATAATATATATATATATATATATATATATATATATTATATATATATAATATATATGTATATATATATATATATGCGTATTATCTAGATAAGAGTAAGGAGTAAGGACATTGACTACATAAGTAAAATGCACTTCATATTAGTCTATCACTTTTTGTATACATTCTATCTTTCTAGTCTTTGCTAACAACGATGGATAAAAGGACCTTATATATATGCATAATACGACCACATAAATTCTGATAATAGTAAGGAGTAAAGGCATTGAATACAGAAGTAAAATGCACTTCATATTATCTATCACTTTTTGTATACATTCTATCTTTCTAGTCTTTGCATAACAACGATGGATAAGGACCTTATATATATGCATATAGACCACATAATATTCTAGATAATAGTAAGGAGTAAAGGCATTGAATACAGAAGTAAAATGCACCGCATATTAGTCTATCACTTTTTGTATACATTATATCTTTCTAGTCTTTGCATAACAACGATGGATGAAAGGACCTTATATATATATGCATATTACGACCACATAATACTCGAGATAAGAGTAAGGAGTAAGGACATTGAATACGGAGTTAAAATGCACTTCATATTAGTCTATCACTTTTTTTATACGTTCTATCTTTCTAGTCTTTGCACAACAATGATGGATGTCCGTTAGTACTGACCTTGACTTTTCATAATAATAGATAAATGATAGGCTATTTTTCCTATATTGATGGTAAACTTTGGATTTACAGTTCGTGTAGTTTCATTTTCGTTAACGAATCATGTTTTGATACAATGAGAATTTCAAGCATGTAGGTCATTTCTGGCAGTACGACGTACTGTTCCGATCATTGTACCTTGGGAAACGGACTGCGAATAGGCGACGAATCCCTTTTAAGGGAAGCGTGTCAAACACGTGCCTCGATCATGTTCTAGCATTCACTTTCATCTAATATCTGGTTTCATCTTCTCATTAACTTTTATGTTCATATTTTTCGTTTACATATTTTGTTTATCTGATCAAAGTGGTATCGCCTTGTATCGTTATTGTTATCTCTGATTATGGTTTGCTATACCTACACTCTTGCCATTTTAAAGAAGAAACTAAATATATGATGCTTCAACTAAGACAACTTGAAATATCCTGACAACCCAACTGGATATAAACAAATTCATAGCCACATACAACCCATCATTGACTAAAAGGACCATATATTTGCGTATTACAGCCACATAATACATTAATACTCTAGATAAGAGTCGTTTTGCTAAGGACATTGACTCCTGAGGTAAAATGCACTCAATATAAGTCTATTACCTTTTGTATACGTTCTATCTTTCTAGTCTTTGCATGACAACGATGGATGTCAGTCATTGTTGACCTCGACTTTTCATAATAATAAATTATTTAGAGGCTATTTTCCTATAGATACTAATGTTAAACTTATGATTTACAATTCGAAATGCCCTTCTTATAGATACTATTATGGATTACGGGTCTCTACCTTAAAATAACAAATGTGATTTGGAAAAAGTTAGTTTTGATTTGTACTTAACATTTTATGCTTTGTATATGTGTTACGTTGTGCTTATTCTCCTTTGTATCTTGTTATGCGTAAATCAAAAGTAACTATGTGCAAATCTAGAGTATATGTGTGTGCAGATTACCTCACACTAAACCAAACAAGTTTCAAGGTGAATTAGACTTAAACCGCGTAAAGCCCTTCATTTCTAGGAATTTTTTGTGGCCACTTTAGGGATTGTTTGTACCTAGCTTGTTATATATGATATACTAATAAACTTATATTAGGTCATGGATGAAACATTCTAAACCATTGAATTCATTTTGTCTTTCTTTAAGAGGGCAATGTTTTATAACCTGGGTTGAACCGGGAACAGGTCCGGATATGATTGTTGTTTGCTTGTTTATGAACCAGCGGTTCTTTTGTTGACTTGGGTCATACTTTTTTTTTTTTTTTTTTTTGGGGGGGGGGGGGGGGGGGGGGGGTGGTTGTTTGGGTATATATGTTTAGGGGTGTGTTTGGAGCTGATTAAGGGTTGTTTGGTTAGGTTTAAAAGCTTTTTGCAGCGGTAGGAATTGAATTTCCATGTTCAAAAGCTACCTTTTTTTTTTTTTTTTTGCATAAAACGGGTTCCACACGATAGATGAACGAGCGACTCGTCGTGTCGATAAAAAACCGGTTTTTAAAATAATGCAAAAGGGTATAAAGATGATGACTTTTAACCATCATTGGTCAAACTTATTCCTCCCTTGCTATCATGATAACTTTATTTTTTTTTTGTTTCTTGCGGATTAATTGTTGCGATTACTCTAATTGTGACTCATAACACGCAAATGATTTAATGTTAACATTGATTGCATAAATAAAAAACGATTGATAAGATATATGTAATAAATTAGAGACACATGAAAAATCATGATTTTAAACCTTTAATTCATCATTTTTTTTTTCTTGTGTGTTTGGGTCATAGCTAAATTCATAACTTTATAATTAGTGACCCGTAACACGTAAGGGTTCAACCAGTGAAAAGGTTTTTTTTGGCGGTTCAAAAATATTGAGTGGATTTATTGACAAATTTTATTTTGTATTGGTTTTTGTGACATTTGTCCGTTCTTTTATGTTGTTGAATTATATCTAATAATACACAAATACTTTTCTTGATGTTTTGGCAAATATTTTTGTTACAATATCATCTAAAGAATTGTGGGGGCATATTAGCAATGGGCAATAAAGTTTATAATTTGGTTGAACTTACTAAAGATCTTCAACAAATCACGTCTAGCATTCATGGTTAGTGTTAGCTTTAAAGTTTTGTCATATGTCGGGAATTGCATAGTTTGTAAATACGAGGACTAGTCTTGCCAATAAGGCAAAGATATCTTTGTATAAATACCCTCCTAGTTGTGTAGGAGGGTTTGGGATTCACAGGTTATTCTTTGGAGGTGTATGTGTGTTCTAGACTTCTCTCTCTAGAATACATATACACCTCCGCCAATCTATTAATAAGATCATGTTTAATCGTTATCTAGTGTTTTCCCCACCTCCCGACAGTGGATCTTGGTATCTACAATTGGTATCAAGAGCTAACCGGGTGGCTGCTCGTGGTGTTTTTAAGGTGATAAAGGTAATTTTTGTTGTGTTTTATCTCGGTTTTTCTTCATCTTCTTCATCAGCCGAGTTTAGAGGTTTTTGTGTTCGGTTTTAGTTCCAAAAATTACCTACTGTCGTGTTTCTCTTCTTCTAAAAACGTGGCTGTTTGGGTTATCTCTTGGAATCGTTCACATAAACAAATGGTAAGGTTGTGTTTTTATCGAGTTGGGTTGTGACTTTGTGATAGTTCTTCACTGAAATCTTGTTTAAAGGAAGAATAGACTTTGGTTTGTTCTTGGTTCATTGATCGAATTTCATAAACAAATCTTGTACAAGATTTGTTTTTGGATAAAATATTGATAGATTTGAGTGAATTATTGGTCAAGTGGGATACTTGGTGAAAATTTGTCAGGATAAAATCTTAAGTGATAAGGTTGCAAGTGGAAGAAAGTCAAAAAGTGGTGTGACTCAGCGTTTATCGCATTCAGCATTTTATCGCATTTCAGTGAAAAACAGCGAGTTATCGTAATTCGTATTGGTGATCGCATTCTTGTATGAGAATTGCGATAGTTATCGCATTTGGACGATATCGCTATTCAGCTTTTATCGCATTTGGCCTTATCGCAGTTGACTTATCGTATTTGACCTATCGCAGTTGAACAATCGCATTTCAAAATTATCGCAGTTCAAAACGCGATAAACTTATTGTTAGCATTTAATTTAATGCTACTTAGAAGTGATGGTCATTTTGGCATTTAGAATAAATGTGTCAAGTGTAATATGTTGTAAAGTGGGCTTGTAGCATTAGAACTATAAGTGTTTCATTTGTTTAAGTGTAGTGCAAATACAAAAGCCCACCTTAGGTCCAAGTCAAAGCCCACACATTTCCTATGTGTTGGCTGTGAATCGTATATACACACACACATCTCATTTACAATGTGCCTCATTTTTTAGATAAGAAAAAGAGTGTGTGTTGTGTGAGAGAGTTCCACCCCAAGTCCTTGTATCTTTTCTTTCTCTTTGAAGATAATATACATTTGACTTGAAATTTATACATAAGATCCACATACTACTCTTGTTCTCTTATTGTGTTTGTGAGTGTCATCATCTTGTTCTAGTTTGTGTTGTATGTTAAAGTGATCGGTTCATCTTCAAAGGTGAAGTCGAGGTTTACAAGTGGTATACATAGAGCAAGGTTTCAAGGTAGGATTATCTTTAGTTTTGTTTGATCCTAAAGATTAAAAACATCCTTTGTTATTTTTTTCTTTCACTAGAAAAATTACAACTTATGTTTTTTCTTCTAATCGATCTAAACAAAATTTAAAGTAAGTTGTGTTTGTTTTGAGGTTATACGAATTGGTTTCTGTGATATTTTTAGTTTTTCACTTGTTTACAGTTGTGAAAGTTTGGATTTTTGGTTTGTTCTTCACTTCTTTGATCGAACAAAGGTAGCAAATCTTGTATAAGATTTGTTTATGAATTGTTTATTAAGGTGAATTATTGAGTTGGGATAGTCAGTAATAGTTGGTGAAAAAGTGGCAGAAACATGACTGACATGTATGGGGAGTGCATGGTCTAGAAGCTAAAAGTCAACAAAAGTGGGTAAATCTGTGTTTTATCGCAATTGAAGAAAAGCAGCGAGTTGTCGCAATTCGCAGTGTGTTATCGCATTCTTGTATAAGAATTGCGATAGGTGTCGCATTTGGCCTTATCGCATTTGCCTTATCGCAGTTGACATCGCATTTTAGCTCTATCGCAATTGACCATATCGCAGTTGACAATATCGCAGTTGACAACTTAGAGACTTATCGCAATTGTTATCGCATTTGATGTCCGAGAAGCTTATCGCAGTTCTGTCCGAGAAGCTTATCGCAGTTCTGTCCGAGATACATTACCAATTGCGATATCGGACAACAAAGAATTTTTAGCAGTTTTCAGAGTTGTCATTTTCAGTCCCTGTACTTTCTAGCAGCCTTTGGGAACTTCCAGATTTGGCAGTTTTAGCCCTCGTACTTCTGTGAAACGATTTCAAAGTTGTCTTTTTACGTCAAAACTTCAAACGGTTATAACTTTTGAACCGTAACTCCGTTTTCAGTCCACGACCTGTCAAAACGACCGTGAGACCGAGGAGAAGGACACGTTGAATAAATTTATTCATTCAACCCAAGTTTCGAGGCCTGAAATCGCTCCAAAATGAAGTTATTGAGGTTTTAAGTTTCCAAACCAAAATTTCCACCGTAACAAATCTTCACAACAACAACAACCAAGTTTAACCGTCAACAACAACATCTCCTACTTTGTTGCAAAGATCCTAAATCCACTTTATCATACATTATATTTTAAAGATGACTACACAACAAGACATACATGCCGCAGGTTCAGAAAATCGACCTCCAATGTTAGAAAAGGGTGGTTACCTTCCATGGACGAGTCGTATGCTTCGATATATGAGATCCAAACCTAATGGACAAGGTGTACTCTTGGTTAACTCCGTCAAAAAAGGTCCATTCCAGCCTGGTGAGATTGAAGAAACAGCTGGAAACCCTAATGCAGAACCTCCCGTCGATCCAACGTACAGAATCAAAGAGGAATCGGATTACACTGAAGCAGATTGGAAGCAAATTGAAGCTGATCACCTAGCAATGCATCTAATCCAACTCGGTCTACCACAAGAAATATTTTGTGCTGTAGATAGTTGTGAAACTGCCAAAGAAATGTGGGATCGAGTTAGTAGTCTTTGTCATGGTACAGAAATTGGCATTCAAGAAATGGAAAACAAGCTTCTGACAGAATGGGAGAAGTTCACAGCAACACCAGCTGAACAGATTGAATCTTACTACACACGGTTTTGTACTCTAATGAATGAGTTGATTAGAAACAATTTGGCACCTAAACAAATTGTTCAAAACATCAAGTTCATCAACAACCTTCCAGAAGAATGGGGACGATATGTTACTATTGTCAACCAAACAAAGAATCTTCATGATGTGAACTACGATCAACTCTATGACTTTCTCAAACAAAACCAAGCAGAGGCAAATGAAGTCAGAAAAGAGAAACAAGCAAAACAACAAGATCCTCTTGCACTCATAGTCCAATCACCTACACCTGCAACAGTCAGTGCACAACCATCATCATCATCATCCACTCAGCAATTCATGCAACAATAGTATATTCCACAATCACCATTCTACCCACAACAACAACATGTAATCCCACAACAACAATACCCACAACACCCAGATCAAGACGATCAGGATGAGTCAACTGCTGCTTTGACTCAAGCTTTTGCTTACCTATCAAAAGCATTCCAAGGACGTTACTCCACACCCACCAACAACAATCAACGAATCTCATCGAACACTCGCAACAAGCAGATTGCACAGCCGAGTTTCAACATGGGACAGCAAGGACAGATGGTTGGGGGATATGGGAATCAGCAGGGATATGCTCCAAGATTTCAGATGGGTAATCAGAATGCAGGGCAGTATGTTGGTAATCAGATGGGTCAGTATGCAGGGAATCAGATGGGTACAGCTGTTGGTAATCAAATGGTACAGAATGCTGGGAATCAGTTTGGGAATGTTGCTCACGGAGCTGGGAATAGAAATCAGGGAAATGTGATGAAGTGCTTCAACTGTCAGGGTATTGGTCATATGGCTAGGAACTGTCCAACAAGCCGAATAAAAGGGATCCAGCGTATTTGCAGAAAGCATTAATGTTGGCAAACAAGGAAACAGCTGGGCTTCAGTTGAGTGCAGAAGAGAATGACTTCATGGCTATTATGGATGCTTCAGAAGATCAAGAGGACATCGATGCAAACTGCATTTTTATGGCAAATCTCCAGGAGGCAAAGTACGACACAGATTCAGAAGCACCTCCTGCTTTTGACACCAATGCGGTTTCTGAGGTACAACCATATGCTACATGTCACAATAATGAAATATTTGATATGTTAACTCATGATGAACGACATCCTGCGACTCAAGAACCCACTTATGACACATATATGGACACGCCAAGTTGTAGTAATACAAATATGGCAACTCCAGATGTGGATCATAATGGAGAATCCGAGTCCCAGCATGTTGATAATGATGAGGAAACACGTGCTATGTTTGAATCATTATTTCAAAATTGTAGTGTAGAAATAGAAAAGGTCAAAAAGGTCAATCGCGATGTTAAGGCCGCGAATGAAAAATTGACCACTGAGCTTGAGAGGTATAAGGTGAATGCAAGAGCTTATGATTTTCATAACAAAAAACAGTCAGAACTTGAGGTTAGTTTAAAAGATTCTGAGTTAAGAGAAAAAAGTTTACAAATCAAATTTAACACTCTAGATGTTAATTTGAATAATCAAATCAAATCTCTAAACAAGGAAATTTCTGAACTAACCAACCAGCTTTCAAAACAAAAATCAACTTATTCCAATCTTGAAAAAGAAAAGAAGGAGTTGAATGAAAGGTTTTCAAAACGTGAAAAAGATCTTCTTAAAGAGATCAATGACAAAAAGGAAACCATTGCAAAGTTGGATGATTTGCTTGTAAAAACGGGTCATTCTGCACAAACAGTTAACTTGTTAATAAACCATCCAAACCCGATTTTACATACATTTAAAAAGGTGGCTATCGGTTATGAAAACCCTTATATTCTCAAGAAAGCTCAGAAAGAACAGAATGTGCTTTTTAATGGTAATTTAATAAATGCTATTCATGACCCTCCTTCGGTTCATGATTCTGATGAAACGATTGAGCTTTCAGAAAAGAGTAGAAAGAAAATGAGACAATTGAACATAGAAATAAAACCCATTGACTATAATGAAGTTAACAAACTTGTTGGGGTTCATCTTGCTAAAAAGGAGTCACCTCTGTTTTTTCAAAAACCAGTGGTTTTCACAAGACAAAAAGCTGTCTCAAAACATCTGCCTAACATCGAACAAATGGCATCTAAAAACGCTTATGATTCAAGTGCAGCTAGACTATATTTGGTTGATCTTAAACAGAGAACTGAGAAACTTCAAAGTATTGTGGCTTCCAAAATTAAAAATAACAAGTTTTAATGGTTTCCGGGTGTTCAGGATGAACTGAAAAAGATTTTTGAAAAGGAAATTAATCCACATGTTGCTGCAATCTATGCGGTTGTTCAAAATGGGGAAAATAATCTTTTAAAAGAGTCTGCAGAATTTGTTAAGGACCACAAATCCTTAGTGAAGGAAGCTAATGAATACTTGGAACACATTAAAGTTTTGGAAAAGCAAAATGACTCTCTCTCTTTCGAAGCTCTATCGACCGATATTATGTCCATTATTTTCCAAACATATTCTGTTGAGGATGATGAAACACTTCGAGCTGAGACTTCCCAAATTGTTGAAAAATATGAAAAGGCGCTTTTGAAACTTGAAAAACAAAATTGCACATATTTTAAACAACTTGATACAAAAAAGGAAGAATGCAAGTATGACAAATTGTCGTATGAGCGCTCTTACAAAAATATGCAAGATCAAATCAATCTTTTGAAGTCTCAACTCGAAAGTCAAAAAGGGAAGGGTGAGGAAACTACGGGTATTGCACCATTAACCCCCTTGCCTAGTGAGAAACAAAAAGAGAAGGCAGTTGTCCAAACATCAAAAGTAATAGCACCTAGCCTTTATAGGATTAGTCCCACTACTGCGTCTGCCTCTACATCTAAAACATATAGGGCGATAGACAAAAGTAAGAAAGATACTCCAAATGAGTCTAGGAATGCTACTACAACATCTCAGGACAACAACAAAAATTCTAATGAGTGTGCCTTACCTTCTACAGGAATAGAAAGCAACTCTAGGAGCAAAAGACAGTCTAGGAGCCATAACAAGAAACCTAGTGTCTCGCCTGTTTCTGAGAGTGCAAGCAAGAAAGTAGAAGAACACCCTAGGAATTTACCGCTTTCCAAGAAGAAACATGTATCATCTAGTTGTAATGATAAGACTCCTGTTTCTAATGCATGTAATGATTCTGATTGTTTAATGCAAAAGAAAACTTTGTCTGTAAATGCTTGTGATGATAATGTTTCTAATGATGTGAAAAAGAATGATATGCCTGAACAGAAAAAGGTTCCTTTAGTAACTAAGGCTAAGTCTAGATATATTCGCAGACTTATTGCAAAAGCTAGGAAAACCACTAGCAGCCTATTGCCTAAGGATCACTCTAAGTTTTGTGCATGGAAACCAACGGGTAGAATGTTTACACTTAAGAATGGCACATTAGAAATAGTTCCCAATGCATCTAAGGAAACCAGTTCTAAGTGTAATTCACCTGTTTCATCTAACCCACTAGAACCAAATGTTAAACGGTTTCCATATACAAAATCCTCTGTTCTATGCAGGTCATTGAAATTTGTCTTTGGATCGTCGACTCGGGTTGCTCCAAGCACATGACCGGGAATCTGAAGCTGCTGATCAATTTTGTGTGGCAGTTCATGGGGACTGTACGTTTTGGGAATGATCATGTTGCAGCTATTCTGGGTTATGGAGATCTTCGGTTTAAAAACTACTTAATCACTCGGGTTTACTATGTCGAAGGGTTGGGACACAATTTTTTCTCTGTCGGACAGTTTTGTGATGCAGATTTAGAGGTTGCTTTTAGGAGAAACACTTGTTTTGTCAGGAATTTCGTGGGGAATGATCTCTTAATTGGGAATCGTGGCACCAATCTCTATGCAATTGACATAAACCAAATGGCCTCTTCATCTCTGATTTATCTCATGACCAGGGCAGGTGAAACAAAATCCTGGTTATGGCATAGACATTTGTCCCATTTAAACTTTGGCACGATCAACAAGCTTGCCAAAGACAACATCGTCTCCGGTCTTCCAAAATTCAAGTACACCAAAGAACACCTATGTCCATCATGTGAGCAAGGCAAGAGCAAAAGAGCAACATTCAAACCTAAACCCGTACCTAGTTTGGTTGATAGGTTGCATTTGTTGCATATGGACTTATGTGGCCCGATGAGAGTTCAAAGCATAAATGGGAAGAAGTATATTCTTGTAATTGTTGACGACTATTCAAGATATACTGTTGGGAATAAAATGAACAAAGTCAAAGAGCCTGCCAATGATGTGAAGAGCCTGCTAGTTGATTTTGAACAAGTACGAAGATGTTCTACCAGTACCTTCTGGGTAGAAGGTACTGCTAGCTAATGAAGAGCCTGCCAAGCTTATGTCAAGTCGATTAGATATTTTGTAATAGATATTTAGTTGAATTATTAGTCTTTGTACATTGTTATACGTTATGTAGAAGTAGATTAGTCTTCTGTGGTGACAGAAGAATATATCAGAGTGTACATGGGTAGTTGTATTTAATTGTAGGCGCCAATATAGTCAAAGTATAGTATTATACTCTTCTACTTGACAACATGTAATAAGATATCCTTATCTTATAAAAGGATATCTTAGTCACTTCTTCATGCATGCATCTTACACAACCAATAACCATAAACCAAACTATCTTTCAAGTAACTTAGTTACTTCAAATCACAAATCCTTTTACAATCTTAGATTCAAGATTACTTTGTAATCCCGGTGATACTTAGATCATCCGTATTATTTCATCAATAATATTGAATCGTTTTGTGCTAATCAAAGTTGTGGTCTTTGTTCATTGCATTCACACGTTTACTTAAACTCACCACCTTGTGTTCTTTTAAAGTGTGTTGTAGTAGATTCCGCATGCTAAACACATTCAATACATAAATATCTCAATCGAACAAACTAAAACGTTCCACAAGTGGTATCAGAGCAAGGCTTGATATTTACTAATTTAAAAGAAAAATGGATGTTGAACATATTCAGACAAATGTTGCAGCTAAACTTCCATTACTGAAACAAAATGAGTTTGAAATGTGGCGACTCAGGGTTGAACAATACTTTCAAGTGCAGGACTATGCACTTTGGGAGATCATTGAACAAGGCAATTCATTTAAACCCCAAATCACCACATCAACAGTAAATGATGCTCTTGTAACAAGAATACAAGACCAACCGTCAAATGCAGATGAAAGAACCCAGAAGAAAAATGATCTAAAGGCAAGGAGTATGTTACTGATGACTATTCCTAATGATCAACTTTTGATTTTTAACAAATACAAAGATGCCAAAACCCCTTTTGAAGCAATTGTGGCTAGGTTTAGTGGTAATGATGCTACCAAGAAAACACAGAAAACACTTCTCAAACAACAATTTGAGAACTTCACAGCCACAACCAATGAGTCTTTGGACAGTATGTTCAATAGACTTCAGAAGCTTGCAAGTCAGTTAGCCATCCATGAAGTGATGATAACTCAAGAAGACCTAAACTCTAAATTTCTTAGGAGTTTACCTTCAGAATGGTCTATGCATGTCATTGTCTGGAAGAACAAGCCAGATATTGACCAGATGAGTCTCAATGATCTTTACAACAATTTCAAAATAATAGAGCATGAAGTAAAGAAGACTACTGGGTCAAGCTCAGGCAATATGGCATTTGTTTCATCCCCAAGCATCTCAAAGGTTGATAATGAAGAAAAAGGTGGCAGAGAAGAAGGTACTGCCAACACAACCTTTGGTACTGCTAGTACTTCTAGTAGTACCAAATCCATTTTAGATGAAACAATTGGATGTGCTTTTCTTACATCTCAACACAATGGGTCCGTATTAACATTTGAAGACCTTCAAGAGATTCATCCTGATGATCTTGAAGTGATGGACATAAAGTGACAACTTTCACTTTTAAGCATTAGAGCTAAGAAGTTGATGATGAGGACTGGCCATAAGATAATGATAGATGGAAATGAGCCTGCTGGCTATGATAAGTCAAAGGTGGAGTGTTACAACTGCCACATGAAAGGTCACTACTCTAGAGAGTGTAGAAGACCTAAGAAGCAGGATGACAAGAGTAGAGGGTTTGACAACAGAAATAAAGAAAGCTTTGAGAAGAAAGGAAGCTTTGAAAGCAAGAGTAAGGTTGTTGAAGTTGCTGAGCCAAAAGCAATGGTTGCTATTGATGGCATGGGTTTTGATTGGAGTTTCATGGGTGAAGATGAGTCAACTTCTGATGAATTGGCTTTGATGGCATTCTCCACCCCTGAGGTACAAACTATCAAATGTTCTAATAACTGTGAATTTCTTAAAGAATTAGAAATTATAAGAAAATCATATGATACAGAAGTATTAGAACACAGAAAAACTCAACAAACATTGTTTAACTATCAGTGTGGTATGGCCAAACTAGAAAAGCAAATCACTCACTATAGAGAAAATGAACTCACATTTTCTGATGCTAAAGGTGCTCTTAACAGACAAATATATTTGAAAGATTCAGAAATAGAGATGTTAAGGACTGAGTGCACTAAAGTGACTTTGGCTAGAGATAATATTCAACTGACTGTTACTAAATTAGAAATTGCTTCTGAATGTACTAGGAGCATAGTAGAGAATCAGATGAATAAGAGGATAAAATCAGGGATAGGATACAATAAATGTCCACCTCCTTATAGAGGAATTCCTTGTCCCCAAGGTAGTGATCTTGCTGCATCAGGTTTACATGAATTTATTACCAAACCATTAGCTAAACCTATAGAGATAAGTGAACCTTCTGAGAGTGCTAAGAATGCCTCACTCTCCAAGGTGCTCACTGAGAAGAGACCAGATGTCCTAATTATTGAGGATTGGGTATCTGATGATGATGAAGATGAGACTATTCCTATCAAAGGAATCAAAGTAGGACCAACCAGTCCTAAGAAAGTAGAAGTTAAAGCTAAGGCTAAAGCTGTTTTGAAGACAGTTGAAAGTTGTAAAAATTGTAATAACAAACCTAGGGGAAGCCAAAGAAATTGGAACAACCTTAAGTCACAACAATTAGGTGATGACTTTGTTATGTTTAATAAGGCTTGTTATTATTGTGGTAGCTTTAATCATCTTCATGCTTATTGTAATAAATGGGTTTCTGGGAGTAAATCAAAGTCTAAAACAAATATTACTCACCCCAAAAAAAGTTTTGTTAAGTCTAACACTACAAATGCTAAACATACTGTTAGACAAGATAAGCCTGTTATTGCAAAACCAACTGATAAGGGTACAAGAAACACTTTTAAATATGTACCAAAAGTTGAGAAGAGTCCTATTCAAAAGATAAATATGGTCAAAACAAAAGTTTGGAGTCCAAAAACCAAAGGTCCTGCTAGACCAAATGGTACTGCCAAAATTGGTATTGCCAAAATTGGTACTGATAGACCAAAGACCACATAATGGATTAGAAGGGAAAGTGCTGTTAAGTCCTCAGCATGTTGGATTTGGAAACCAATCCAATCAAAAGGTGCATCAACAATCCTGAAAAAGTTTGACTTCATTGATGCAAGAGGCAAACCCAAGTCTGTCATGGCTTAGGTACCCCAAGGAAACTAATATGTTTATTCATGTGCAGGAACATTCAACTGATATTGAAGATCAAGGATATGTTGATAGTGGGTGTTTAAGGCACATGACAGGCAACATGTCATTCCTCTCAGACTTCAAAACTTTTGATGGAGGATATGTTACCTTTGGGGGAGGAATAAAAGGAAAGATCACTGGTAAAGGTACTATCAAAACCAGTAAAATAGATTTTGAAAATGTGTATTTTGTGAAAGAACTTCAGTTTAATCTTCTTAGTGTCTCACAAATGTGTGACAAAAAGAACAATGTTCTATTTACTGACAATGGATGTATGGTTCTTTCTTCTGATTTTAAGATGCCTGATGAGAGTCAGATCCTTCTTAAAATTCCAAAAAGGAACAATATGTATGTTGTCAATTTAAAGAACATTGATCCCAAGGAAGGTTTAACTTGTTTGGTAGCAAAGGCCTCATTGGATGAATCTATGCTTTGGCATAGAAGGCTTGGTCATGTAAACTTTAAAACAATCAACACTATTGCAAAATATGATTTAGTAAGAGGTTTACCCAAAAAGATTTTCTAAAACGACCAAACTTGTGTTGACTGTCTAAAAGGCAAACAACATAGAGCATCTTGTAAGCCCAAGACCCAAAACTCTATTTCTCAGGCTTTACATATGCTTCATATGGATCTCTTTGGTCCTACTAATGTGTGCAGCTTGAATGGAAAGAAATATTGTCTGGTTGTTACTGATGACTATAGCAGATTTTCATGGGTTTTCTTCTTAAGATCTAAACATGAAACCAGTGAGATACTTAAAACCTATATCACTGAGGTAGAAAACCAATCTGATAAGAAGGTCAAAATCATCAGGTGTGACAATGGGACAGAGTTCAAGAATAGAGTTATGGATGACTTTTGCAAGGAAAAAGGCATAAAAAGAGAGTTTAGTGTAGCTAGAACACCTCAGCAAAATGGAGTAGCAGAAAGAAAGAATAGAACACTTATAGAGGCTGCTAGAACTATGTTAGTAGACTCTAAGTTGCCTATTTCATTTTGGGCTGAAGCAGTTGGTACTGCTTGTTATGTACAAAACAGGGTTCTTGTGACAAAGCCACATAGAAAAACACCTTATGAACTTTTCTTTGGTAGAAAACCATCTTTAAGTTTTATGAGACCTTTTGGTTGTCATGTCACTATTCTCAATACCAAAGATCATTTATGCAAATTTGAAGGAAAAGCAGATGTTGGCTATTTGATAGGGTATTCCTTGCAGAGTAAGGCCTATAGAGTGTTTAACACTTGCACTAGGCTAGTAGAAGAGAATCTTCACATAGAGTTTCAAGAGAAACTAGCAAATGTGAAAGGAGTTGGACCAGATTGGATGTTTGATGTTGATAGGCTTTCAGAATCTATGAATTATGTGCCTGTTTCAGGTACAAATGCTAATGATAATGCAGGTTCTGAAGAAAATGTTGAAGCTCCTAAAGATCAAGATTACATCTGGATGCCAATTTGGAAAAGTATGGATCTATCTTCAAGTCAAGAAGGACCTTCAAACACAAGAAATGAAGGCAATGAAGAAGATCAAGGAACTCAGAATCAAGAGAATCAAGAAAGTGGTGCTAATGACAATGGTACTGCCAGTTCTTCAGATGGTCCTGCTAGTACAAGTATTGATACTGCTGAGCCATTGAATGTTCAAATAGATGATTCTTTTCAAGAAGAGGTGGGGATTAGCAATCTTCCAACTACATATGAAGTTCCTAAAACACCAAACACTAGAATTCTCAAAGATCACTCAACTGATGATGTGATTGGAAGCATAACTTCTGGTGTTAGAACAAGATCTCAAGTTGGTTTATCTCAAGTCTTATCCTCAGATGCAGAAGGGTTTATCTCCTCTATTTATGAAGAAAAGAATAATGATAATTCCAATATATGCCTGTTTTCATGTTTTCTATCTCAGGCTGAACCCAAGAACATAAACAAAGCTTTAGATGATGCAAGTTGGGTGGAAGGTATGCAAGAAGAGCTTCTCCAATTCAAGATTCAGAAGGTTTGGATATTGGTTGATTTGCCCAGAGGTCATAGGGCAATTAGAACCAAATGGGTGTTCAGAAACAAGAAAGATGAAAGGGGTATAGTGATCAGGAACAAGGCTAGATTGGTAGCACAAGGATATACTCAAGAGGAAGGGGTAGATTATGAAGAAGTGTTTGCTCCAGTTGCAAGACTTGAAGCAATTAGGCTTTTCTTAGCCTATGCTTCATTCATAGGCTTCACTGTCTATCAAATGGATGTTAAGAGTGCATTTTTGTATGGTGAAATTGAAAGAACCAGTATATGTATCTCAACCTCCAGGCTTCATTGATGCTGAGTATCCAGATAAAGTTTACAAGGTTACCAAGGCTTTGTATGGCCTACACCAAGCTCCTAGGGCATGGTATGAAACATTAGCTTGTTTTCTACTAGAAAGTGGATTCCAAAGAGGCAGGATTGATCCAACTTTGTTCATCAAAAGGACAAAGAAAGACATCTTGTTAGTGCATATTTATGTTGATGACATAATCTTTGGATCAACAAACCAAGACTTGTGTGTAGAATTTGAAAAACTTATGCATAGTAAGTTTGAAATGAGTTCCATGGGGGAACTTACTTTCTTTTTGGGTCTCCAAGTGAAACAATCCAAAGAAGGCATATTTATCAGCCAAGATAAGTATGTAGCAGAGATCCTAAGGAAATTCAATTTTGCTGATTCTAAGGTTGCAAGTACACCAATGGATCCAGACAAAGGGCTACTCAAGGATGCTGAAGGAGAAGATATGGATTTGCACAATTATAGGTCAATGATTGGGTCCTTGATGTATCTTACATCATCAAGACCAGATATCATGTTCTCAGTATGTGTGTGTGCAAGGTTTCAAATACATCCCAAAATCTCTCATCTCACAGCAGTCAAAAGAATCTTTAGATATCTTAAGGGTCAACCTAGGTTGGGTCTTTGGTATCCAAGGGAATCATCTTTTGAATTGGTGGCTTATTCGGATAGTGACTATGCTGGTGCAACTCTAGACAGAAAATCCACAACTGGTGGATGTCAATTTCTTGGTTGCAGACTAATCTCTTGGCAATGCAAGAAACAAACAATGGTGGCCAACTCTACAACTGAAGCAGAATATGTTGCTGGTGCAAGTTGTTGTGGGCAAGTTCTTTGGATCCAAAATCAAATGCTTGACTATGGGTACAATTTTCTTAACACCATTATTTATATTGACAATAGCAGTACTATTTGTATCATTAAAAACCCAGTTCAACACTCAAAAACAAAACATATTGAAATCAGACACCATTTCATAAGGGATTGCAATGAGAAAAGGTTAATTCAAGTTGTTAAAATTGATTCTGAAAAGAATTATGCAGACCTTCTCACCAAAGCTTTTGATTTAGGTAGATTCAAATATCTTGTAGGAGGTATTGGAATGATAAATCTTTGAAAAACATGTGTTTTTGTTCATAAAATTAACTGGTATTGGATTTTAAACATGGTACTGCTAGTTAGTCAAAAGGTCCTGTTAGTTCATAATTGGTCCTGCTGATACAAAATTGCTATGTTTTGTTCATATAAATGCTTGAATGTTTACAATTCTATAGATCAAGTGCTCTACACTTTGTTCTTTTGGTTTGCAACTAACACATTTCAGGTTGATAACAAAACAAGAGTTCTTCCAATCAAAAGGGGCAACAAAAATTATATTCATTTCAGGAGAGATAACAATCTCAGGGGAGGAATTAATAGCCTAGAATGGAAGAAAGACCAATTTATGAAAGAAAAGACAGAGCATACAAGATGATGCAGAGTTGAAAAAGAGAGAGTTAGATCACATATCTAGAAGGGATGAAGCATTTCTCAAGGAGAAAGTTCTATCTAGATCAAACTAAGAAATGTTTCAACTCAAAGGCATGCTATTAGATGATTTCACTTGTTGAGCCAATCATCCAAGATACACAGCATCATTGCTTGTTTTAAATTTCCTCCATCCAAGGAAATTGCACCATCTTTTGGGCCAATATGGCTTTTGGTATTCATCTCACCAAGTTTTCACAAACTAAAGAGTTGGCTAGTCCATAAGCAAACGGCTTTTGGTAAAGACAAATCAAATCCGTTGATGGTTGATAGTTTACCAAAAACTATATGGTTGTTAACTAACCATACTTAATTGTAAATAGTTAACTAGTCCTTAATCAAACAGCTTTTGGTAAAGACAACTCAAATCCGTTGATAGCTGGTAGTTTGCTAAAAACTATAAGGGATTTTTATAAAACTTTCAAAGGTACTGGTAGTACAAAAATGGTACTGCTAGAGTACAAAGGTACTGCTAGATAGCCGTTGAGCCTGTCAGAAAAAGTTTTAGCCGTTGGGCCTGGTAGTTAAAATTAGCCGTTAGGGTAGTTATGTAAATTACTGATGATTATATTATATTATATTTCACATATAAAAGATCTTTTTAACCGCCTTTTCAATTTCTTTTTATAATCTTTATTATTGTCGGTTAAAAGTAATTCTCTCATATCTTCTTTCATCAGTCATTATCATAATTCAGATACACCTTTCATCTTCTACCAGTACTATCAATCCAATCCCACCATCATATTCAAAAATTTCATTATGGCTTCCACAATTGATCTAAACTTTGTCCAACGTCATAATCAGTTAGCATTTTTGGAGAAATCAGAGGATAATGCCTCATTTCATCAAGTAGTGGACTTTTTAAACAACTCCTACATCAGGTTTGCTTTGCTAGTCAATCCCACTATTTATGAAAATCAAATTTTACAATTTTGGCAATCTGCTAAAATTAAAACTTCTGAAAATGGGGAACAAAGAATAAAAGCCAAAGTGGATGGTAAATATTTGACTCTTACTGAGTCATCCATAAGAAGACATCTTCATTTGGATGATTCTGATGGTATTAGTCAATTACAAGATACTAAAATTTTTGAAAATTTAACAAGAATGGGGTATCATGTTGAGTCTAACAAACTCACTTTTCTGAAAAAGCATCTTACTCCACAATGGAGATTTTTGATTCACACAATCCTTCACTGTTTGAGCCAGAAGAAAACCTCTTGGGAGCAATTTAGTGGAAACATGGCTTCTGCTCTCATTTGCTTAGCTACAAATAGAAAATACAATTTTTCTAAATATATTTTTGAAGGGTTGATTAACAATGTGAAAAATAAAACAAAGTTTTTGATGTATCCAAGATTTGTTGGGTGCATCATTGGAAAATTACAACATGTGTTGCTTCCCACAGATTCAGTTTATGAAACACCAAAACTTTCTCACAAAGTATTTTCAAATATGAGAATTGGTTTTAGAGGGGAGGAAATTCCACTTTTTGATGAAATGGTACCACAACATCCAGAAGAACCAACACCATCAGCTGAAACACAATCATCTAGTTCTTCACATGGTTACATTTCACCAACACATCAAACAACACCAATACCATCTCCAACACCATCAGCAACACCACCACAATCACCACATCATGTATCACAAACTCAATCACCTCAGACATTGCAAGAATTGAAAGACAAGGTGAAGTTCTTAGAGAATGCTCTTAAAAGACAAAATGAGCAGTTTTCTAAGATCAACATCAAATTAGTCAAGAGGGTCAAGAAATTGGAGGGTGAAGTGCAGAAGTTAAAGGGTAAGAGATCTGCAAGGGTTGTTTTATCTAGTTCTTCAAAGTCAGATGCTGATAGGATAGGTCACTCTTCCAAAAAGGGGAGGAAGGATAGTTCTGAGGATGAGGAAGAGGCTCAATTTGAATTCCATGATGGAACTCAAGTTTATGATGAAGAGCCTGTTGGAGCAGGGCAAGAGCCTGCTAGGCCAGAGCAAGAGCCTGCTAGGTCAGAAGAAGAGTCTGCTAGGAGAGAAAGGCTATTGGCTATGGGATATAAAGGGTCTGCTGAGAGAGTATACAAAAGAAAGAGGGTTTCAGTTGCTGATGAGCAATCCTCTGCTCCATCACAAGATCAAACTCCAAAGGATAAGGGCAAAGGTATTCTGATTGAAGATGAGCCAAAGTCCAAGAAGTTGAAAAGAACTCAGCAAATACAGATGGCTTTAGGAGAAGAAGAGGCCAAAAGAGTTCAAGAAGAAGAGCTAAGAGCTAATGAAGCTTCAAGAATGCTTGAAGCAATGAAAGAGCAGAAAGATGCTGAAGAAGCTGCTCAAGCTCTTATTGATTCTCAAGCTGCACAAATATTTGATGCACAACTACAATGGATTATCTCTATTGATCCAATTGTAAGAGGTCAAGCTTCTGTGTATGTGGATGATGAGTCTCTCAGTGTAGAAGAGAAGACAGCCAAGCTAGAAGAATTCATCACCAAAAAGTATAGAGAAGAAGCCTTAAATGATGTATTTCAGCAGATCATGCAGTATAAGAAGAAAGGGTTTAAATTACCACATGATCAGAAAGAGCAGATGAAATTCTTCAAGTTATATCTAAAAAGGTCAGCAAATTGGAAGGATCATCAACTCAAAAGAAAATCATTTGAAGAGTTGCAGCATCTATACATTGAAGCATACAAGAAGAACCACTGCACTCCTCCTGAACACACACAAGAAAGGTCTTCAAAGAAGAAGGAAGATGCTCAGAAGAAAGAAGTAGCAAAATTGGACACAGAGCAAGTAAGTAAAATGTTGATTACTTTGCCTACTATCATTCATGCTGATCCAATTAGGTCTAGACACCCTATAATTGATTGGGAAATACACCATGATAGATTTGGTAAGTCATGGAAAATATCAAGGGTTGGGGGACAGTCTGCTATCTTTAAGAATTTTGAAAATCTAGTTAGAGCATCATACAGAGCAAATTTAGAGGAATTGTGGAATCTAGTGCAGATTAGGCTAGCCGCAAATTCTAGCAATGATGCTAAGGAACAGGAATTATGGGTTGAATTCAATAGGATGTATGATCCTGATCCCAAAGATGATTATTGGAAGTTTCCATATTATGATCCCACAACAACCTGGGAATTCCTAAGTCATTGCAGCATTCATCATTTGTACACATCAAGTGGAATTGAACTCTTCATGTTGGCTGAGAAAGAGTATCCACTTAGTTATGAAGTGCTCTCAACTATGATCTCCAAAAGATTAAGGTGTGACAAAGATGATGAAAACTCAGAAATTGTTCAAAGTTTGCTAAGGAGCATATTTGAACAATCTGAAAGAAAAAGGAAGGATAGGAAGTAAAGGTTTTTAGAAGAGTTCTCAAATCCACAAGGTATGTATTTTATTCATCAGAAACTTGTGTATTTTAATGGAAATAACAAGTTTAGGGGAGGATTGTTGGGAATAAAATGAACAAAGTCAAAGAGCCTGCCAATGATGTGAAGAGCCTGCTAGTTGATTTTGAACAAGTACGAAGATGTTCTACCAGTACCTTCTGGGTAGAAGGTACTGCTAGCTAATGAAGAGCCTGCCAAGCTTATGTCAAGTCGATTAGATATTTTGTAATAGATATTTAGTTGAATTATTAGTCTTTGTACATTGTTATACGTTATGTAGAAGTAGATTAGTCTTCTGTGGTGACAGAAGAATATATCAGAGTGTACATGGGTAGTTGTATTTAATTGTAGGCGCCAATATAGTCAAAGTATAGTATTATACTCTTCTACTTGACAACATGTAATAAGATATCCTTATCTTATAAAAGGATATCTTAGTCACTTCTTCATGCATGCATCTTACACAACCAATAACCATAAACCAAACTATCTCTCAAGTAACTTAGTTACTTCAAATCACAAATCCTTTTACAATCTTAGATTCAAGATTACTTTGTAATCCCGGTGATACTTAGATCATCCGTATTATTTCATCAATAATATTGAATCGTTTTGTGCTAATCAAAGTTGTGTTCTTTGTTCATTGCATTCACACGTTTACTTAAACTCACCACCTTGTGTTCTTTTAAAGTGTGTTGTAGTAGATTCCGCATGCTAAACACATTCAATACATAAATATCTCAATCGAATAAACTAAAACGTTCCACATATACATGGGTAAAGTTTTTGAGATCTAAAGATGAATCACTAAGCACCATCATCACCTTTCTGAAGCGGATTCAAGTTCTACTTCAAGCTCCAGTTAGGATAGTTCGAACGGATAATGGCACGGAATTTGTCAATCAGGAGTTAAGAACATTCTTTGAAGAAACTGGTATTACTCACCAGACATCTGCTGTTAGAACTCCACAGCAGAATGAGGTAGTTGAAAGAAGGAATAGAACCCTTGTAGAAGCTGCTCGCACTATGCTGATTTATTCTAGTGCTCCGTTATTCTTATGGGCTGTTGCTGTTTCTACTGCTTGTTTTACTCAAAACCGATCCCTAATCCATCCAAGATTCAATAAAACCCCATATGAAATTGTCAACAACCGAAAACCGGATATTTCTTATCTTCATGTATTTGGCGCTTTATGCTATCCAACAAATGACAGGGAAGATCTGGGAAAGTTGAAGGCTAAGGGTGATATTGGAATCTTCATTGGTTATTCTGAAAACTCGAGGGCATTCAGGGTGTATAACAGGAGAACGAAAAAGATAATGGAGACAATGAATGTGAAGTTTGATGAAATTTCACAAATGGCTTTTGAGAGACTCGCTCTAGAACCCGCGCTTAACCCAATGACTTCCGGACATATCAGTTCGGGACTCGCACATCAAGGAGCTCAATCAATTCATGGCGAACAACCCACAACTCAAGAACTGGATAATTTCTTCGAGTTCATGTACGATGAATACTATGGTGGCGCTTCAAAAAATGCATCTAACCAACATTCCGCTGCACCCACTCAACATCAACCACCACCACCACCAAATCCAGATGCATCCACAACATTTGAAGCTGGCGCACCAACTCCCTCGACATCAACATCATCTACATCATTTACTCCTAAAACTCCATTCATTGAAATTGTTCTTCCAAGAATTGATGAGTAAGAACAAAATAATGTTGTGTTAGACGAAGAAGTCTTTGAAAACCCATTTGGAACGGAATCTGGTGAATCATCTTCCAGATTACATGAACTGACTAACACGCAGTTATTCCGTCTAAGGTATCCTTCAACATTACAGTGGACAAAAGACCATCCGATTGAACAGGTTATTGGTGAACCCAGCTCAAGACCAATTCAGACGAGAAAACAACTTCACACCGATTGCGACATGTGCATCTATGTCTGCTCAGTCAGTCGCATAGAACCTAAGAACATTCGGGAAGCAATGGCAGATAATGCCTGGATTGAAGCGATGCAGGAAGAACTTCTTTAATTTCAAATCCATGACACCTGGGATTTAGTTCCAAGACCAATTGACAAACTAGTCATTGATCTTAAGTGGTTATGGAAAAACAAAAAGGATGAAGAAATGACTGTAATTCGCAACAAAGCTCGTCTGGTGGCAAAGGGATACAGACAAGAAGAAGGAATAGATTTTGAAGAGTCATTCGCACCAGTTGCATGGCTTGAAGCTGTCAGGATTTTCTTAGCTTATGCCGCTCACAAGAACATCACGGTTTATCAGATGGACATCAAGAAGGCGTTCTTGAATGGAACTCTGAAAGAAGAAGTGTATGTGAGTCAACCAGACGGTTTCGTTGACAAAGATCATCCGAAATACGTCTACAAGCTAAAGAAGGAAATCTATGGTTTGAAACAAGCCCCACGGGCGTGGTATGATGAGTTATCATCTTTCTTGTTGTCAAATAATTTCACCAAAGGAACAATTGATCCAACCTTGTTTACAAGAAAATACAAAAACGATATTTTGATTGTTCAGATTTATGTGGACGACATAATATTTGGGTCCACTAATCCGACACATTCAAAACATTTTGAAAATCTCATGAAAAGCAAATTCGAAATGTCCATGTTGGGTGAATTAAAATTCTTTTTAGGCTTACAAATTCATCAATCCCCACGTGGTATTTTTCTTAATCAAGCTAAATACACAATTGAGATTTTGAAAAAACATGGCATGGACAATTGTGACTCTGTTGGTACTCCTATGGTCACTTCACCAAAAATTGGCGCTGACCTATATGGGAAACCCATGGATCCGAAGAAATATCGGAGCATGATTGGTTCTCTCATGTACCTAACTGCAAGCCGACCAGATATTCATTTTGCTGTTTGCTTACTTGCACGGTTTCAGGCAAGGCCTACCGAACTTCACCTCCAAGAGGTTAAACGGATCTTTCGATACCTTCGAAGAACCATTAACATGGGACTTTGGTATCCGAAGGATTCGGAGTTTACACTAATTGCATTTTCAGATGCCGATCATGCTGGATGCCAAGTAACAGCGAAAAGTACATCAGGCGGAGCGCAATTTCTGGGAGAAAAGCTAGTAGGCTGCTCGTTAAGAAAACAAGATTGCACTGCTTTATCAACAGCAGAGGCCGAGTATGTGTCTCTATCTGCGTGTTGTGCTCAAGTCCTTTGGATGGGAACACAACTCACGATTATGGTTTCTCTTTCAACCGCATACCTTTGTATTGCGATTCAAAAAGTGCCATAGCCATCTCGTGCAACCCAGTGCAACACTCGAAGAACAAGCATATTAGAGTCCGCTACCACTTCATAAAAGAGCACGTTGAAGAGGGTACTGTTGAATTGTTTTTCGTGAAGACAGAATACCAGCTCGCCGATCTATTTACTAAGGCCCTCCCAAAAGTGCGGTTTGAAAACTTAGTTCGTCGAATTGGAATGCGAAGCCTAACTCCCGAAGAGTTAGAACGTCTTCTCGAATCTTCTTGATTTATATCAAAAAGCTTCGCATGTAAATATTTTTGTAAATATATACTTATTCAAAATTAATACTCTAAATACAAAAAAAAAAAAAAAAAAAAAAAAAAAAAAAAAAAAAAAAAAAAAAAAAACCATAAAAAATATAAATCATCAAAAACCAAAAATATTCTTCTCACGACATGTCTCTCGTCTAATCAATATTCTGTACGTACTTAGAAATGTCATTCAACAATGATACGGGTATTTACAGATGCTTGAGCGGGAGTTATTTTTTATGTTTTTCTAAAACATGTCGTTTCTCAAAATTTTCTTCATTACGGCTTTCGTGCATGTCAGTACGAAACCCTGATAAGACCAAGAATCACGTTTGGGAGGTGGAGGAAACATGATAAACACGAACATAAGATTAAACTTTGAATTTTCGGTTTATTGAATGGCGAGGTGTGTATGTTGTCTAAAGAGAGAAGTAAAGACAACACACACACCTCATGTGTTACAAATGAATCCTCAAACCCTCCTACACAACTAGGAGGGTATATATACAAAGATATCTATGCCATATTGGCAAGACTAGTCCTCGTATTTACAAACTATGCAATTCCCGACATATGACAAAACTTTAAAGCTAACAATCTCTCCCCAAAGTGATGTCATACGGGAATTGCTTACAATGTTCCCTACAAGTAAAATACAATACAAAAACATGAGAAAGATCTTCAAACTTCATTACTTCGTTCAGCTTGCATAATCTTCTCAGCCGCCATTTCTTTACTTGCAGACGAACTAAGTGAGCAAATCTAATTAGGGTTTAATTCAGAGTGCCCTGTGTGCTCTCCCCTAATTAGCGCTCTCCCCCAAACTGACAACCTCATATTTTGAATGCCCTGAGTGCCCTGCAGTTCGGGGAATATGGTATCAACATCTTTATCTCACCAAATGCATCCCAGTTATTTTTCCCATGAGAGATCAGCCCGTACATTTCTCTCCCCTGCTGGTGGCGATTAATCGGAATCAGCATACTGATGTGTACGTGAAATACAAACTGGAAGCCCTTTATAAGGAATCATATCAGCCCGTGAGAAGATGTCAATATACCCAATCTAACCCCTGAATTAGAAACAACGGCTTCATGTAGTGACTACTGATGGAGAAAACTCACTATGACGAACTTGAGACTGAAGTAGAATAACCCGAACTTGTGACTTAAACTTGCACGATAGTGTGACTAAGAACCTATACTGAGCACTACAATGTAACTCCTTAAAGCATAGGTCGTTTCATATACCCATCCACCCTACCTTAACTGTATATGAACATCTATTGAATTATCCACATCTTTGTGTGACACTGAGTACTACAACGTATCTCCTTTAAGTGATAGTTAACTAGGTCTTCGTCCATCCTCCCCTTGACCTATGAAAACTAGATAACCCAAGACTTAATCACTATTCCCATGAGTGCCCAAACAAGGATCTCGAAGAATCATGCATCCAACCAACCCCGATATCTTCAAGATACTAAGTACACGTACCCGAGATATTCCACTTCAACTTCAATTAAGTAATAATGAATCATCATCCTTGTAGCCACAGCTGATAATTTGACCATTGTCATCTGATTGTGAATCTTGATCAGGATCTTTTTGGCTATACGTGGTGATGTTGAAGGTGCAGTCCGATAATATTATTTGTGATGTTGGTGTGAAATATGCCATAAAATGACATTATAATGATGCTGGAAAAATTTGAGTTTAAGAAATTTTTACGCCAAAAAATCCCCGAAAAATTCGAATTTTGGCCGAAAAATTTGAATTTTGGGCCAAAATTTTCACTCTTGTACCAGAATTTGAATCTCGCGTAAAAATGCGAAAGCTCCGAGAAATAAATTTACTCAAATTTCGGCCAAAAAACTTATATTTTTTTCTATTTTTTTTTTTTTTTTTTTTTTTTTTTTTTGCAATCATAAGGTTGTCCAATCGCGATAACAGTGAAGATGGTCAACTGCGATAAATCTCAAATGCGATAAATCTCAGATCCGATAAACCTCAACTGCGATAAACCTCAAATGCGATATACCTCAACTGCGATAACCATCTGAGTTGTCAACTGCGATAAGGTCAAATGCGATAGAGCAAAACAGCATGCCAAATGCGATAAGGCCAAATATGCGATACCTATCGCAATTCTCATACAAGAAATGCGATAATCACTACGAATTGCGATAACCTCGCTGCTTTTCTTCAATTGCGATAAAACGCAACTTTTGCCTACTTTTGTTGACTTTGTTGTGTCACTTGCCCAGACCTTATCTTGTAAAATATTTCTACTGACAACTTTCACCCACTGCTACCAACTTGGACCAATAATTCACACCAATAATGCACTATCTTCACTTAAAATAATCAATAACAAATCTTTTACAAACTTTGTTAGTGATTTTCGATCAATGAACCAAGAACAAACCAAAGTCTGTTCTTCCTTTAAGTAAGATTTGAGTGAAGAACTAGTGAACTTTCACAGCCCAAGTCGATAAATCACAAAACAAACACAACCTTTGATCTAATATTTGTGTACGATTGCAAGAAAAGCAAAAAGGCTCACGTTTTTAAAACAAAAACGCAACCTTTTTGTTGCTGTGAAACAAAATCCGAACACAAACAAGATAATACACACCAAAATCACATTTGTTACCTTAAAAACACCACGATTCGCCCCCGGTTAGCTCTTGATACCAATTGATACGACCAAGAATCACGTTTGGGAGGTGGAGGAAACATGATAAACACGAACATAAGATTAAACTTTGAATTTTCGGTTTATTGATTGCCGAGGTGTGTATGTTGTCTAAAGAGAGAAGTAAAGACAACACACACACCTCATGTGTTACAAAATGAATCCTCAAACCCTCCTACACAACTAGGAGGGTATTTATACAAAGATATCTATGCCTTATTGGCAAGACTAATCCTTGTATTTACAAACTATGCAATTCCCGACATATGACAAAACTTTAAAGCTAACAAACCCGCGCTACATTGAATGACTTCTGATTATTTCCGATCAGAACTCGCAATGTTAATGGCGAAAAGCTAAAACCCATGAGCACTTAATCAAAATTGTTTCAAAAGATTTTTCAAAGTCTTTTTATAAATTTTGTGCTCACAACACCTCCCTCTAAGACCTCTAAATGCTTTTAAACTCAAAAGTTTAACCATTTGCTCTGATTGAGGGTGAGTATAAAAAGAAAATGTTCCATTTTTCATGCTAAATTCAGTCCGTCTCTCCACAAAAAGTTTCATTTTAATCAACTGTTTTCAAAAATACCACTTCATGCTATTTTTGAGGGGGAGATTAGGTGTTTATTATAAATATGGGGGAGAGGACGTGATTAAAATGTGATCTAAAAAAAGTTTTGTCGTTTGAATCTCAAAACAAGTTCTTCAAAAAGACTCAGAATGAACCCTCGAATTGACGAAACTAACTGTCCGTTATCGAAAAGACTAGTCCGGGACGGGTAATAATTTCAAGCTGAATTTATTCAGTGATGAAAGCGTGTCTCGCAAAGGACTTGTCTGAGTAGAATGTACCAATTCGAGAGATGATCTTTGAATATGACCAGGACGGGTAATAACTTCAAGCTAGTCTAACTAGTGATGTAAGCGTGTCTCGCGAAGGTCGTGTTCATTGAAAGTCGATCATTTCAAATGTGCGATCTCTACCCAACATGTGCAATTTATTTCAAAAATGCATGAGCACATGTGAAGGGGGAGTGTTTCAAAAATGTAAAACTCTCGTTGTGTTAATAAAATGTGTTTTTCTCATAAACACGTTGAGAGATTTTCACAAGGTTTAATGGCATGTGACAGATAATCTAGGATAATCATGGAGTAATAAGGTGATTATGGTTAGGTTATGTCCAATGATCCGCCAGAACCGGAGGGATCTACCCAAGGACTATTCCAGCATCCTTAGTATGGCATTTTATGGCATTTTTCACACCAAAATCACAAATGATATTATCGGACCACACATACAAAATCACAACGTATAGCCGAAAAGATCCTGATCAAGAATCACAATCAAATGACAATGGCTACAAAATTGATTGTTATCAACCGTGACTACAAGGATGATGATTCATTATTACCTATTTGAAGTTGAAGTGGAATATCTCGGGTTCGTGTACTTAGTATCTTGAAGATATCGAGGTTGGTTGGATGCATGATTCTTCGAGATCCTTGCTCGGTCTTAAACGGCTCACAGAGCATTTGATGATTAAGTATTGATTTATCTAGTTTTCATAGGTCAAGGGGTGGATGGACGAAGACCTAGTTAACTATCACTTAAAGGAGATACGTTGTAGTACTCAGTGTCACACAAAGATGTGGATAATTCTAACACTACTAGAAAAAGGGCCTTTAATGACACGCTTTTTATGACACACACAATATAATGACACGCAAAATCGTAAGTCATTAAAAAACTGTCATAAATTGTAAAATCTGAAGGCTAGAGGACAGGCATTTTTGTGTGTGTCATAAAATTCGTCTCATATCTCAAATTTTTTTAAAAACACGGACTTCCACCCTCACCCAACTCATTTCATTTTCACACTCATATCTCTAAAACACACACACACACACACAAAAAATAACTCTCTCTCTCTAAAAAACACAATCCGACAGCACCACCACCATCCGACGCACCACCACCGTACTCCACCTCCACCGACACCACCGAAACTCTCCACCCTAAAGTTTTGAGGTATTTTGATATATTTATGATTTTTGAATATTATTTTTGTAGATCTATAATATTTTTCGTTATTTATAGTTTTTTTTTTGTTCTTTTTTTGTAGATGTGTAGATTTTTTTGTCGATCTATAATTTTTTTTGATATATCTATGATAAATTGATGTTTTGGTTGCAGGGTAGTTGTGCCTCCTGTTTATCCTTTGTCGGCGGCGATCTTTTCCCTCAACCTGATGCAGGAATGTACCCTCCAAGGTTGGCTCATCTTACTTTTTGTTTCAGTTCATTCTTTTATTTTCCTTGATTTGTTTCACACTTTTACAAATGACCAATCTTTGCTTTTAACACAATATCCAGGGTGGTTTTGGTGATAAGGAATGCTTGTTGGTAAGTATTTTCTTCTGTATTTATTACAATTCTTGCATTATTTTGCATGAGTTACATACCATTATTATGTTTATGCAGGGCGAAACAATCCCATGTTTTTTTGTCGAAGACCAATGGGTTTTCCTGGAGGACAACCGTGAGTGTTTTCTTCAACAATATGCTATTACCTTTGTATTATCTATTAAAACGTTATTTGTTGTTGTGTTTTGACATGTGAAATGAAAGTGATACAGGGGTGTGCTATTTGCCGTCATAAATGGGGCGTTTGGTCAAACTATTTTGCTCTCGAAAGTGTTTGAACCTGCTGTTTGCTGTCAAAATTAGAGGTTCCAGGACCTGGCTTTTTAGGATTGCTTGTGTTAGCTTATTTTGTCAAAGCTGGCCAATTTTAGTGTTTGGATAAGCAAAAAAGGTTAGGCTTGTGGGCTTATTTAAGGGTTTGAAAAGGCTAATTACTTCGCATAAGGTAATCCAAACACTTAGTTTATAAGCTTATTAATCATAAGTCGCGTTTTCTTATTGAAAATAGGCTTAAACCAAAAAGATCGGTTTACAGAAAGACCCCTTCAATGTTTGATTTAGATGCAACTCCTGGTCCAAGAGTTCTAGCTAGCAGGTGTATGTCTTTTAGTGCATATCTTTTTGTTCACATATAAGCTAAAACATCTATTTTAACTTGGTAATTTTTGGCCTTATGTTGTATATTTCAGGAAACATCCAAGGTGGCGTAGGAGATCAGAAATTAAGTAGGGTATCTTGAACAAAAATGAGCAGGAGAGTTGGCTCAATTTCTTTAGCATCAATGAGCGGATGGTACCCACATATTATAAAATTTCGCTAGAATGACAGTTGAAGATTCAAAAAAGTTGCTTGCCCCTGAATTCTACCCTTCTTTGGTTGTTTTCTCATAGAGACAGAAGGTGAGTTTTTTTTTATTCCACCCTCCTTCGGTTGTTTTCTTCGAACTTATTGTTCTGCTTAGTTTTTTCAGTTGACCTGGTTTAATGCAACTAAGTAACTAACGACAAAGACATTAGGAGCATCGTTTTGTTTGATTGCTTGAGAAAAGAATTATACTAGTCATATCATTTTCGCCAACTAATGGACTACTGTATGTAGCTGAAGGCAGTGCGGTTTTGAACACAGTTAATATGAAATCAATGTTTCTGTTGACCGGACCAAATGGTGGCGGGAAATCAAGTCTGCTTCGCTCAATATGTGCAGCTGCACTACTTGGAGTATGCGGATTTATGGTACCTGCTGAGTCAGCATTGATTTAACTAGAATAACTAATTGATCAGCATTTGTGAAGGTAAGCTTCTGAACATATCTAAAGGCCTTGTCTTTTTTTCCCTTCCAACTCACAAAACAGGAAATTAGTTATTCTAGTTAAATCGTGCTTATAATTATTTTTGTTTGTATGTTCTGCAGCTCAAAGACAAGTCGGTGAAACGCTTTAAACGATACTAGTTCTCGATCACATCAGATAATAAGACTGGTAAGTATATGAATTTACTCGCAAACATGGTCTATTTGATGTACTTCTTATACCTCGTAATTAATAAGTTGGTGTTCTATACCTTTATTATTGTATATACATTTTTAAACCAATATAATTTATTTAATAAGTTATTTGTCAATGCAGACAATAGAAAGCACACTCCGGGATACTTCAGACTGCGTGAGATCCTTTGTTTCAAGTCTGGTATGTTTCAACATTTAAATTTGAGTGTATATACTAATCCCAGGAGTATAATATGATAGACAACAAACTAAAACCATAAACTGCCATGTGGTGCAGAACTTTGTAGATTTAGCTGGAAGCGAAAGAGCATCACAGACAAATGCCGATGGTGCTAGGCTGAGAGAAGGTTGCCACATCAACCTTAGCTTGATGACTCTGACTACTGTGATTATGTAGCTATATATGTTCTACACATTTACCTGTATATCACCCATATATGTTTCTACAATTTTAGAATTTGAAAATAACTTGTAGTTGTATGAAACGCATTGTTTTGATATATATGAAATGCGCTTTTTTGCTATTTGTGTATTTATTTGTATTATGAGATTATCTGTTATTTAATGTGGGGATATTATTAATTTTATAATTTTTTTTTTTTTAAATTTGAACCATGACACGCAAAAAATGGGTCATAAAATAGTGTCATAAAAGCGTGTCATAAAATTATGACGCGCGAAATGCGTGTCATAAAGCTTTATGACGGGTCGATCAATGACACCAAAAAGCGCGTCATCTGACCCCTTTTATGACACGCAATGCGCGTCATTAAAGGCCTTTTTTCTAGTAGTGTAATCTCATTCCCAATCCCTATTTCAATCACAATTTGAAACGGCCTATGCTTTAAGGAGTTACGTTGTAGTGCTCAGTATAGGTTCTTAGTCATACAACAGTGCAAGTTTAAGTCACAAGTTTGAGTTATTCAACTTCAGTCTCAAGTTCGCCATAGTGGATTTTCTCCATCAGTAGTCACTACAAAAAGCCGTTGTTTTTTATAAGAGGTTGATCTGAAGAGAATTGTAGAGAGAATAGTTATCGACATCCACTCATTGGGTATTGATTTGTATGTTGCTTCCAGTTGATATGCTTATGTACACATATGTAGGATGAGTCCGAAAGATCGTCATCATCCTGGAGGGAGAAATGTGTACATCGGGGCTTTTTATTGAAGAACTGGAAGCATTCTAAGTGAGCTGAAGATGTCGATATGATGCTCCCTAAACAAACCTGTGAAGAAGTTACAGATTATCAGTCTATGATCCATTTTACGCTATGCAAGAGACTGAAGACAATCTGGGCAATAATTCAGAGAAACTTCTTCTACAAGCATCAGGGCTATATCAAACGGGCTGTCTATTTGGGAGGGAGCATGTAAAATAAAAGGGCTTACTAATTGGGAGGGAGTAATAACCCAATTAGATCATTACAGTGATCCTGCAAGTAATTCAAGCAAGCTGAGATAGATACGAGAAGATCAAGAGCTGTGAAGACATCCTCAAGAGGAAACTGCTTTACTTCAGCATTGTATTCATCATTGTTATGTACTTGTTAGGAATCATTGTAACCAATTCACGTATATCTCCAGCTGGAGGGAGATTGTTAGAAATGAAGCTGAGCGATTATTTACTTGAATTGGAGTAGACAACTAGTATGCGTATAACGTAGGGACTGTTAATGTAATATTAGAATAGTTGTCTTGAAAGGCATATAAATACCCCTAAGTCTCCACTTGAGGGGTGTGGCTGTGAAACCTTATCTTATCATATCAATAATATCTAGTTTTACTCTCCACCTTCTCTCTACTTTCTCTCTCTAAACATATCATGGATTTCGTCAATTTTGATCAACCTCGTCCTCCAGAAGACGATTCTTGGTCTTTATAAGGTATGGAGGTCATATTCCAATCGTTGTACCTTGGGAAATGGACGGCGAATAGGCGACAAATCCATTTTAAGTGAAGCGTGTCAAACACGTGCCTCGATCATGTTCTAGCATTCGCTTTCATCTACAATTTGGTTTCATCTTCTCATTAACTTTATGTTCATATTTTCCGTTTACGTATTTTATTTATCTAATCATAGTGGTATTGCCTTGTATTGTTATTGTTATCTCCGATTATAGTTTGCTATCCGTACACTCTTGCCATTTTAATAATATTTTTCGAACGTTGTAATTTAGTATGCATTTTGAAAATTTATTGATTTAATAATATCTTTACATTGAAAATTAGTGTAGTTTTTGTGCTGCTAATAAAAAAAAGTGTACCGGTACCGTATGAAAATGTATACCGAATCGGTGGCACCATATTTTTCCTGAGCATAAAAATGTTGTTCATTTTGTTGATAAAAATGTGTACCTGTAACCACTGTGAAAATCCCACTATTATAATAAATCATCTTACAGAATATTTATCTTTTTTTTCCACGTAGAATTTTTTTTTTTCTAATTATAACTATTATCTTATGTGACAAAGATCACATCCCTGACAACCCTGCTTGCAACCCAACCTTAACTGATTTAGTATTTACCTATGTAAACATCTTTGACCTAAAACGTCATGAGGTCCCACTTACCACTTTACATTATTTCGCTAACGTACGTTTAAAACTGAATGTTTCTTAACTAATAAGAGTTTTATGAAACTCTAAACTACCATAGCAATATGTGAAGATAACGAAACCCTAGAAATATTAAAATACAACTTACTTGAGTAATGTACAAGTCACTAAAGCATAGAACCCTAATTCCACTATAACTTCCGATAAAACCCTAATTTCTCAGAAACTATTATTTTATTTGTAAACTCTAGTTAATATTTTTATAAAAATATTATGTACAAGTGTTTTAAGTCAAGGTACAAGTTCTTTAAGCATAGAACTTAAATAAAAATAAAAACCTTACAAAAACTTTAAAAATAATTATTTAAATTACATACTTTGTAATATTTTCACACAATAAATTCTAAAAATAATTTATTTATTTATTTAACATATGTACAACTCCATAAACTCGATGTACAACTCTCTAATGCACAAGTTCATAAAAACTCATTTAATTGTATTTAAAGTGTAATAAAAATTACATAAAAAAATTATAGAAAATTAAGAAATAATTAAAAATATATTTTTCTTATTTTCCTTACATTAGTACAAGTCTTTTAAGCCTAGGGTACAACTACCTAAAGCACAAAAACATTCTTCTTCCTATTATACCCAAATCGATAGGTATAAAAACTAGGTCTTAAGGATTCAAAATTTGTTTCTAACTAAACCCTAACCCTAGAAACCCTAGATAAACCCTAAACCCTAGTTTACAACCAAATCAAGCCATGGTACAACCCCTTGAAGCACCATTCGATCCATAACTAAACCACTTAAGCTAACTAGTTCAATTCTAACTAGGAATTAACTAACCATTAGAAGTCTTAAACCCTATGAAAGCTACATGTGTGAACCCTAATCATCCAACACCCCTCCTCTTCTAGAAACCATGTATGTGTATGATATGTATTCTTCCACATCATTTCATCTCTTTCCCCCTCATGTGGCGCCTCCCTAGCCTTACACATCATCTCACACCTTCCCAAATCTGATATAGAAGCTCCATGAAACCCTAGTTAACCTTCTATAAATAGCACACCCCATATGAAACCCTAAAACGATCACCACCAATCGAATCACCTTAAACAACCATAACCATTTTACACCACAGATCCCTTAGTCCCACATAAGTTCAAATAAGTCTAGAGAAGCAGTAGGAACAAGCTAGGATCCGTAGAGACCAAGTTCGAACCGTTTTCCCTAGATCATGCCCTAATCGAACAAATCTAGCAAGGTATATCTATAGTCCTTTTTATTTACTTTTCTATACTTATTTTATGTCTAAATAAAAGTTAGAACATGTCTTGAAAGTCATAATAACCCAGAATTAGTAGAATTTAAGTTTTGTTTATAAAAACTCAAACCGAACATATTAATACAAACATATATGAAACGAATTTCTGGAAACCCTAGGATATAAGATACTTACATATTGTTATAGAGGATATTTTTAGAAGAACGTGGCAATTGGAATCATCGAAAACGGTTAAACGAGTCAAAAGTTATGTCGAATTGAAGTTATAAATAAACTTAATAAAGTTTCTGTAACAGCAGACGAACATGACGCAAAACGAGGCCTTTCTGGTCCGTTTCGTCGAAAACTTAAAACATGAAAGTTGTCCGGAACGTCGTTTCCTTCAAAAAGTCTTTAGACCTCGAGTCATGAAAACGCATAACGAAGGGTGTTTTTAATTAATTACAGCAGACTTTTTAATAATGACAGCAGCAGACCTTGTGCTTTCGTCCTTAATTTAGCCTAGTAAACCAACCCCTAAAATTCTAGTTTTCAACATGGTTAAAGTACACTAGAAGGGCTACGTTTAGGAAAAAGAATCACTAAATTTGGTTGAGTATCGAGGGAGAACTAGCCTTATTTTGTCGAGTCAAAACTGTGTCGAACCAACTGTGGTTCGAGAGTTTTAAAAATTAATTGTGATCTCGTGGGTTCGAACCATGGTCTAATTTTTCGTGAAAATACTCTTAAAACACTAATAGATAATTTGGCTAAGGAGTCGTAAAAGGTCTCGTCTCAAATCGTGTGAAACAAATCATTTTTGTGTGAAAAGGACTACGGGTGAAATGAAATAGAAGTCTCAAGGGTGAAAAGTGTCAAAACTCTAATTAATTTTGTAAAAAGGACCATGCCTGCTGTCGATCTGAACCCTAGGGGTGTAAACTGTCATTTTTGAAACTTAAGGGTAGAAAGTGTCATTTTAAGAAAGTCCAGGGGTAAAAATTGTATATCTTTAAAAGTCCGAGGGTGAAAATTGTCATTTTCATATAGTTTAAGGGTAAAACTTGCCAAACCTAGAAACTTGAAGGTCTAAAATGAAAATATAAAAACCCTAATTCTATTATTATATTATAAAAATTATTATTATTATTATTATTATTATTATTATTATTATTATTATTATTATTATTATTAAGTTTTATTTAAACTTAATATACGTTTTGTACCATAACTAACAAACGAAGTATCTATTTAACGAACGGACGAAACCGAAACTTACAGAATAGAAGATAAGATAAAATCTTACTTTTGAAACTACATATTGGCTCTATTAAGTATTTAACTATCAAACCAAAACATAACGAAACGAACAATGGAAACTTATATAATCAGAAACAATTACTGAAAAACTTGACATACAAACCCAGGTTGCAAGCCGGAGACGTTTATCAACTTTCTTTCACTTTGTTTTCCATTCAGACTGCTCAGGTGAGTTCATAGTCCCACTTTTTATTACGTTTCCTAAATATGTGGGGAGATACATGCTACAAACCGAACATAAGTATTTTCTGTATGATTTCATTATTAATATTGCCTAAGATACCCCATTTGTGTTGCTGGTTAAGTAACAAGCACCTTTGTGTTGCTGGTTAAGTAACCAAATGCACCCCTTTGTGTTGCTGGTTAAGTAACCAAATGCACCCTTTTTGTGTTGCTGGTTAAGTAACCAAATGTACCCTTTTGTGTTGCTGGTTAAGTAACCAAATGCACCCCGTTACCATTTGAGTTCATGAGACTTAGGGCAATATGTTTATTTCCGAATTACTTTCTATTTAGCTTGTGTTCAAATTGATTATAACTTTAAACACTATGGATTCACTCAACCTTTGTGTTGACTTTTTAAGCATGTTTATCTCAGGTAACTGGAAGTACGATTTGGCACGGAGTGGCAAGGACTTTCTTCTTAATAAAAGAGTGTCTGTTTTGTTATCATTCAAATGAATATTGTATCATTTATAATGTATTTCGAAACCTCCCACTGGGACCTCTATATGTAAACTCTGATTTAATAAATGAATGATAACAATTTATTAAAAACGTCTCTTTTCGAGTCGTTTTCTATACTCATGACTGTGAACCATGAAGTAGCACCCCAAAGCTTATATTCCGCTGCGTATCTCGAAAATGGGGGTGTTACAGTACCGGTACCGTACCGGACGGGATTCCGGTACCGGTTCTCGGGAAACAGTACGTATCCAGTTTTTTCCCTTTCTTTCACAAGTAAAAATTATTAAAAAAAAAAAATAGTAATAAAAAAATACAAAAATAATTAGATTTCATGCCCTAAAGCTTCTGTAACAGCAACGGAAAAAACGGTAAACTAACTATATAATATAAAATAAATTAAAGTTCAACGAATAAGGCGACTGTTGTTCTTATCTGAAACAATTTGTGTAAGATCGACAAGCTAGTGAACCATTTACAAGTGCTTAGGCCTCAAATAATTTTTGTTAGAATATATTTTTTTCTTCCATGTATAGAGAACAATCCATGTGAAATCATGATGGTGATTATTAGTATACACATGCATATCTAACATAGAAGAACTTAGATATGCCGGTTAGAATGATGATGAGAGTTGAGATTAAAAAAAATAGAGAAAAAAATCTCATTTATTAGTTACACGTGATTATGTGAACAAAAGTTTTATGTAAAGCATGTTATTGGATTATATATGGATGCACCTTTTTTTTTTTAACATCTATATGGGTGCACCTAAAAGCCTAAAATAATGTGTTTGGTTGTGGGTCGTATACTTTAGACGCTCTAATTTGCATGCAACAAGCACAAGGGTGTTTGATAAGTATTTACTTGAAAATTTTTGACTCTTTATATTTCGACACAAATCTCGGTATTAACCCTTTTGATACCGGTACCGTTTTGGGTATCCCGAGGGTTTTTAGGCTAATAACGTAGTAATGGTACCGTACCGTGTACTGGGATCCACTACTAGTTCGGTACGGGTCCAGTTCGGAGTCGTGATTCGGGTCAAAATGCTCACTCTAATTGTATTATTTTGATTATAGCATTTTCGAGTTTTACCAATCGCTTATTAATTTATTTTTTATTTTTTATATTTTATATTTTAGATTCTATGAAAATTCTAATCTCATTCCCAATCCCTATTTCAATCACAATTTGATATACTCGAACTGGGTTATTGTTATTTTACATTGTATGCATAATCGTTACATAAAACATTTAGCCATAATATCGTAACTACAATTAGGTGCCGATATCAAATTTCATCACTATGCACGGGTACCTGCGTATACTTTAAATTTATAAGCAAAAGTGATATTATGTCTTCAGGAATTTTACTCATAACTCAGTTCACACATTTTATAATATTGTTTTATTGTCTAAATGTATAATATTCATATAGTTAATCCTCAATGCATCTAACTCTCATTAAGTTTACTATAAGCGCAAAACCAATCTCAAGGAAGAATGCCTTTTCAATTATGAATGTAGAAGTTTTGTGTTTTTCTCATTTCATGGATGTTTAAACTGACTTTACGTATTACTACTGCTGCTAATTGCTTTGTTCTACTTTCATATTTGTTGCATAACTCTTGGATGAATGAATTATACATGCAGCAGATCTCAAGTATAAATATTATTATAATGATGAATACTTGCACAAACGTTAAAGAAGAACCTAAAGATATGATGCTTCAACTAAGGCAACTTGAAATATCCTGACAACCCAACTGGATATAAACAAACTCTTAGCCACATACGACCCATCATTGACTAAAAGAAGCATATATATGCATACTACAGCCATATAATACATTAATACTCTAGATAAGAGTCTTTTTGCTAAGGACGTTGACTCCTGAAGTAAAATGGACTCCATATTAGTCTACTACCTTTTGTATACGTTTTATCTTTCTAGTCTTTGCGTGACAACGATGGATGTCAGTTATTGTTCACCCGGACTTTTCATAATAATAAATTAACTAGAGGATATTTTCCTATAAATACTAATGTTAAACTTTTGATTTACAATTCGAAATGCCCTTCTTATAGATACTATTATGGATTAATGGTCTCTACCTTAAAACAAAAAATGTGATTTGCACAAAGTAACTTTTGATTTGTACGTAACATTTTATGCTTTGTATATGTGTCACGTTGTGCTTATTCTCCATTGTATCTTGTTATGCGTAAGTCTAAAGTAACTATGTGCAAATCTAGAGTATATATGTGTGGAGATTACCTCACACTAAACCAAACAAGGTTCAAGGTGAATTAGACTTAAACGCGTAAAGCCCTTCATTTCTAGGAGTTTTGTGTGGCCACTTTAGGGATTGTTTACTAATAAACTTATATAAGCTTATGGATAAAACATTCTAAACCATTGAATTCATTTTGTCTTTTTTTAAGAGGGCAATGTTTTATAACCTGGGTTGTATATTGAACAGGTCCGGATATGATTGTTGTTTGCTTGTTTATGAACCAACGCTTCTTTTCTTGACCTAGGTCATACCTCCGTCTTTCTTTTTTTTTTTTTTTTTTTTTTTTTTTTTTTTTTTTTTTTTTTTTTTTTTTTAATAAGTTTGGGACCTGTAGTTTTGTCCGAAAGTATGGGTTTGGTATTGAATTTTGAACGTTTTGGAGCTATTTGGAGCTTTTTAGGGTTGTTTGGGTATATATGTTTTGGGGGTGTTTTTGGAGCTGATTAAGGGTTGTTTGGTTAGGTTTAAAAGCTTTTTCGAGCTGTAGGAATTTAATTTCCATCTTCAAAAGCTATCATTTTTTATTTATTTTTAATATTTTTTAAAAATAAAACGGGTTCCACACGATGGTTCAACGAGCGACTCGTCGTGTCGATAAAAAACCGGATTTTAAAATAATGCAAAAGGTATTAAAGATGATGATTTTTCACCATCATTGGTCAAACTTATTCCTTCCTTGCTATACTGATAACTTTATTATTCTTTTTTGTTTCTTGCGGATTAATTGTTACGATTACTCTAATAGTGACTCATAACACGCAAATGGTTTAATGTTAACATTGATTGCATAATTAAAAAACGATTGATATGATATATGTAATAAATTGCATAGACACATGAAAAATCATGATTTTAAACCTTTAATTCATCATTTTTTCTTGTGTGTTTGGGTCATAGCTAAATTCATAACTTGATACTTAGTGACCCATAACACGTTAGGGTCCAACCAGTCAAAAGTGTTTTTTTTTTTTTTTTTTTTTTTTTTTTTGCGGTTGAAAAATATTGAGTGGATTATTGACAATTTTTATTTTGTAATGGTTTTTGTGACATTTGCCCATTCTTTTATGTTGTTGAATTATATATAATCATACATAAATGCTTTTGTTGATGTCTTGGCAAATATTTTTGTTTAATATCTAAAGAATTGTGGGGGCATATTAGCAATGGGTAGACATCTAAAGATCTTCGACAAATCACGTCAGGTGCATGAGTAGACATTGATAGTATGCGCATATTAGATGCTCTTAAGAGTGCGGGTGAGTTTCTAAATGAAAATCTATTTATTTAAGTTGTAAGGCTCAACAAGTTATACGGCTCAATAAGCCAAACCAATTGAAACGAGCTTTTAAAAAATGTGCAAGGCTTATAGTGAGTCAAAACTACTTAAATATCAAAATATAACGGATTAACATGCAACAGATTGAAATGTATGTGAATTTAATTTGACATTTGTTGATTTAATTTCAAAAAATAAGCTTCAACAACAATTAATTTGTCAAACAGCTTTAAAAGAATATAAACTTCTACTTTCAACTTATAATATAAGCTAGAGTTACAACAACGGCCTTAGCTCCTCCTCCAACTCATTTTGCCAAACATATTAATAGCCACATACGACCCTACACATCATTGACTAAAATGACCATATATATATATATATATTAAATATATATATATAATATATATATATAGTATATATATATATAAGTGTATTACTCTAAGAGTAAGGAGTAAGGACATTGACTACCGAAGTAAAATGCACTTCATATTAGTCTATCACTTTTTGTATACATTTTATCTTTTTAGTATTTGCATAACAATGATGGATAAAAGGACCTTATATATATATATATATATATATATATATATATATATATATATATATATATATATATATATATATATATATTACAACCACATAATACTCTAGATAATAGTAAGGAGTAAGGGCATTGAATACAAAAGTAAAATGCACTGATATTAGTCTGTCACTTTTTGTATACATTATATCTTTCTAATCTTTGCATAACAACGATGGATAAAAGGACCTTATATATATGCATGTTACAACCACATAATACTCTAGATAAGAGTAAGGAGTAAGGACATTGAATACGGAAGTAAAATGCACTTCATATTAGTCTATCACTTTTTTTGCACATTCTATCTTTCTAGCCTTTGCATAACAACGATGGATGTCAGTTATTGTTAACCTTGACTTTTCATAATAATAGATAAAAGAGAGGCTATTTTTCCTATATTGATGGTAAACTTTGGATTTAAAATTTGTGTAGTTTCGTTTTGGTTCACGAATCATGTTTTCATAAAATGAGAACTTCAGGAATGGAGGTCATATCCGGCAGTACAACATACTGTTCGAATCGTTGTACCCTGGGAAACGGACGGCGTATAGGCGACGAATCCATTTTAAGGGAAGCGTGTCAAATATGAGCCTCAATCATGTTCTAGCATAGTGCTATTGCCTTTTATCGTTATTGTTATCTCTGATTATGGTTTGCTATCCCTACACTCTTGCCATTTTAATAATATTTTTCGAACGTTGTAATTTAGTATGCATTTTAAAAATTTATTGATTTAATAATATCTTTACATTGAAAATTAGAGTACATTTTGTGTTGCTGATAAAAAAAAGTGTACCGGTACTGTATGAAAATGTGTAACGAATCGGTGGTACCATATTTTTACCGAGCATAAAAATGTTGTTAATTTTGTTGATAAAAATGTGTACCGGTACTGTACCGGACGGGATTCCGGTACCGGTTCTCCGGAAACAGTAGTTTTTCGCTTTCTTTTACAAGCAACAAAAAACAAAGGTACACTTACTATATAATATAAAATAAATTAAAGTTCAACGAATAAGGCGAATGTTGTTCTTATATGAAACCATTTGTGTAAGATCGACAAGCTAGTGAACCATTTACATGTGCTTAGGACTCATATAATTTTTATTTAGAATATTGTTTTTTTTTTCTTCCGCATGTGCGTTTTCATTTCAATCATGATGGTGATTATTAGTATACACATGCATATCTAAGATAGACGAACTTAGATATGCCAGTTAGAATGATGATGAGAGTTGAGATTAAAGAAAAAGGGAGAAAATAAACTCATTTATTAGTTATATGTGATTATGTGAACAAAAGTTTTATGTAAAGCATGTTATTTGATTATATATGGATGCACCTTTTTTTTTGAACATCTATATGGATGCACCTAAAAATCTAAATTAATGTGTTTGGTTGTGGGTCGTATACTTTAGACGCTCTAATTTGCATGCAACAAGCACAAGTATTTACTTGAAAATTTTTGACTCCTTATATTTCGACACAAATCTCGGTATTATCCCGTTTGATACCGGTACCGTGTTGGGTATCCCGGGTTTTTTTAGGCTAATAACGTAGTAATGGTACCGTACCGTGTACCGGGATCCACTACTAGTTCGGTACGGCTCCAGTTGAGTGTCGTGATTCAGGTCAAAATGTTACTCTAAGTGTAATATATTGATTATAGCATTTTTGAGTTTTACCAATCGATTATTAATTTATTTTTTATTTTTTGCATTTTATATTTTAGATTCTATGAAAATTCCAATCTCATTCTCAATCCATATTTCAATCTCAATTTGATATATTGGAACTGGGTTACAGTTATTTTACATTGTATGCATAATCGTTACATAAAACATTTAGCCATAATATCGTAAATACAATTATGTGCCGATATCAAATTTTGTCGCTATGCACGGGTACGTGCGTATACTTTAAATTTATAAGCAAAAGTGGTATTATGTCTTCAGGAATTTTACTCATAACTCAGTTCCCACGTTTTATAATATAGGCTTTTAGTCTAAATATATAATATTGATATAGTTAATACTTAATGCATCTACCTCTCATTAAGTTTACTATAAGTGCAAAACCAATCTCAAGGAAGAATGCCTATTCAATTATCAAAGTAGAAGTTTTGTGTTTTTCTCATTTCATGGATGTTTAAACTGACTTTACGTATTACTACTGTTGCTTGCTTTGTTCTACATTCATATTTGTTGAATAACTCTTGGATGAATGAATTATACATGCAGTAGGATCTCAAGTATAAATATTATTATAATGATGAATACTTGCACAAACGTTAAAGAAGAAACTAAAGATATGATGCTTCAACTAAGGCAACTTGAAATATCCTGACAACCCAACTAGATATAAATAAACTCAGCCACATACGACCCATCATTGACTAAAAGGACCATACATATGCATATTACGGCCACATAATACATTAATACTCTAGATAAGATTCGTTTTGCTAAGGACATTGACTCCTGAAGTAAAATGCACTCCATATTAGTCTATTACCTTTTGTATACGTTTATCTTTCTAGTCTTTGCATGACAACGATGGATGTCAGTTATTGTTAACCTGAACTTTTCATAATTATAAATTAATTAGAGGCTATTTTCCTATAGATACTAATGTTAAACTTTTGATTTACAATTCGAAATGCCCTTCTTATAGATACTATTATGGATTAATGGTGTCTACCTTAAAACAACAAAAAACTTGATTTGCACAAAGTTAGTTTTGATTTGTACGTAGCATTTTATATTTTGTATATGTGTTACGTTGTGGTTATTCTCCTTTCTATCTTGTTATGCGTTAATCTAAAGTAACTATGTGCAAATCTAGAGTATATGTGTGTGCAGATTACCTCACACTAAACCAAACAAGTTACAATGTGAATTAGACATAAACCGCGTAAAGCCCTTGATTTCTATGAGTTTTGTGTGGCCACTTTTGGGATTGTTTGTACCTAGCTTGTTACAAATGATATACTAATAAACTTATATAAGCTTATGGATGAACCATTCAAAACCATTGAATTCGTTTTGTCTTTTTTTAAGAGGGCAATGTTTTATAACCTGGGATGAACCGAGAACAGGTCCGGATATGATTGTTGTTTGCTTGTTTATGAACCAGCGGTTCTTTTTTGACCTAGGTCATACCTCCATTTTTTTTTTTTTTTTAATAGTTAAGTTTGGGACCTGTAGTTTTGTCGGAAAGTATGGGTTTGGTATTGAATTTGTAATGTTTTGGAGCTATTTGGAGCTTTTTTAGGGTTGTTTGGGGTATATATGTTTTGGGGTTGTTTTTGGAGCTGATTAAGGGTTGTTTGTTTAGGTTTAAAAGCTTTTTCGAGCTGCACGAATTGAATTTCCATGTTCAAAAGCTACGTTTTTTTTTTTTTTTTTTTTTTTTTTTTTTTTTTTTGCATAAACCGGGTTCCAAACGATGGTTCAACGAGCGACTCATAGTGTCGATAAAAAACCGGTTTTTAAAATAATGCAAAAGGTAATAAAGATGATGATTTTTAACCATCATTGGTCAAACTTATTCCTTCCTTGCTATACTGATAACTTTATTATTTTTTTTGTTTCTTGCGGATTAATTGTTACGATTACTCTAATAGTGACTCATAACACGCAAATGGTTTAATGTTAACATTGATTGCATAAATAAAAAACGATTGATATGATATATGTAATAAATTGCAGAGACACATGAAAAATCATGATTTTAAACCTTTAATTATCATTTTTTCTTGTGTGTTTGGGTCATAGCTAAATTCATAACTTGATAATTAGTGACCCGTAACACGCAAGGGTCCGACTAGTCAAAAGGTTTTTTTTTGCGGTTCAAAAATATTGAGTGGATTTATTGATAAATTTTATTTTCTAATGGTTTTTGTGACATTTGCCCCTTTTTTTATGTTGTTGAATTATATTTATACATAAATGCTTTTGTTGATGTCTTGGCAAATATTTTTGTTACAATATCATTTAGAGAATTGTGGGGGCATATTAGCAATGGGCAATAAAGTTTATAATTTGGTTGAACTTACTAAAGATCTTCGAAAAATCACGTCTAGCATTCATGGTTAGCTCCTTTATTAATTATGGCCATATATATTGTGAATCTTTGTATGATGTATGTATAATTATCAAGTTTATTAGTTGCTCAGGTGCACGAGTAGATAATGATAGTATGCGCATATTAGATGCACTCAAGAGCGCGGCTGAGCTTCTAAATGAAAATCTTTTTAATTAAGTTGTAAGGCTCAATAAGTTATAAGGCTCAATAAGCTAAACCAATTGAAACGAGCTTTTAAAAATGTGCAAGGCTTATAGTCAGTCAAAATTACTTAAATATCAAAATATAACGGATTAACAAGCAAAAGATTGAAATGTATGTGAATTTAATTTGACGTATGTTGATTTGATTTTAAAATAATAAGCTTCAACACCAATTAATTCACCAAACAGCTTTACAATAATATAAACTTCAACTTTCAACTTATAATATAAGCTACAGTTACAACTCCGGCCTTAGCTCCTCCTCCAACTCATTTCGCCAAACATATTCATAGCCACATACGACCCTACACATCATTAACTAAAAGGACAATATATATATATATTATACATATTATATATTATATATATATATATATATATATATATATATATATATATTATATGCGTATTACTCTAGATAAGAGTAAGGAGTAAGGACATTGACTACATAAGTAAAATGCACTTCATATTAGTCTATCACTTTTTGTATACATTCTATCTTTCTAGTCTTTGCATAACAACGATGGATAAAAGGACCTTATATATATGCATATTACGACCACATAATATTCTAGATAATTGTAAGGAGTAAAGGCATTGAATACAGAAGTAAAATGCACCGCATATTAGTCTATCACTTTTTGTATGCATTATATCTTTCTAGTCTTTGCATAACAACGATGGATGAAAGGACCTTATATATATATGCATATTACGACCACATAATACTCGAGATAAGAGTAAGGAGTAAGGACATTGAATACGGAAGTAAAATGCACTTCATATTAGTCTATCACTTTTTTTATACGTTCTATCTTTCTAGTCTTTGCACAACAACGATGGATGTCAGTTAGTACTGACCTTGACTTTTCATAATAATTGATAAATGATAGGCTATTTTTCCTATATTGATGGTAAACTTTGGATTTACAGTTCGTGTAGTTTCGTTTTCGTTAACGAATCATGTTTTGATACAATGAGAATTTCAAGCATAGAGGTCATATCCGGCAGTACGACGTACTGTTCCGATCATTGTACCCTGGGAAACGGACTGCGAATAGGCGACGAATCCCTTTTAAGGGAAGCGTGTCAAACACGTGCCTCGATCATGTTCTAGCATTCACTTTCATCTAATATCTGGTTTCATCTTCTCATTAACTTTTATGTTCATATTTTTCGTTTACATATTTTGTTTATCTGATCAAAGTGGTATTGCCTTGTATCGTTATTGTTATCTCTGATTATGGTTTGCTATACCTACACTCTTGCCATTTTAAAGAAGAAACTAAATATATGATGCTTCAACTAAGGCAACTTGAAATATCCTGACAACCCAACTGGATATAAACAAATTCATAGCCACATACAACCCATCATTGACTAAAAGGACCATATATTTGCGTATTACAGCCACATAATACATTAATACTCTAGATAAGAGTCGTTTTGCTAAGGACATTGACTCCTGAGGTAAAATGCACTCAATATTAGTCTATTACCTTTTGTATACGTTCTATCTTTCTAGTCTTTGCATGACAACGATGGATGTCAGTCATTGTTGACCTCGACTTTTCATAATAATAAATTATTTAGAGGCTATTTTCCTATAGATACTAATGTTAAACTTATGATTTACAATTCGAAATGCCCTTCTTATAGATACTATTATGGATTACGGGTCTCTACCTTAAAATAACAAATGTGATTTGGAAAAAGTTAGTTTTGATTTGTACTTAACATTTTATGCTTTGTATATGTGTTACGTTGTGTTTATTCTCCTTTGTATCGTGTTATGCGTAAATCAAAAGTAACTATGTGCAAATCTAGAGTATATGTGTGTGCAGATTACCTCACACTAAACCAAACAAGTTTCAAGGTGAATTAGGCTTAAACCGCGTAAAGCCCTTCATTTCTAGGATTTTTTTGTGGCCACTTTAGGGATTGTTTGTACCTAGCTTGTTATATATGATATACTAATAAACTTATATAAGCTCATGGATGAAACATTCTAAACCATTGAATTCGTTTTGTCTTTGTTTAAGAGGGCAATGTTTTATAACCTGGGTTGAACCGGGAACAGGTCCGGATATGATTGTTGTTTGCTTGTTTATGAACCAGCGGTTCTTTTGTTGACTTGGGTCATACTTTTTTTTGGGGGGGGGGGGGGGGGTTGTTTGGGTATATATGTTTAGGGGTGTGTTTGGAGCTGATTAAGGGTTGTTTGGTTAGGTTTAAAAGCTTTTTGCAGCGGTAGGAATTGAATTTCCATGTTCAAAAGCTACCTTTTTTTTTTTTTTTTTGCATAAAACGGGTTCCACACGATAGTTCAACGAGCGACTCGTCATGTCGATAAAAAACCGGTTTTTAAAATAATGCAAAAGGTTATAAAGATGATGACTTTTAACCATCATTGGTCAAACTTATTCCTCCCTTGCTATCATGATAACTTTTTTTTTTTTTTTTGTTTCTTGCGGATTAATTGTTGCGATTACTCTAATTGTGACTCATAACACGCAAATGATTTAATGTTAACATTGATTGCATAAATAAAAAACGATTGATAAGATATATGTAATAAATTAGAGACACATGAAAAATCATGATTTTAAACCTTTAATTCATCATTTTTTTTTCTTGTGTGTTTGGGTCATAGCTAAATTCATAACTTTATAATTAGTGACCCGTAACACGTAAGGGTTCAACCAGTGAAAAGGTTTTTTTTGGCGGTTCAAAAATATTGAGTGGATTTATTGACAAATTTTATTTTGTAATGGTTTTTGTGACATTTGTCCGTTCTTTTATGTTGTTGAATTATATCTAATAATACACAAATACTTTTCTTGATGTTTTGGCAAATATTTTTGTTACAATATCATCTAAAGAATTGTTGGGGCATATTAGCAATGGGCAATAAAGTTTATAATTTGGTTGAACTTACTAAAGATCTTCAACAAATCACGTCTAGCATTCATGGTTAGTGTTAGCTTTAAAGTTTTGTCATATGTCGGGAATTGCATAGTTTGTAAATACGAGGACTAGTCTTGCCAATAAGGCATAGATATCTTTGTATAAATACCCTCCTAGTTGTGTAGGAGGGTTTGGGATTCACAGGTTATTCTTTGGAGGTGTATGTGTGTTCTAGACTTCTCTCTCTAGAATACATATACACCTCCGCCAATCTATTAATAAGATCATGCTTAATCGTTATCTTGTGTTTTCCCCACCTCCATGTCGTGAATCTTGGTCTCTACAATTGGTATCAAGAGCTAACCGGGTGGCTGCTCGTGGTGTTTTTAAGGTGATAAAGGTGATTTTTGTTGTGTTTTATCTCGGTTCTTCTTCATCTTCTTCATCAGCCGAGTTTAGAGGTTTTTGTGTTCGGTTTTAGTTCCAAAAATTACCTACTGTCGTGTTTCTCTTCTTCTAAAAACGTGGCTGTTTGGGTTATCTCTTGGAATCGTTCACATAAACAAATGGTAAGGTTGTGTTTTTAACGAGTTGGGTTGTGACTTTGTGATAGTTCTTCACTCAAATCTTGTTTAAAGGAAGAATAGACTTTGGTTTGTTCTTGGTTCATTGATCGAATTTCATAAACAAATCTTGTACAAGATTTGTTTTTGGATAAAATATTGATAGATTTGAGTGAATTATTGGTCAAGTGGGATAGTTGGTGAAAATTTGTCAGGATAAAATCTTAAGTGATAAGGTTGCAAGTGGAAGAAAGTCAAAAAGTGGTGTGACTCAGCGTTTTATCGCATTTCAGCCATTTTATCGCATTTCAGTGAAAAACAGCGAGTTATCGCAATTCGTATTGGTGATCGCATTCTTGTATGAGAATTGCGATAGTTATCGCATTTGGACGATATCGCTATTCACTTTTATCGCATTTGGCCTTATCGCAGTTGACTTATCGCATTTGACCTATCGCATTTCAAAATTATCGCAGTTCAAAACGCGATAAACTTATTGTTAGCATTTAATTTAATGCTACTTAGAAGTGATGGTCATTTTGGCATTTAGAATAAATGTGTCAAGTGTAATATGTTGTAAAGTGGGCTTGTAGCATTAGAACTATAAGTGTTTCATTTGTTTAAGTGTAGTGCAAATACAAAAGCCCACCTTAGGTCCAAGTCAAAGCCCACACATTTCCTATGTGTTGGCTGTGAATCGTATATACACACACACACATCTCATTTACAATGTGCCTCATTTTTTAGATAAGAAAAAGAGTGTGTGTGTGTGAGAGAGTTCCCACCCCAAGTCCTTGTATCTTATCTTTCTCTTTGAAGATAATATACATTTGACTTGAAATTTATACATAAGATCCACATACTACTCTTGTTCTCTTATTGTGTTTGTGAGTGTCATCATCTTGTTCTAGTTTGTGTTGTATGTTAAAGTGATCGGTTCATCCTCAAAGGTGAAGTCGAGGTTTACAAGTGGTATACATAGAGCAAGGTTTAAAGGTAGGATTATCTTTAGTTTTGTTTGATCCTAAAGATTAAAAACATCCTTTGTTATTTTTTCTTTCACTAGAAAAATTACAACTTATGTTTTTTCTTCTAATCGATCTAAACAAAATTTAAAGTAAGTTGTGTTTGTTTTGAGGTTATACGAATTGGTTTCTGTGATATTTTTAGTTTTTCACTTGTTTACAGTTGTGAAAGTTTGGATTTTTGGTTTGTTCTTCACCTCTTTGATCGAACAAAGGTAGCAAATCTTGTATAAGATTTGTTTATGAATTGTTTATTAAGGTGAATTATTGAGTTGGGAAAGTCAGTGATAGTTAGTGAAAAAGTGGCAGAAATATGACTGACATGTATGGGGAGTGCATGGTCTAGAAGCTAAAAGTCAACAAAAGTGGGTAAATCTGCGTTTTATCGCAATTGAAGAAAAGCAGCGAGTTGTCGCAATTCGCAGTGTGTTATCGCATTCTTGTATAAGAATTGCGATAGGTATCGCATTTGGCCTTATCGCATTTGCCTTATCGCAGTTGACATCGCATTTTAGCTCTATCGCTGAATCGCAGTACAACTTAGAGACTTATCGCAATTGTTATCGCATTTGAAGTCCGAGAAGCTTATCGCAGTTCTGTCCGAGAAGCTTATCGCAGTTCTGTCCGAGATACATTACCAATTGCGATATCGGACAACAAAGAATTTTTAGCAGTTTTCAGAGTTGTCATTTTCAGTCCCTGTACTTTCTAGCAGCCTTAGGAAACTTTCAAAATTGGCAGTTTTGGCCCTCGTACTTTTGTGAAACGATTTCAAAGTTGTCTTTTTACGTCAAAACTTCAAACGGTTATAACTTTTGAACCGTAACTCCGTTTTCAGTCCACGACCTGTCAAAACGACCGTGAGACCGAGGAGAAGGACACGTTGAATAAATTTGTTCATTCAACCCAAGTTTCGAGGCCTGAAATCGCTCCAAAATGAAGTTATTGAGGTTTTAAGTTTCCAAACCAAAATTTCCACCGTAACAAGCTTCACAACAACAACAACCAAGTTTAACGTCAACAACAACATCTCTACTTTGTTGCAAAGATCCTAAATCCACTTTATCATACATTATATTTTAAAGATGACTACACAACAAGACATACATGCCGCAGGTTTCAGAAAATCGACCTCCAATGTTAGAAAAGGGTGGTTACCTTCCATGCACGAGTCGTATGCTTCGATATATGAGATCCAAACCTAATGACAAGGTATACTCTTGGTAACTCCGTCAAAAAAGGTCCATTCCAGCCTGGTGAGTTGAAGAAACACTGAAACCTAATGCAGACCTCCCGTCGATCCACGTAAGAATCAAAGAGGATCGGATTACACTGAAGCAGATTGGAAGCAATTGAAGTGATCACTAGCAATGCTCTAATCCACTCGGTCTACCACAAGAATATTGTCTGTAGATAGCTGTGAAACTGCCAAAGAAATGTGGATCGAGTTAGACGTCTTTGTCATGTACGAATTGCATTCAAGAATGAAACAAGCTTTGACAGAATGGAGAAGTTCACAGCACACCACTGAACAATTGATCTTACTACACACGGTTTTGTACTTTAATGAATGAGTTGATCAGAAACAATTTGGCACCTAAACAAATTGTTCAAAACATCAAGTTCATCAACAACCTTCCAGAAGAATGGGGACGATATGTTACTATTGTCAACCAAACAAAGAATCTTCATGATGTGAACTACGATCAACTCTATGACTTTCTCAAACAAAACCAAGCATAGGCAAATGAAGTCAGAAAAGAGAAACAAGCAAAACAACAAGATCCTCTTGCACTCATAGTGCAATCACCTACACCTGCAACAGTCAGTGCACAACCATCATCATCATCATCCACTCAGCAATTCATGCAACAACAGTATATTCCACAATCACCATTCTACCCACAACAACAACATGTAATCCCACAACAACAATACCCACAACACCCAGATCAAGACGATCAGGATGAGTCAACTGCTGCTTTGACTCAAGCTTTTGCTTACCTATCAAAAGCATTCCAAGGACGTTACTCCACACCCACCAACAACAATCAACGAATCTCATCGAACACTCGCAACAAGCAGATTGCACAGCCGAGTTTCAACATGGGACAGCAAGGACAGATGGTTGGGGGATATGGGAATCAGCAGGGATATGCTCCAAGATTTTAGATGGGTAATCAGAATGCAGGGCAGTATGTTGGTAACCAGATGGGTCAGTATGCAGGGAATCAGATGGGTACAGCTGTTGGTAATCAAAGGGTACAGAATGCTGGGAATCAGTTTGGGAATGTTGCTCAGGGAGCTGGGAATAGAAATCAGGGAAATGTGATGAAGTGCTTCAACTGTCAGGGTATTGGTCATATGGCTAGGAACTGTCCAGACAACCGAATAAAAGGGATCCAGAGTATTTGCAGAAAGCATTAATGTTGGCAAACAAGGAAACAGCTGGGCTTCAGTTGAGTGCAGAAGAGAATGACTTCATGGCTATTAGGGATGCTTCAGAAGATCAAGAGGACATCGATGCAAACTGCATTTTTATGGCAAATCTCCAGGAGGCAAAGTACGACACAGATTCAGAAGCACCTCCTGCTTTTGACACCAATGCGGTTTCTGAGGTACAACCATATGCTACATGTCACAATAATGAAATATTTGATATGTTAACTCATGATGAACGACATCCTGCGACTCAAGAACCCACTTATGACACATATATGGACACACCAAGTTGTAGTAATACAAATATGGCAACTCCAGATATGGATCATAATGGAGAATCCGAGTCCCAGCATGTTGATAATGATGAGGAAACACGTGCTATGTTTGAATCATTATTGCAAAATTGTAGTGTAGAAATAGAAAAGGTCAAAAAGGTCAATCGCGATGTTAAGGCCGCGAATGAAAAATTGACCACTGAGCTTGAGAGGTATAAGGTAAATGCAAGAGCTTATGATTTTCATAACAAAAAACAGTCAGAACTTGAGGTTAGCTTAAAAGATTCTGAGTTAAGAGAAAAACGTTTACAAATCAAATTTAACACTCTAGATGTTAATTTGAATAATCAAATCAAATCTCTAAACAAGGAAATTTCTGAACTAACCAACCAGCTTTCAAAACAAAAATCAACTTATTCCAATCTTGAAAAAGAAAAGAAGGAGTTGAATGAAAGGTTTTCAAAACGTGAAAAGGATCTTCTTAAAGAGATCAATGACAAAAAGGAAATCATTGCAAAGTTGGATGATTTGCTTGTAAAAACGGGTCATTCTGCACAAACAGTTAACTTGTTAATAAACGATCCAAACCCGATTTTACATACATTAAAAAAGGTGGCTATCGGTTATGAAAACCCTTATATTCTCAAGAAAGCTCAGAAAGAACAGAATGTGCTTTTTAATGGTAATTTAATAAATGCTATTCATGACCCTCCTTTGGTTCATGATTCTGATGAAATGATTGAGCTTTCAGAAAAGAGTAGAAAGAAAATGAGACAATTGAACACAAAAATAAAACCCATTGACTATAATGAAGCTAACAAACTTGCTGGGGTTCATCTTGTTAAAAAGGAGTCACCTCTGTTTTTTCAAAAACCAGTGGTTTTCACAAGAAAAAAAGCTGTCTCAAAACATCTGCCTAACATCGAACAAATGGCATCTAAAAACACTTATGATTCAAGTGCAGCTAGACTATATTTGGTTGATCTTAAACAGAGAATTGAGAAACTTCAACGTATTGTGGCTTCCAAAATTAACAATAACAAGTTTGAATGGTTTCCGGGTGTTCAAGATGAACTGAAAAAGATTTTTGAAAAGGAAATTAATCCACATGTTGCTGCAATCTATGCGGTTGTTCAAAATGTGGAAAATAATCTTTTAAAAGAGTCTGCAGAATTTGTTAAGGACCACAAATCCTTAGTGAAGGAAGCTAATGAATACTTGGAACACATTAAAGTTTTGGAAAAGCAAAATGACTCTCTCTCTTTCGAAGCTCTATCGACCGATATTATGTCCATTATTTTCCAAACATATTCTGTTGAGGATGATGAAACACTTCGAGCTGAGACTTCTCAAATTGTTGAAAAATATGAAAAGGCGCTTTTGAAACTTGAAAAACAAAATTGCACATATTTTAAACAACTTGATACAAAAAAGGAAGAATGCAAGTATGATAAATTGTCGTATGAGCGCTCTTACAAAAATATGCAAGATCAAATCAATCTTTTGAAGTCTCAACTCGAAAGTCAAAAAGGGAAGGGTGAGGAAACTACGGGTATTGCACCATTAACCCCCTTGCCTAGTGAGAAACAAAAAGAGAAGGCAGTTGTCCAAACATCAAAAGTAATAGCACCTGGCCTTTATAGGATTAGTCCCACTACTGCGTCTGCCTCTACATCTAAAACATATAGGGCGATAGACAAAAGTAAGAAAGATACTCCAAATGAGTCTAGGAATGCTACTACAACATCTCAGGACAACAACAAAAATTCTAATGAGTGTGCCTTACCTTCTACAGGAATAGAAAGCAACTCTAGGAGCAAAAGACAGTCTAGGAGCCATAACAAGAAACCTAGTGTCTCGCCTGTTTCTGAGAGTGCAAGCAAGAAAGTAAAAGAACACCCTAGGAATTTACCGCTTTCCAAGAAGAAACATGTATCATCTAGTTGTAATGATAAGACTCCTGTTTCTAATGCATGTAATGATTCTGATTGTTTAATGCAAAAGAAAACTTTGTCTGTACATGCTTGTGATGATAATGTTTCTAATGATGTGAAAAAGAATGATATGCCTGAACAGAAAAAGGTTCCTTTAGTGACTAAGGCTAAGTCTAGATATATTCGCAGACTTATTGCAAAAGCTAGGAAAACCACTAGCAGCCTATTGCCTAAGGATCACTCTAAGTTTTGTGCATGGAAACCAACGGGTAGAATGTTTACACTTAAGAATGGCACATTAGAAATAGTTCCCAATGCATCTAAGGAAACCAGTTCTAAGTGTAATTCACCTGTTTCATCTAACCCACTGGAACCAAATGTTAAACGGTTTCCATATACAAAATCCTCTGTTCTATGCAGGTCATTGAAATTTGTCTTTGGATCGTCGACTCGGGTTGCTCCAAGCACATGACCGGGAATCTGAAGCTGCTGATCAATTTTGTGTGGCAGTTCATGGGGACTGTACGTTTTGGGAATGATCATATTGCAGCTATTCTGGGTTATGGAGATCTTCGGTTTGGAAACTACTTAATCACTCGGGTTTACTATGTCGAAGGGTTGGGACACAATCTGTTCTCTGTCGGACAGTTTTGTGATGCAGATTTAGAGGTTGCTTTTAGGAGAAACACTTGTTTTGTCAGGAATTTGGTGGGGAATGATCTCTTAATTGGGAATTGTGGCACCAATCTCTATGCAATTGACATAAACCAAATGGCCTCTTCATCTCCGATTTGTCTCATGACCAGGGCAGGTGAAACAAAATCCTGGTTATGGCATAGACGTTTGTCCCATCTGAACTTTGACACGATCAACAAGCTTGCCAAAGACAACATCGTCTCCGGTCTTCCAAAATTCAAGTACACCAAAGAACACCTATGTCCATCATGTGAGCAAGGCAAGAGCAAAAGAGCAACATTCAAACCTAAACCCGTACCTAGTTCGGTTGATAGGTTGCATTTGTTGCATATGGATTTATGTGGCCCGATGAGAGTTCAAAGCATAAATGGGAAGAAGTATATTCTTGTAATAGTTGACGACTATTCAAGATACACATGGTTAAAGTTTTTGAGATCTAAAGATGAAGCACAAAGCACCATCATCACCTTTCTGAAGCGGATTCAAGTTCTACTTCAAGCTCCAGTTAGGATAGTTCGAACGGATAATGGCACGGAATTTGTCAATCAGGAGTTAAGAACATTCTTTGAAGAAACTGGTATTACTCACCAGACATCTGCTGTTAGAACTCCACAGCAGAATGGGGTAGTTGAAAGAAGGAATAGAACCCTTGTAGAAGCTGCTCGCACTATGCTGATTTATTCCAGTGCTCCGTTATTCTTATGGGCTGATGCTGTTTCTACTGCTTGTTTTACTCAAAACCGATCCCTAATCCATCCAAGATTCAATAAAACCCCATATGAACTTGTCAACAACCGAAAACCGGATATTTCTTATCTTCATGTATTTGGCGCTTTATGCTATCCAACAAATGACAGGGAAGATCTGGGAAAGTTGAAGGCTAAGGGTGATATTGGAATCTTCATTGGTTATTCTGAAAACTCGAGGGCATTCAGGGTGTATAACAGGAGAACGAAAAAGATAATGGAGACGATGAATGTGAAGTTTGATGAAATTTCACAAATGGCTTCTGAGAGACTCGCTCTAGAACCCGCGCTTAACCCAATGACTTCCGGACATATCAGTTCGGGACTCGCACATCAAGGAGCTCAATCAATTCATGACAAACAACCTACAACTCAAGAACTGGATAATTTCTTCGAGTTCATGTACGATGAATACTATGGTGGCGCTTCGAAAAATGCATCTAACCAACATTCTGCTGCACCCACTCAACATCAACCACCACCACCACCAAATCCAGATGCATCCACAACATTTGAAGCTGGCGCACCAACTCCCTCGACATCAACATCATCTACATCATTTACTCCTAAAACTCCATTCATTGAAATTGTTCTTCCAAGAATTGATGAGCAAGAACAAAATAATGCTGTGTTAGACGAAGAAGTCTTTGAAAACCCGTTTGGAACGGAATCTGGTGAATCATCTTCCAGATTACATGAACCGACTAACACGCAGTTATTCCGTCCAAGGTATCCTTCAACATTACAGTGGACAAAAGACCATCCAATTGAACAGGTTATTGGTGAACCCTCAAGACCAATTCAGACGAGAAAACAACTTCACACCGATTGCGACATGTGCATCTATGTCTGCTCAGTCAGTCTCATAGAACCTAAGAACATTCGGGAAGCAATGGCAGATAATGCCTGGATTGAAGCGATGCAGGAAGAACTTCTTCAATTTCAAATCCATGACACCTGGGATTTAGTTCCAAGACCAATTGACAAACTAGTCATTGATCTTAAGTGGTTATGGAAAAACAAAAAGGATGAAGAAATGACTGTAATTCGCAACAAAGCTCGTCTGGTGGCAAATGGATACAGACAAGAAGAAGGAATAGATTTTGAAGAGTCATTCGCACCAGTTGCAAGGCTTGAAGCTGTCAGGATTTTCTTAGCTTATGCCGCTCACAAGAACATCATGGTTTATCAGATGGACATCAAGACGGCGTTCTTGAATGGAACTCTGAAAGAAGAAGTGTATGTGAGTCAACCAGACGGTTTCGTTGACAAAGATCATCCGGAATACGTCTACAAGCTAAAGAAGGCAATCTATGGTTTGAAACAAGCCCCACGGGAGTGGTATGACGAGTTATCATCTTTCTTGTTGTCAAATAATTTCACCAAAGGAACAATTGATCCAACCTTGTTTACAAGAAAATACAAAAACGATATTTTGATTGTTCAGATTTATGTGGACGACATAATATTTGGGTCCACTAATCCGACACATTCAAAACATTTTGAAAATCTCATGAAAAGCAAATTCAAAATGTCCATGTTGGGTGAATTAAAATTCTTTTTAGGCTTACAAATTCATCAATCCCCACGTGGTATTTTTCTTAATCAAGCTAAATACACAATTGAGATTTTGAAAAAACATGGCATGGACAATTGTGACTCTGTTGGTACTCCTATGGTCACTTCACCAAAAATTGGCGCTGACCTATATGGGAAACCATGGATCCGAAGAAATATCGGAGCATGATTGGTTCTCTCATGTACCTAACTGCAAGCCGACCAGATATTCATTTTGCTGTTTGCTTACTTGCACGGTTTCAGGCAAGGCCTACCGAACTTCACCTCCAAGAGGTTAAACGGATCTTTCGATACCTTCGAAGAACCATTAACATGGGACTTTGGTATCCGAAGGATTCGGAGTTTACACTAATTGCATTTTCAGATGCCGATCATGCTGGATGCCAAGTAACAGCGAAAAGTACATCAGGCGGAGCGCAATTTCTGGGAGAAAAGCTAGTAGGCTGGTCGTCAAGAAAACAAGATTGCACTGCTTTATCAACAGCAGAGGCCGAGTATGTGTCTCTATCTGCGTGTTGTGCTCAAGTCCTTTGGATGAGAACACAACTCACGGATTATGGTTTCTCTTTCAACTGCATACCTTTGTATTGCGATTCAAAAAGTGCCATAGCCATCTCGTGCAACCCAGTGCAACACTCGAAGACCAAGCATATTAGAGTCCGCTACCACTTCATAAAAGAGCACGTTGAAGAGGGTACTGTTGAATTGTTTTTCGTGAAGACAGAATACCAGCTCGCCGATCTATTTACTAAGGCCCTCCCAAAAGAGCGGTTTGAAAACTTAGTTCGTCGAATTGGAATGCGAAGCCTAACTCCCGAAGAGTTAAAACGTCTTCTCGAATCTTCTTGATTTATATCAAAAAGCTTCGCATGTAAATATTTTTGTAAATATATACTTATTCAAAATTAATACTGTAAATACAAAAAAAAAAAAAAAAAAAAAAAAAAAAAAAAAAAAAAAAAAAAAAAAAAAAATCATCAAAAACAAAAAATATTCTTCTCACGACATGTCTCTCGTCTAATCAATATTTGTACGTACTTAGAAATGTCATTCAACAATGATACGGGTATTTACAGATGCTTGAGCGGGAGTTATTTTTTATGTTTTTCTAAAACATGTCGTTTCTCAAAATTTTCTTCATTACTGCTTTCGTGCATGTCAGTACGAAACCCGCGCTACATTGAATGACTTTGATTATTTCCGATCAGAACTGGCAATGTTAATGGCGAAAAGCTAAAACCCGTGAGCACTTAATCAAAATTGTTTCAAAATATTTTTCAAAGTCTTTTTATAAATTTTTTGCTCACAACACCTCCCTCTAAGACCTCTAAATGCTTTTAAACTCAAAAGTTTAACCATTTGCTCTGATTGAGGGTGAGTATAAAAAGAAAATGTTCCATTTTTCATGCTAAATTCAGTCCGTCTCTCCACAAAAAGTTTCATTTTAATCAACTGTTTTCAAAAATACCACTTCATGCTATTTTTGAGGGGGAGATTAGGTGTTTATTATAAATATGGGGGAGAGGACGTGTTTAAATGTGATCTAAAAGAAGTTTTGTCGTTTGAATCTCAAAACGAGTTCTTCAAAAAGACTCAGCATGAACCCTCGAATTGACGAAACTAACTGTCCGTTATCGAAAAGACTAGTCCGGGACGGGTAATAATTGCAAGCTGAATTTATTCAGTGATGCAAGCGTGTCTCGCAAAGGACTTGTCTGAGTAGAATGTACCAATTCGAGAGGTGATCTTTAAATATGACCAGGACGGGTAATAACTTCAAGCTAGTCTAACTAGTGATGTAAGCGTGTCTCGCGAAGGTCGTGTTCATCGAAAGTCGATCATTTCAAATGTGCGATCTCTACCCAACATGTGCAATTTATTTCAAAAATGCATGAGCACATGTGAAGGGGGAGTGTTTCAAAAATGTAAAACTCTCGTTGTGTTAATAAAATGTGTTTTTCTCATAAACACGTTGAGAGATTTTCACAAGGTTTAATGGCATGTGACAGATAATCTAGGATAATCATGGAGTAATAAGGTGATTATGGTTAGGTTATGTCCAATGATCCGCCAGAACCGGAGGGATCTACCCAAGGACTATTCCAATAGCTTAGCATTAGAAGTCCTTAGGGAAGATTGAAAAAAGGAGTATAATGAGAAAGGAGAAAGAAGGGGTTGAAGAATGAAAAAGAAAAGTTTTTGTAAGGGTGAAAAGAAATAGCCCTCCATGAAAACTTAGGACAGAAACCGGGTCAATACATCTGCTATCGGTACTCACTAAGGTGATACTGATATTGAAGACAAGACGTCATGGACCCAGTGACGCATTTGCACCACCCCTCCTTGCCACTCAGATATCTCTTAAAAGATATTTGTTTCATTTCTCACGGAGAACACTGCATAATCTATCGACCTCTCACTCCGAGAAGTGTTGATATTGAAAAGGTGGCACTCTGCTCCATGCCTCCGACGACTAAAACCAAAACGCACATTATTGAGTCTAGAGACATGAGATTCATCAAAAGATCTCTTAGGAACACTTCCTATGCAATACAATTGTGTTCACTCAAAAGGATACAAGTTGTATGAGTCTTAATGAGATCTAAGGATCTTGCCTCACGACATGATGGCAGCTGGACGTTTTATTGCTAACTGTTTTATGCAGGTACCGACGAAAGTTCATCTACCATCATCATCTACAACGACGACGCTTCAGGACAGAAGATGTAGATCAAGGCAGGAACGACCAGAAGACGATTCTTTGAAGATCACAGTGCATGAAGGAACATTAATTGAAGAATATTATAAATTGACACATGAAGTTCAAGACGTCAAATGCAAAAGACCATTCACGGGAGCATCATTGAAATGACCATCCCTTAGGGGGAGATTGTTAGCATTTAATTTAATGCTACTTAGAAGTGATGGTCATTTTGGCATTTAGAATAAATGTGTCAAGTGTAATATGTTGTAAAGTGGGCTTGTAGCATTAGAACTATAAGTGTTTCATTTGTTTAAGTGTAGTGCAAATACAAAAGCCCACCTTAGGTCCAAGTCAAAGCCCACACATTTCCTATGTGTTGGCTGTGAATCGTATACACACACACACACATCTCATTTACAATGTGCCTCATTTTTTAGATAAGAAAAAGAGTGTGTGTGTGTGTGAGAGAGTTCCACCCCAAGTCCTTGTATCTTTTCTTTCTCTTTGAAGATAATATACATTTGACTCGAAATTTATACATAAGATCCACATACTACTCTTGTTCTCTTATTGTGTTTGTGAGTGTCATCATCTTGTTCTAGTTTGTGTTGTATGTTTAATTCGGAGGAGAGACTTAACGGTCCATTTTTACGCGAGATTCAAATTCTGGTTCAAGAGTGAAAATTTTGGCCTAAAATTCAAATTTTTTGGCCAAAATTCGAATTTTTCGGGAATTTTTGGCGTAAAAATTTCTTAAACTCAAATTTTTCCAGCATCATTATAATGTCATTTTATGGCATATTTCACACCAACATCACAAATGATATTATCGGACTGCACCTTCAACATCACCACGTATAGCCTAAAAGATCCTGATCAAGATTCACAATCAGATGACAATGGTCAAATTATCAGCTGTGGCTACAAGGATGATGATTCATTATTACTTATTTGAAGTTGAAGTGGAATATCTCGGGTACGTGTACTTAGTATCTTGAAGATATCGGGTTGTTGATGCATGATTCTTCGAGATCCTTGTTTGGGCACTCATGGGAATAGTGATAAGTCTTGGGTTATCTATTTTCATAGGTCAAGGGGAGGATGGACGAAGACCTAGTTAACTATCACTTAAAGGAGATACGTTGTAGTACTCAGTGTCACACAAAGATGTGGATAATTCAAGAGAGGTTCATATACAGTTAAGGAAGGATGGATGGGTATATGAAACGACCTATATGCTTTAAGGAGTTACGTTGTAGTGCTCAGTATAGGTTCTTAGTCACACTATCGTGCAAGTTTAAGTCACAAGTTTGGGTTATTCTACTTCAGTCTCAAGTTCGTCATAGTAGGTTTTCTCCATCAGTAGTCACTACATGAAGCCGTTGTGTTTGATACAGGAGGTTAGATTGGGTATATCGACATCTTCTCTCGGGCTGATATGATTCCTGATAAAGGGCTTCCAGTTTGTATTTCACGTACACATCAGTATGCTGATTCCGATTAATCGTAACCAGCAGGGGAGAGAAATGTACGGGCTGATCTCTCATGGGAAAAATAACTGGGATGCATTTGGTGAGATGAAGATGTTGATACTCAATTCCCTCGAACTGCAGGGCACTCAGGGCATTCAAAATATGAGGTTGTCAGTTTGGGGGAGAGCACTAATTAGGGGAGAGCACTCAGGGCACTCTGAATTAAACCCTAATTAGATTTGCTCACATGGTTCGTCTGCAAGTAAAGAAATGAAAGCTGAGAAGATTCTACAAACTGAACGAAATAATGATGTTTGAAGACTATTCTATGTGCTTATGGTTTATATTTTACTTGTAGGGAACATTGTAAGCAATTCCCATATGACTTCACTTTGGGGAGAGATTGTTAGACTTAAAGTTTTGTCATATGTTGGAATTGCACTTCTTTCTTTGTACAAGGACTAGTTTAGTCATGTTAGCTAAATTATCTTTGTATTCTTGTAATAAATACCCTCCTATGTCAACACTAGGAGGGTTGGAGATTCATTAATACAAAAGAGGTGTGTGTGTTTTCTCTAGCTTCTCTCTAGAAAAACATACACACCTCGACAGTTAAATAAACCGAATATCATGTTTAATCTTTAGTTCGTGTTTATTGTGTTTCTCCCACCTCCCGTACGTGATTCTTGGTCATAACACTTATCGCAGTTGGACCCTTCATGAGATTTTTTGGCGGGAAAACTTGAGTAAAATTTAATTTTCACAGGAGACTTAATGGTCCATTTTTACGCGAGATTCAAATTCTGGTACAAGTGTGAAAATTTTGGCCCAAAATTCAAATTTTTTGGTCAAAATTCGAATTTTTCGGGGAATTTTCGGAGTAAAAATTTCTTAAACTCAAATTTTTCCGGCCTCATTAGAATTGCATTTTATGGCATTTTTCACAACAACATCACAAATGATATTATCGGACTGCACCTTCAACATCACCACGTATAGCCAAAAAGATCCTGATCAAGATTCACAATCAAATGACAATGGTCAAATTATCAGCTGTGGCTACAAGGATGATGATTCATTATTACTTATTTGAAGTTGAAGTGGAATATCTCGGGTACGTGTACTTAGTATCTTGAAGATATCGGGGTTGGTTGGATACATGATTCTTCGAGATCCTTGTTTGGGCACTCATGGGAATAGTGATTAAGTCTTGGGTTATCTAGTTTTCATAGGTCAAGGGGAGGATGGACGAAGACCTAGTTAACTATCACTTAAAGGAGATACGTTGTAGTACTCAGTGTCACACAAAGATGTGGATAATTCAAGAGATGTTCATATACTATTAAGGAAGGATGGATGGGTATATGAAACGACCTATGCTTTAAGGAGTTACGTTGTAGTGCTCAGTATAGGTACTTAGTCATACAACAGTGCAAGTTTAAGTCACAAGTTTGGGTTATTCTACTTCAGTCTCAAGTTCGTCATGGTGGGTTTTCTCCATCAGTAGTCACTACATGAAGCTGTTGTTTTTGATACAGGAGGTTAGATCGGGTATATCGACATCTTCTCACGGGCTGATATGATTCCTGATAAAGGGCTTCCAGTTTGTATTTCACGTACACATCAGTATGCTGATTCCGATTAATCGCAACCAGCAGGGGAGAGAAATGTACGGGCTGATCTCTCATGGGAAAATAACTGGGATGCATTTGGTGAGATAAAGATGTTGATACCATATTCCCCCGAACTGCAGGGCAATCAGGGCATTCAAAATATGAGGTTGTTAGTTTGGGGGAGAGCACTAATTAAGGGAGAGCACTCAGGGCACGCTGTATTAAACCCTAATTAGATTTGCTCACTTGGTTCGTCTGCAAGTAAAGAAATGGCGGCTGAGAAGATAAAGCAAGCTGAACGAAGTAATGAAGTTTGAAGATCTTTCTCATGTTTTTGTATTGAATTTTACTTGTAGGGAACATTGTAAGCAATTCCCGTATGACATCACTTTGGGGAGAGATTGTTAGCTTTAAAGTTTTGTCATATGTAGGGAATTGCATAGTTTGTAAATACGAGGACTAGTCTTGCCAATAAGGCAAAGATATCTTTGTATAAATACCCTCCTAGTTGTGTAGGAGGGTTTGGGATTCTCATTTATTCTTTGGAGGTGTATGTGTGTTCTAGACTTCTCTCTCTAGAATACATATACACCTCCGCCAATCTATTAATAATATCATGTTTAAACTTTATCACAAGTTTCCCCGACCTCCTGAAAGTGAATCTTGGTCTTTACAGTTAGCTTCTTTATTAATTATGGCCATATATATTGTGAATCTTTGTATGATGTATGTATAATTATCAAGTTTATTAGTAGGTGCACGAGTAGACAATGATAGTATGCGCATATTAGATGCACTCAAGAGTGCGGGTGAGTTTCTAAATGAAAATCTTTTTATTTAAGTTGTAAGGCTCAATAAGCCAAACCAATTCAAACGAGCTTTTAAAAATGTGCAAGGCTTATAGTCAGTCAAAATTACTTAAATATCAAAATATAATGGATTAACACGCAAAAGATTGAAATGTATGTGAATTTAATTTGACATATGTTGATTTGATTTTAAAATAATAAGCTTCAACACCAATTAATTCCCTAAATAGATTTACAAAAATATAAACTTCAACTTTCAACTTATAATATAAGCTAGAGTTACAACTGAGGCCTTAGCTCCTTCTCAAACTCATTTCGCCAAACATATTCATAGCCACATACGACCCTACGCATAATTGACTAAAATGACCATATATATATATATATATATATATATATATATATATATATATATATATATATATATATATATATATATATATATATATATATATATACTAGACTTCAAAGCCCGCCCAATGGGCGGGCATGACTTGTAATTTCGTTAATTTTAAATCATGCCTTAATTTCGTTACATTTAACATAATAAAGTATAATTACTTTTATACAAAAGCAATAGAACACGGTTTAGTTTTTTGGGTTTAATTGTATGTTATAATTAACTTAAGTAATTATTTTATGTGTAATTTTAGGGATGAAATCTCGTTTATTAGAGCACCTTGAACACTGGCAGTATGATGTTCGGTTACATCAGTAACAATGGCAGTACCATGTTCTGTCCCATCAAAGTTTAAAGGAATATGATTTTTAACCTTCAACACTGGCAGTATCATGTTTTATTACATCACTGACATTGACAGTACCATGTTCTGTCTTACCAGAGTTTAAATGGATATGATTTTTTATTAGTTTGGTTTGTATTTGTTTGTTGATTAGTTCGAGTGTTTTGCTGATATTTGATTTTATTTCATACTCTGGCGGTATGATTTCACGCAAACAAAGTTAATAAACATCTAATGCTTAAGTAGCAAAGTGTCATGTGAAAAGTAATGAGGTTAATTTATTAAAAAATTAGAACATAAGTCTTTATTGTAAATAATCTAAAATGATAACATGAAACTTAAGTATTTATTGTAAATAATCTAAGATGATAACACGGGAAATCGTGTTCCATTTGTTCACAATTCATCTTTGCTGTCATCATCACTGGTTGTTTCATAATCAGTAGATCTGTCATTGATAAAGTTGCTGACATCATCGTCGTTAGAGTCATAACTGACACTATACGCGGCTGAATTTATTTCCCACGTTTCTTCGTCAACATCGCTGATGTGGATGATTCTACCGTGTACTTTTCCATCGATATCAGGCATCTCGTCCCACACGTTATTGTCAACCATGTTAGATTGGTAATCTTCATCATAATCGTCATCAATAGATGTATATCTTGAGTCGCCTATGAAATTATCGACTATAAAATTATATAAACAAACTATTATTTTAAAACATGTTTAACAATTTACAAACACAAATAATAATAAATTTTTTTTAACAAACAACCTGTGGAAGAGTCTTCAACAACAAATTCATCAGGGATAGTATATTTAGGTTTACAATCTCGCGTGGGGTAAGAGGGTTCTTTGAGAGCATTGATATTGACACACATGCCTGTTTCAGATACGTTGTTGTTGTTATCATGTTCATCATCCGTATCTTCATCATATAGCATATAGTTCCGTGAGAAAATGGGTTTCTACATACCAAAAATATAGTTAGTACTTAGCAACAGAGTATCTATTATGTGGACTGTTTGGTTTACCTTATTGTATATGTTAGCTTAATAATGTGGGATTAGCAAGGATGTTTCGTTTAACATATATGTTTTATAGAAATATAATGTACAAACATAAATTATTATTACCAATGGGTTTTTTTCCCCCAGGATGATTAGCAGTCATAGTCTCCACACGCTTTGATCGCGTTTTTTTATCATCAATCAAAGTTAGATCTACAACTTTGCTTGCTTGTGGCTTTCCATCATCTGATGAATCCAGGTCAACAATTATGTTGTTGACTATTTTGCCGTTTTTAGCAAGCCTACGGCGTTTGTGTATAGGTGGGAGAGGCTGCAAGTAATGCAAAAGTTGTTAGTTCCCCTGATTAATAAGTATCACATAATATGGATTACAACCATTTTTTATACCTCTTTGTTGTCACGTGTTTTTTGTATTTTTTCATCATCTGATGAAACAACATAAACAATATCGTTGCTAACTAACTTGTTGTCTTTAGTTGGTCTAAACCGTTTATGTGTTGTTTGATCAGCCTGCAACTATTAGATTGATATTTAGATTTTATAATAGTTGAGTTCGACGTAATGAAAATTTTATGAAAATACCTTGTTATCAGTTTGATTTTCATAATAATCAAACTTGCATCCGTTCTTACGGGTCCCGGGTTTCACCTTTGACAATCTCCGATTGTTATGTGTTAAACAAACAACCTAAACAGAGCATCCAAAAATAAAAACCATTAAGTATTTTATGTTTACTACAATGCAAATTACTACGCATTAAAATTTTTATATAATACCTCGTTATTGGTATCATGTAAATCAGCATCTTCATTGAATATTTTGCATACATACGGATCACGTGGTTTTCGCTTATTACAAATTGGAGTAGTTCGATATCCGTTAACACCAACAGCATAAATCTATAAATTTAACATTTATATTTTATTCGTTAAACATAACAAAAACTATTATTAATAATAATAACCTTAGTTATGTTATAATACCTCGTCATCTGATAGGCCAACCTGCAAGTATTATAAAGATAATTAGATCCTGTGATATATTAATGGATATATGCTACATAATTTTAAGTTATAGATATAATCAATTGCTTATCTAAACATGGAAACGTCTCGACCAATAGAATCAACTAACCCTATTGTTTTAAACATGTACCATTGTTCAAGCATTTATTTTAGCTAAAGATTATTGGTAAATAAATATTCGTATATGTAAAACAATTCATGATAATCTTATAAGGTAGTGCCTGTGGGTAGTTTAGAAAAAAAGTACTTAGACATGTTATGAAGGATACCTCTTCATCGTCCAATATATGAACACTGGATATATCTTTTTTGAACAAATCAAATTGTCCATCCTGCATTCATGCTAAACATAATCAGATGATGTGTTTCATATATATTTAAATAAACAGTTAATTTAGTTATTGTACATCCTCATCATCTGATATGATGATGTTTGGTATATTCTTATCGAGCGAGCCATCGGCTGATGATGGAGGATGGTGGTGACCTATTTTCGGATTACCCTGACAAAATTGTAGTAATTAGTATTTAATTCATCTGATAATTAACAAAACACATTCAACTTAAGATTATGTACCTTGTGTGATCTTCGGTGTGACATTGTTTGTATTTTATGTTCGTAATTTTTGAAGATATATATTCAATATGTGTTATATATATGGCTTTATTTATAGAGTTTGAAGGTGACCATATAATGGAAACCGAAGATTTGTTTCTCATATATTTGTTATAGATAAAGATTACGTTTACAATTTAAACGTTTTCTAGAGTTTACATGATTTATATCATGCTCTAAATACAGATTTGGAAATTCTACAAAATATTTGATTATCATAGCTTTATTGTATATAAAGATTATGTTCGTTTGTGTATGAGCATTTAAAAACGTTGTTAGAATTAATGGGGTATAAAAACAATGGACTACGTATATTTAAAGTGACATTGCGTTTTAATATAACTCTTTTGAACTGGTTATAATATCAGTACCAAGTCGGGGACGTAGTAGTACAAAATTAAAATACATAATGGAGATAACTCAGCAGTACTACATAGCACATAAGTATTGTTTATAACAGTACAAAGTACTCTTAAATATATATATTTGACCCCCATATAGTGTCAAAGTAGGTATATGATCTTAAATATATGCACAGAATATTTATACAAAATACATTCTAAACTTATCTTTCAAATCATATTTTCTATAAATTTATCATATTCTTGAAAAAATGATTATAATATGTATATATCATTTTAAAAATTCTTATTATCTTGTGTAGGAAGTTATATACACGAAAATAGGGCAATGAATAAATCATATTCATCCTTCCAAATAATAATTTTTTTATTTTAATTTTATAGGTAAGTATCGTGTATACATCCTTATCCCGGTTAATATTATTTTTAAACATCACCAATGTTAATACTGCTGGTTACGTTAGTACTGTTGTATTTGAGATAATATAGTGTTATACATGTGGTTATCAATGCAATATTATATTAGTACCGCTTCATATACTTGGTACTGCTATATCATTTTTTCACGTAATGATCAACATTTGCACTGTGGTTACGTTAGTACTGTTGTATTTGAGATAATATAGGGTTATACATGTGGTTATCAATGCAATATTATATTAGTACCGCTACATATACTTGGTACTGCAATATCATTTTTTCACGTAATGATCAACATTTGCACTGGTAGATAAATTAATAAAACTTAATATGAATAAAGCTTAATACGAATATCCACACACATGCAAGTTTGCAATTTGTAATTAAATTGTTCAAAAATATTAAAACACGCTTATGTAAATTAATTGTCTTCTTGCTCCTCTTGATTATTAAGATCATTAGCTGGTGTTTCGTCATCCAGTGTCGCTGGTACACTGTTAACGTTGTCTGTCGTACGCTTGCCTACATCATCAATTTGAATTAAAGTGGCGTTCGTGGCACCAACGCACACTGCTGGAATATCATCCGTTGCGTCTATCGCTTCAACAACATCTTCGTTTGTTGGTTCCTGCTACATGTTGCGAGAAGATGTAAAAGATTAATTTGTATTGTTTGTTACAATTTAACGGTGTTTTTAGAAATTAAAAAATACAATGCACAATACCTCACTAATATCATCAGAATGTGTTTCCGATCCATCATCTGAACACACGGAATTGTTCTCTAAACCTTCGTCTTCCTCGTCGTCATCCTATTTTGATTCATTCATAAGGATTAGCATATACTTGTTTATAAACACAAACCATTGTTAGGTACATTAAAGGAAAAATGAATCAGACCTCTTCTTCTATAAAGCCATTCTTGAAATAGTTGATTATATCAACATCGTCCGTCACTTTCTCCGCTCTATATATATAACTATTGTTGTTGTGATTGAACTCAGAAAATAAAATTTTGAAAAGATACTTCCTCCCAATAATTTGATTAAGTGCATCCGGAAAGTATTCTTCTGTGTTCATGCCTTCGCTCTCCATTATCTCCCACGCTGTTAAATTTGTCATTTTGTGCACACTCTTGTCAAAAATCACGACTTGTGCAGTACCACTATGGTCAAATATGCGCACAATTATTTTGAACCTACATATATAAAATATTTATCACCGAACGCGAAGTATCGAAATATCCACATTATGTATTATATGTTTAAGGACAAATCCAAATAATTATATATATATATATATATATTATATATATATATATATATATATATATATATATATATATATATATATATATATATATATAGGTTGTTTTACATACCTGGAAGCAACGGTATATGTTTCTCCATGGTTTTTACAATACCACAATTGTTTCTTATTCCTTGCGCCCGAGTTGCGCTTTGAAACAATTGGTGTCACTCTTGTACTGCATGATTTGCAACCCGTATAAACCCACCCATTTTCCTCTTGTATGCTATGTACTTCTGCATAAACTACACAGTGTGACTCCTGTATTTAGATACAAAAACACATATAAACATTACTAACGTGGGTTTAATTAGTGATAAAATAAATATTTATATTATACCCATAACAATAAATTTTGTTTTACCGGTTCAATGCTTCGAATTGTTTGAACTATTTGCTTCACACAGCCGTGCATGAACTCCGCAGGCGTAACAACACGGCTGCCAACTGAATGATCCTCAATTCTGAATTCACCTGCATCATACCCCTCCTGCTCTTCGTATCTGTGAAACGTATAAATAGGTTCCTAATAAATTTAACATGTTTTTAGTTTAAAACTAAAACACACATGTGCCGGTATCAATGTATATACCTTTTCCGGAAATCCAACAATTGTGGCACATCCCTGTTTATGAATATTCTTGTGCCAAACAAAGCATTATGTATTGATGGCTTATCTGTGTTGCACAACAAATATAGACACTTTTAAAATCTATTAATATGAATTAAAAATCTTAATTACGTAACCAAAAATTTAAAAGTCATCTATAAAACTTACTGTCCCAATATTTCACTTTCCCCAGCATCAAGAGGATGTCTATATGACAAAGCTCGTCACGTTTGTTGTCGTAGTCATTCCACATTAATGCCCAATTATCCCAAAAAGTACAATCAATTCTCAGAGATCTGCATAAAATAGGGTACACTCAATATATGATTACAAATGAATACTATTCTATACACGTTATTTTATTTTAAACAAATAATAATTTATAAAATATAGTTACTCGGCATCTTCAACGACAATTGTCCTCCGTAGCTTAGGACCGCCAGAATTGGTCAACGTCACTATTTTCCCAATAGCTACGACTGTACCAACAATATCTGGAAAAACATTTGTTATAAAAATATGCACATAAACATTCAAGTAACACCAACTGTTGTATATAATTTTAAAAAAAACACATACCAACACAATCATGTTCGTGGTATTCATTATCTGTATCGAGAATACTTGAGAATGGCTCGTTAACGAACCCAACAAAGTTGTCGTCGATGTGATCAATACGGGTAACCTCGGTTCCTTTATAAAAAGATATTCTCCACTGGTTTGGTAACAAAGGTAACCTTCCGGCATTCTCTGCTACTCCAAAATTAGAGATTATGTAACATTGACCTTCTCGTAAAAGAGGTTCAAATTTAAACATAAACTCTTTTTTGACATAGATTTGGATACGGTTCGACTGTACATATAGTTCAAATATCAATTTAACATATATAATAAATATACACAAATATAGGTATTTACTAATTTCATCTGATATACCTCTTCATCCTGGAAAACACAGTCAAGACTGTAAGGATCGTGTTCTTCGTGAAATTTGTGTGAATGCCATACGGAGATGCATCTTCCTTTAATGGCCATGTTCACATTCATCGGACTGACATCTTTAATGAGAGTCATTGTTCTCTTCTCTCACCGCTAAAAAAATTAAAAAAATATATATATAGAAAAAGCTGTTTTTTTTTTATATCACATTAAAATGAAATATGTATAATGAATCAATCATTTTAAATAAACCTGGCTTAGGACTTTTAATTGTGGACATACTCTTTCCATTGTTTTTACTTGGATGAGAATTAGATCCTACGAATACACAAAGAAATTATGACAATGTTATTTATATAAAATAAGCAATCTGGAACAAACATTATCCAGAATGTTTGTACAAAACCTGAAGGAAATTTTCCATAAGACGATGTATGCATAACGGTTTTTTTGTTCCGATGTGAAGGTGCGTCCGAAGATGTTGATTGGTACCTCAAATCTTTTTGTTGATTTCTAATATAAGCAAATCTTTTAGAATCACCTTTTGAGTTTGTCGCCCCTAGCAACAATAACAAAACAAATTGTTGTATAACATATAACAATAAAGGTGCGGGTTTTTATAAACAAATATTCATACCTGATTGAGATTGAAAGTTGGAAGAATCAATCCTAGAGTTTTCATACGTGGAGTGTGTTTCAAAACAGCTTGATTGACTGGTAGATTTCCTTTTTAATGATTGAACAGCTCCTATTATTCAATGGATATAGATTTACCGCAATTTAGAATGTACAAACATACTTAATGTGTATACTATAATCACAATTTATAATATGAACACGATCAGTTTAGAAACATGTTACCTTCATGAGATGGTTGTGACTCAAAAGATGATGAGACGTGGCCAAATCTGCCCTTTGCAGGTGGTTTAGATGCTGGAACAATTACGATTGTATAAATACAATGTATTACTGTATTAAATAAAAAAATTAATGTTCAATGTACTACCTCTAGCTTTAGCAACGACATCAGAAACAACTGTTCCAGATATACTACGGGGTGTATCACTTTGAAATATGGAATTATCCAATTCAGACGAAGAAGATGGCTGAACCAAACCTATATTTCCTACTAATTTAGCAGTTAAAAATTAAGTAACATAATATAAACATCATGTAAAATGTACATAAATAAAATATCAACAAAGTTACTGCAATAAAACATTGATGAAGCTAATACCTGTTGATCGTGTAACAACATCGGAAACATGGTTGGTTGATCTTGTACCTGTTGTATCAAAATTATGATATGGATGATTACCAAATACAGAATCAACAACTTTCAGGGTAAAACAATACAAACTAATATACGATACATGAAAGACATATACAACAACAAAATACCTTGTGAAGGGGTTTTAGGATGAACGTGACTGCCAGAGCCTCTGCTTGTTGTATCTGAAGGTGGATACAAATCATAAACTTATATGGTAAATTAAAACAAATTAATGTAGGATTCACGAAAACCTATATAAGAATAGAATACCTTGTGAAGAGGCTTTAGTATGTTTCTTCTGTATGGTATTGCTTGTATTTGCATCAGGAACTATAATCAATATATAAAGACGTTCATATAATAAAGCATTAGATTGATCCAACAACAACATAAATAAGATTATAACAAATTTACGAATAAATTATTCGTTAAAAAACATTCATGTGTTAAAACATCAAATTATTTACATAACATATGCTATCCTCATTAATGTATTACTTATATTGTTAATCTATATTAATAGTTTTTTAATATTGTAATTTTTATGTTGTTGCTGTATAATCAAGCTAATATTTACATGCACCATCGTTTATTAACAAACAATACAAACACACATAAGCAGTATCAAATATATCGAGCAATACAAACACACATAAGCAGTATCAAGTATCTCCAGCAGTACAAACACACATAAGCAGTATCATGTACATCGAGCAGTACTTATATTGTTAATTTATATTAATAGTTTTTAATAAGGCATTAGATTGATCCAACAACAACATAAATAAGATTATAACAAATTTACGAATAAATTATTCGTTAAAAAACATTCATGTGTTAAAACATCAGATTATTTACATAACATATGCTATCCTCATTAATGTATTACTTATATTGTTAATTTATATTAATAGTTTTTAATATTGTAATTTTTATGTTGTTGCTGTATAATCAAGCTAATATTTACATGCACCATCGTTTATTAACAAACAATACAAACACACATAAGCAGTATCAAATATATCGAGCAATACAAACACACATAAGCAGTATCAAGTATCTCCAGCAGTACAAACACACATAAGCAGTATCATGTACATCGAGCAGTACTACCAATAGAGTCTGGCAGTGCTAGCAAACTAATGATTAAATTACATTCTAATGATTAAATTACATGTAAAAAACATACCTCCCAAAGAAGCACTCATGTTCTTCTTGTCAGTTCCTTTTGCAAGCCTTGCAGAGTGTCTTTGGCCGTGCATAATGGCTATATTATTATCAATAGAGTTTATTCTTTTTTTGAGTTTATAAAAAACGTTATAATATGAGGTATATATATGATGTATATATGATGTATATATAGTGATAGGGTAGAACTCTGATTTTAAATATGGGAACAAAAGATTTATACAAAATACATTCCAAACTTATCTTTCAAACTATATCCTCTACAAATTAAAATTAAACATATCTTTTAAAAAAATCCGGGATACATGTTTAGAAAATACATATACCATTCCAAATATTCCGCCTAAATATTCCGCCTGGTAATCAAAGAAGAAGATTATAGTTATTTTTTGTGCGAGTTATATCACAAAATATAACTTGGTCTAATGGTAACATTGACGTATACTTAAGCTATGTAAACAACCCAAGTTCGAATATTTAGAATCCTTTTTAAAATTTCGGAATTAAAAGTCAACATACGAATTTTGTTCGGTCAAATGTTGCTTAGGTGGACTGCTTAGGTGGAATAAGAGCATGATTACTCATCAATCCAGCGCTTATTCATCAATCCTGCATTTGATGATGTCATACGCATCCTGTTATATATAATATGTAGATATATATATATATATATATATATATATATATATATATATATATATATATATATATATATATATATATATATAGGGGGACTTTCTTACGAGAACCATTTTATCTGCGAGAACTGAGAGAACCACAAAAAACATACATGCACGTCTTTTAAAATAAAATAAAAATACATGCAAATCATCAATAATCGTAAGTATCCACCTATGTTCTTCAATATCATCATGAACTCATCCTCTTTTTTCACAAAAACCTTACACAAGGCCGCAATATTGTTGTTGCACACCTTATAAGAACATACATGCACACCTTCAAAGAAAAATGTTGTATTTCCAATTTCTTATCAAATTCTTTAGAACAACTATGTTTTTTATATGTTGTTTTTAGAACATATGTGCAAAAATACAATTATTGAAGGCGTAAATGTATGTTTTTGGTGGTTCTCTCAGTTCTCGCAGATAAAATGGTTCTCGCAAGAAAGTCTCACTATATATATATATATATATAATATATATATATATATATATATATATATATATATATATATATATATATATATGCGTATTACTCTAGATAAGAGTTAGGAGTAAGGACATTGACTACTGAAGTAAAATGCACTTCATATTAGTCTATCACTTTTTGTATACATTCTATCTTTCTAGTCTTTGCATAAAAACGATGGATAAAAGGACCTTATATATATGGATATTACGACCACATAATACTCTAGATAATTTTAAGGAGTAAGGGCATTGAATACAGAAGTAAAATGCACTGCATATTAGTCTATCACTTTTTGTATACATTATATCTTTCTAGTCTTTGCATAACAACGACGGATGAAAGGACCTTATATATATGCATATTACGACCACATAATACTCTAGATAAGAGTAAGGAGTAAGGACATTGAATACGGAAGTAAAATGCACTTCATATTAGTCTATCACTTTTCTTATACGTTATATCTTTCTAGTCTTTGCATAACAACGATGGATGTCAGTTATTGTTGACCTTGACTTTTCATAATAATAGATAAATGAGAGGCTATTTTTCCTATGTTGATGGTAAAGTTTGGATTTACAATTTGTAATGCCCTTCTTATAGTTACTTTTATTTATTAATGGTCTCAAGTTTGAAAGCTAACATGATTTGCACAAACTTAGTTTTGATTTGTACATAATATTTTATGCCTTGTATATGTGTTACGTTTTGCTTATACTTCTTGTATCTTGTTACGTGTAAATCTAAAGTAAACATATGCACATCTAAAGACTAAAGACTAAAGTATATGACATGTGTGCAGATCACCTCACACTAAACCAAACAAGTTGGATGGCCGAGACCCCCTTAAATAACGCATGACAAATTTTAAAGTTATATAAACTCAACTGCAATTATGTATATTTTATATATAGTAACATGCATTAGTACACTACTCCGTACAAGAAAGTCGAGGACTACAAGGTCTACTGACAAATCTTTCATTTCTTTATCATGGGTGTCATCACTCATCACCACTCCATCAATATACCAGATTACCAATCTTCAACACGAATTTGCACAAACATATGCTCACGATTTCTACACATGCGTACACCTTCAACAAATCAATATTGCAAAGTAGCTCTTATTAGCTTAATAAGGTCAGCCAGTACCCGTTTGGTCCCGTACTTGTCTTGTTTGGTATTGGGTTTTACTTTTTTACTATATTGTATGCTACCGGTTTTTAAGTGCATTTGATTAAGTTTTCCTCTGGTTTCTGATGTTCTTATGTCTCTATCTGTGTATATGTCCCTGTCTTATGTGTATTTATGTGACTTTACGCATGAAATACTACAGATATGTATTGTCTGTGCTGTGATTACCTTTAATATGTTCCCTGAAATGCTGGCTGCAGAGATTGGTTTAATTGATAACTAGTCATTGATGTTGTGATTTACTATGTTCATTGTCTAGTGATAACAAGCTAGGCGAATATCAAACCTTTAGAAGCGAGACGACGGCCTGCTGAAGTAAGTAGGCATAGAAAAAAGGGACATGCAGTTATTAACGATGTATGAATGAAGACTCTAACTCCAAGGTCGACCAATTCACACATGTGATAAAGATATATTGTTAGATAGGTGATTTTGATGCTGGCACTGTTGTCTATATAAACTTGAATTGACCACATAAAACGGAATAAAATTCTGATATTGATTGATATGTGGAAAATTTTGCACATAAAAACCCCATAGACACGGTCAATTATTAGTCACCCCACTTTTTTGCTTCTACCGCTTGTATCCACGGTTATACATTAAGTACAAATGGTTGATGTTTCAACAACTTGTACTCTTTGCTTCATTGGCTTCAAGTTTAATGCTCCTCGAGGCTTTAAACTATACCAATAGTCTTTGTTTCTTGATTCATTTTAACTACATGTCCAAATATAGTTTGTTTCATCATTTTATTTAGACACAAGTATAAAACTTGGCAAACTCACGCACATTAGATCTCCAACAGTGAGAAACTGGCAAATCGAAAGTACAGTACATTCAATAATAATGTTACTCCCATATATTACCTTCTTCTCTCTAATGCTATCATCTTGCGGTTCATTAGATACCATAACTGTTTTTCAAAACATCACAGATGGTGAAACCATTGTTTCAGGAAACGAAAGATTCGAGTTGGGCTTCTTTAGCCCAGGAAGTTTGAAGAATCGGTACCTGGGGATATGGTATAAGAACACATCACCTCATGTAGTTTTATGGGTTGCTAACCGTGAAATCCCACTTATCGATACCTCAGGAGTGGTTAAATTGGACAGCAATGGAAACCTGTCCCTTTTCAATGGCAGTGGTTCCATCACTTGGTCATCCAACTCCTCGGCATCTGGCACAGATGTGAACCCCATAGCAAAACTCTTAGATACAGGAAATTTTGTTATCACGAGTGAAAATCTTCACAACAAGGAAAATTACATTTGGCAAAGCTTTGATTACCCTGGAGATACCTACATGCCAGGAATGAAGTTGGGCAAGAACTTTGTAACAGGAAGAGAAACATATCTGACATCTTGGAGGAGCACAGAAGACCCTTCCCCAGGTGAGTATACATACGGGTTTTCAATGGTTAAGGGTAAATACGTTCAACTATACCTTAGGAAAAGCTCTGTTATTACAGCAAGATATGGGCCGTATACTGGTGTGTCATTTGCTGGCCACCCACAACAAAAGCCTGACCCTACTGTTCGGTACAAACCATACATGATTGTGAATCAGAAAGAGATGTATTACATGTTTACTTATGATAGCCCCAACTTCTTGTTAAGAACGGTAGCAACTCCTGATGGCAAGGTTGCGGTTTCTCAGCTGAATTTGATAAGCCAAGAATGGATGCAGTCTATGAACTTTCCCGCGGATTATTGTGACAACTATGGACTATGTGGCCCATATGGAATATGTAGTATTTCTACAGATTTTAATTGTGTCTGCTTGTGTTAGCATTGAAATTTATGCTACTTAGAAGTGATGGTCATTTTGGCATTTAGAATAAATGTGTCAAGTGTAATATGTATTAAAAGTGTGGGCTTAAGGCATTAGAAATGTTAGTATCTTATGTATAAGTGTAGTGCACATCTTAAGTCCACACAAGGTCCAACAAAAGCCCATCAAACCCATTTAGAGTTGATGGCAGTCACGTATAAACACACACACTCTTTAGTTTCAAAGAAGGTGCCTCATTTTAGATAAGAAAAAGAGTGTGTGTGTGTGAGAGAGTAACACCCCAAGCCATTGTATCTTTTCTTTCTCTTTGAAGATAATATACTTTGACTTGAAATTTATACATAAGATCCACATACTACTCTTGTTCTCTTATTGTGTTTGTGAGTGTCATCTAGTAAGCTTGTGTTTGTGTGACATAGTGGAAGCTTCGGTCCTACAAGTGGTATCAAGAGCTAAGCTTCAAGGTAGGATCATCTTTATTTTTGTATGATCATAAAGAGTAAAAAACATCCTTTGTTATTTTTCTTTCACTAGAAAAATCACAACTTATGTTTTTTCTTCTAATCGATCCATACAAAAGTTGAAGTAAGTTGTGTTTGTTTGGTGTTTATACAAAGTGTTTCTTCAAGCTACTGTGATTATTTCAAGTTTGTACACTTGTGGAATCTTGGTTTTGGTTTGATCTTCATTTGTTCAGTTCGTTGAAATCAAAACATTTCTTGTATAAGAAAGTGTTTTTGATTATTTTAAGGATAGATTGTGAATTATTGAGTTGGTAATAGTCAGAGAAAGTAAGTAAAAAGTGGAAGAAAGATGACTGACAAGTATGGGGAGTGCATGGTCTAGAAGCTAAAAGTCAAAAAGTGGGTGAGATTTAGTCAAAAGTTGCGTTTTATCGCAATTGAAGAAGATCAGTCGAGGTTATCGTAATTCGTAGAATTATCGCATTTCTTGTATTAGAATTGCGATAAGTGTCGCTATTGGCTTATCGCAGTTGACCATCGCTGTTGACCATCGCATTTGGCTCATCGCTTTTGGCTTTTCGCATTTGACATATTACAATTGCAACTGCGATACATATCGCAATTGGCATTTTCAGAAGTTATCGCAGTTGAGCTTTTGTTATCGCAGTTGAGCTTTTGTTAGTGTCATCCGATATCTTATCTCAATTCCGATATCGGACAACTCAGCAACTGCGATATCGGACAACAAAGTTTTTTAAGCAGTTTTCAGATTTGTCAACTTCAGTCCCTGTACTTTCTAGCAGCCTTTGGGAACTTCCAGATTTGGCAGTTTTGGCCCTCGTACTTCTGTGAAACTTCAAACGGCCATAACTTTTGAACCGTAACTCCGTTTTGAGCGAATTACCTGTCAAAACGACCGTGAGACCGAGGAGAAGGACAGTTGAATAATTTATTCATTCAACCCAAGTTTCGAGGCCTGAAAACGCTCCAAAATGAAGTTATTGAGGTTTTAAGTTTCCAGACCAAAATTTCCACCGTAACAAAGCTTCACAACAACAACAACCAAGTTCAACCGTCAACAACAACGTCTCCTACTTTGTTGCAAAGATCCTAAATCCACTTTATCATACATAATATTTTAAAGATGACTACACAACAAGACATTCATGCCGCAGGTTCAGAAAACCGACCTCCAATGTTAGAAAAAGGTGGTTACCTTCCATGGACGAGTCGTATGCTTCGATATATGAGATCCAAACCTAATGGACAAGGTATACTCTTGGTTAACTCTGTCAAAAAAGGTCCATTCCAGCCTGGTGAGATTGAAGAAACAGCTGGAAACCCTACTGCAGAACCTCCCGTCGATCCAACGTACCGACCCAAAGAGGAATCGGATTACACTGAAGCAGATTGGAAGCAAATTGAAGCTGATCACCTAGCAATGCATCTAATCCAACTCGGTCTACCACAAGAAATATTTTGTGCTGTAGATAGCTGTGAAACTGCCAAAGAAATGTGGGATCGAGTTAGACGTCTTTGTCATGGTACAGAAATTGGCATTCAAGAAATGGAAAACAAGCTTCTGACTGAATGGGAGAAGTTCACAGCAACACCAGCTGAACAGATTGAATCTTACTACACACGGTTTTGTACTCTAATGAATGAGTTGATCAGAAACAATTTGGCACCTAAACAAATTGTTCAAAACATCAAGTTCATCAACAACCTTCCAGAAGAATGGGGACGATATGTTACTATTGTCAACCAAACTAAGAATCTTCATGATGTGAACTACGATCAACTCTATGACTTTCTCAAACAAAACCAAGCAGAGGCAAATGAAGTCAGAAAAGAGAAGCAAGCAAAACAACAAGATCCTCTTGCACTCATAGTCCAATCACCTACACCTGCAATAGTCAGTGCACAACCATCATCATCATCATCCCCTCAGCAATTCATGCAACAACAGTATATTCCACAATCACCATTCTACCCACAACAACAACATGTAATCCCACAACAACAATACCCACAACACCCAGATCAAGACGATCAGGATGAGTTAACTGCTGCTTTGACTCAAGCTTTTGCTTACCTATCAAAAGCATTCCAAGGACGTTACTCCACACCCACCAACAACAATCAACGAATCTCATCGAATACTCGCAACAAGCAGATTGCACAGCCGAGTTTCAACATGGGACAGCAAGGACAGATGGTTGGGGGATATGGGAATCAGCAGGGATATGCTCCAAGATTTCAGATGGGTAATCAGAATGCAGGGCAGTATGTTGGTAATCAGATGGGTCAGTTTGCAGGGAATCAGATGGGTAATGCTGTTGGTAATCAAAGGGTACAGAATGCTGGGAATCAGTTTGGGAATGTTGCTCAGGGAGCTGGGAATAGGAATCAGGGGAATATGATGAAGTGCTTCAACTGTCAGGGTATTGGTCATATGGCTAGGAACTGTCCAGACAAGCCGAATAAAAGGGATCCAGCGTATTTGCAGAAAGCATTAATGTTGGCAAACAAGGAAACGGCTGGGCTTCAGTTGAGTGCAGAAGAGAATGACTTCATGGCTATTATGGATGCTTCAAAGATCAAGAGGACATCGATGCAAACTGCATTTTTATGGCAAATCTCCAGGAGGCAAAGTACGACACAGACTCAGAAGCACCTCCTGCTTTTGACACTAATGTGGTTTCTGAGGTACAACCATATGCTACATGTCACAATAATGAAATGTTTGATATGTCACCTCAAAATGAACAGCATCCTGAGACTCCTAATCTCATTTATGATACATACATGGACGAACCAAGTTGTAGTAATACAAATTTGGTAACTCCAGATATGGATCCTAATGAAGAATTCGAGTCACAGCATACTGATAATGATGAGGAAACACGTGCTATGTTTGAATCATTATTGCAAAATTGTAGTGTAGAAATAGAAAAGGTCAAAAAGGTCAATCGCGATGTTAAGGCCGCGAATGAAAAATTGACCACTGAGCTTGAGAGTTATAAGGTGAATGCAAGAGCTTATGATTTTCATAACAAAAAACAGTCGGAACTTGAGGTTAGCTTAAAAGATTCTGAGTTAAGAGAAAAACGTTTACAAATCAAATTTAACACTCTAGATGTTAATTTGAACAATCAAATCAAATCTCTAAACAAGGAAATTTCTGAACTAACCAACCAGCTTTCAAAACAAAAATCAACTTATTCCAATCTTGAAAAAGAAAAGAAGGAGTTGAATGAAAGGTTTTTAAAACGTGAAAAGGATCTTCTTAAAGAGATCAATGACAAAAAGGAAACCATTGCAAAGTTGGATGAGTTGCTTGTAAAAACGGGTCATTCTGCACAAACAGATAACTTGTTAATAAATGATCCAAACCCGATTTTACATACAATAAAGAAAGTAGCTATCGGTTATGAAAACCCTTGTAATCTCAAGAAAGCTCAGAAAGGACAAAATGTGTTATATGATGGTACTCTTATAAATGATGTGCATGATCCTCTAACGGGTCATGATTCTGATGAATCGATTGAGCTTTCCGAAAAGAGTAGAATCAAAATGAAACAAATGAAACCAGAAATTCAACCAATTGATTATAATAAGCTTCATAAAGAGTATGGTCTTCATCTTGTTAAAAAGGAGTCACCTTTGTTTTTTCAAAAACCAGTGGTTTTCACAAGACAAAAGGCTGTCTCAAAACATCTGCCTAACATCGAACAAATGGCATCTAAAAACACTTATGATTCAAGTGTAGCTAGACTATATTTGGTTGATCTTAAGCAGTGAATTGAGAAACTTCAACGTATTGTGGCTTCCAAAATTCACAATAACAAGTTTGAATGGTTTCCGGGTGTTCAGGATGAACTGAAAAAGATTTTTGCAAAGGAAATTAATCCACATGTTGCTGCAATCTATGCGGTTGTTCAAAATGTGGAAAATAATCTTTTAAAAGAGTCTGCAGAATTCGTTAAGGATCACAAATCCTTAGTGAAGGAAGCAAATGAATACTTGGAACGAATAAAGGTTTTGGAACAAAAAAATGACTCTCTCTCTTTCGAAGCTCTATCGACTGATATCATGTCCATTATTTTCCAAACATATTCTGTTGAGGATGATGAAACACTTCGAGCTGAGACTTCTCAAATTGTTGAAAAATATGAAAAGGCGCTTTTGAAACTTGAAAAACAAAACTGCACATATTTTAAACAACTTGATACTAAAAAGGAAGAATGCAAGTATGACAAATTGTCGTATGAGCGCTCTTACAAAAATATGCAAGATCAAATCAATCTTTTGAAGTCTCAGCTTGCAAGTCAAAAAGGGAAGGGTGAGGAAACTACGGGTATTGCACCATTAACCCCCTTGCCTAATGAGAAACAAAAAGAGAAAGCTGTTGTCAAGAACACTAATGTTATAGCACCTGGCCTTTATAGGATTAGTCCCACTACTGCGTCTGCCTCTACATCTAAAACATATAGGGCGTTAGACAAAAGTAAGAAAGATAATCCAAATGAGTCTAGGAATGCTACAAAAACATCTAAGGACAACCCCATAAATTCTAATGAGTGTGCCTTACCTTCTACAGGAATAGAAAGCAACTCTAGGAGCAAAAGACAGTCTAGGAGCAATAACAAGAAACCTAGTGTCTCGCCTGTTTCTGAGAGTGCAAGCAAGAAAGTAGAAGAACACACTAGGAATTTACCGCTTTCCAAGAAGAAACATGTATCATCTAGTTGTAATGATAAGACTCCTGTTTCTAATGCATGTAATGATTCTGATTATTTAATGCAAAAGAAAACTTTGTCTGTAAATGCTTGTGATGATAATGTTTCTAATGATGTGAAAAAGAATGATATGCCTGAACAGAAAAAGGTTCCTTTAGTAACTAAGGCTAAGTCTAGATAAATTCGAAGACTTATTGCAAAAGCTAGAAAAACCACTAGCAGCCTATTGCCTAAGGATCACTCTAAGTTTGGTGCATGGAAACCAACGGGTAGAATGTTTACACTTAAGAATGGCACATTAGAAATAGTTCCCAATGCATCTAAGGAAACCATATCTAAGTGTGACTCACCTGTTACATCTAACCCCTTGGAACCAAATGTTAAATGGTTTCCATATACAAAATCATCTGTTCTTTGCAGGTCATTGAAATTTGTCTTTGGATCGTCGACTCGGGTTGCTCCAAGCACATGACCGGGAATCTGAAGCTGCTGATCAACTTTGTATGGCAGTTCATGGGGACTGTACGGTTTGGGAATGATCATGTTGCAGCTATTCTGGGTTATGGTGATCTTCAGTTTGGTAATTACTTGATCACTCGGGTTTACTATGTCGAAGGGCTGGGACACAATCTGTTCTCTGTTGGACAGTTTTGTGATGCTGATTTAGAGGTTGCATTTAGGAGAAACACTTGCTATGTTAGGAATTTGGTGGGGAATGATCTCTTAATTGGGAATCGTGGCACCAATCTCTATGCAATTGACATAAACCAAATGGCCTCTTCATCTCCTATTTGTCTCATGACCAGGGCAGGTGAAACAAAATCCTGGTTATGGCATAGACACTTGTTCCATCTGAACTTTGACACGATCAACAAGCTTGCCAAAGACAACATTGTCTCCGGTCTTCCTAAATTCAAATACACCAAAGAACATCTATGTCCATCATGTGAGCAAGGAAAGAGCAAAAGAGCAACATTTAAACCTAAACCCGTACCTAGTTCGGTTGACAGGTTGCATTTGTTGCATATGGACTTATGTGGCCCGATGAGAGTTCAAAGCATAAATGGGAAGAAGTATATTCTTGTAATTGTTGACGACTATTCGAGATATACATGGGTAAAGTTTTTGAGATCTAAGGATGAAGCACCAAGCACCATCATCGCCTTTCTGAAGCGGATTCAAGTTCTACTTCAAGCTCCAGTTAGGATAGTACGAACGGATAATGGCACGGAATTTGTCAATCAGGAGTTAAGAACATTCTTTGAAGAAACTGGTATTACTCACCAAACATCAGCTGTTAGAACTCCACAGCAGAATGGGGTAGTTGAAAGAAGGAATCGAACCCTTGTAGAAGTTGCTCGCACCATGCTGATTTATTCCAGTGCTCCATTATTCTTATGGGCTGATGCTGTTTCTACTGCTTGTTTTACTCAAAACCGATCCCTAATCCATCCAAGATTCAATAAAACCCCATACGAACTTGTCAACAACCGAAAACCGGATATTTCTTATCTTCATGTATTTGGCGCTTTATGCTATCCTACAAATGACAGGGAAGATCTGGGAAAGTTGAAGGCTAAGGGTGATATTGGAATCTTCATTGGTTATTCTGAAAACTCGAGGGCATTCAGGGTGTATAACAGGAGAACGAAAAAGATCATGGAGACAATGAATGTGAAGTTTGATGAAATTTCACAAATGGCTTTTGAGAGACTCGCTCTAGAACCGGCGCTTAACCCGATGACTTCCGGACATATCAGTTCGGGACTCGCACCTCAAGGAGCTCAATCAATTCATGTCGAACAACCCTCAACTCAAGAATTGGATAATTTCTTCGAGTTTATGTTCGATGAATACTATGGTGGCGCTTCGACAAATGCATCTAACCAACATTCCGCTGCATCCACTCAACATCAACAACCACCACCAATTCCAACAAATCCAGATGCATCCACAACATTCGAAGCTGACGCACCAACTCCCTCGACATCAACATCATCTACATTGACTCCAGCAACTCCATTCATTGAAATTGTTCTACCAAGAATTGATGAGCAAGAACCAAATAATGTTGTGTTAGACGATGAAGTCTTTGAAAACCCGTTTGGAACGGAATCTGGTGAATCATCTTCTAGGCTACATGAACCGTCTAACATACATTCAAACAGTCCAAGGTACCCTTCAACTTTACAGTGGACAAAAGACCATCCGATTGAACAGGTTATTGGTGAACCTTCAAGACCAATTCAGATGAGAAAACAACTTCACACCGATTGCGACATGTGCATCTATGTCTGCTCAGTCAGTCTCATAGAACCTAAGAACATTCGGGAAGCGATGGCAAATAATGCCTGGATTGAAGCGATGCAGGAAGAACTTCTTCAATTTCAAATCCATGACACCTGGGATTTAGTTCCAAGACCAATTGACAAACTAGTCATTGATCTTAAGTGGTTATGGAAAAATAAAAAGGATGAAGAAATGACTGTGATTCGCAACAAGGCTCGTCTGGTAGCAAAGGGATTCAGACAAGAAGAAGGAATAGATTTTGAAGAGTCATTCGCACCGGTTGCAAGGCTTGAAGCTGTCAGGATTTTCTTAGCTTATGCCGCTCACAAGAACATCACGGTTTATTAGATGGACATCAAGACGGCATTCTTGAATGGAACTCTGAAAGAAGAAGTGTATGTGAGTCAACCAGACGGTTTCGTTGACAAAGATCATCCGGAATATGTCTACAAGCTAAAGAAGGCAATCTATGGTTTGAAACAAGCCCCACGGGCGTGGTATGACGAGTTATCATCTTTCTTGTTGTCAAATAATTTTACCAAAGGAACAATTGATCCAACCTTGTTTACAAGAAAATACAAAAATGACATTTTGATTGTTCAGATTTATGTGGACGATATAATTTTTTGGGTCCACTAATCCGACACATTCAAAACATTTTGAAAATCTCATGAAAAGCAAATTCGAAATGTCCATGATGGGTGAATTAAAATTCTTTTTAGGCTTACAAATTCATCAATCCCCACGTGGAATTTTTCTTAATCAGGCTAAATATACAATTGAGATTTTGAAAAAACATGGTATGGAAAATTGTGACTCTGTTGGTACTCCAATGGTCACTTCACCAAAAATTGGCGCAGACCTAAATGGGAAACCCATGGATCCGAAGAAATATCGGAGCATGATTGGTTCTCTCATGTACCTAACTGCAAGCCGACCAGATATACATTTTGCTGTGTGTTTATTAGCACGGTTTTAGGCAAGGCCTACCGAACTTCACCTCCAAGAGGTTAAACGGATCTTTCGATACCTTCGAAGAACCATTAACATGGGACTTTGGTATCCGAAGGATTCGGAGTTTACACTAATTGCCTTTTCAGATGCCGATCATGCTGGATGCCAAGTGACAGCGAAAAGTACATTAGGCGGAGCGCAATTTTTAGGAGAAAAGCTAGTAGGCTGGTCGTCAAGAAAACAAGATTGCACTGCTTTATCAATAGCAGAGGCCGAGTATGTGTCTCTATCTGCGTGTTGTGCTCAAGTCCTTTGGATGAGAACACAACTCACGGATTATGGTTTCTCTTTCAACCGCATACCTTTGTATTGCGATTCAAAAAGTGCCATAGCCATCTCGTGCAACCCAGTGCAACACTCGAAGACCAAGCATATTAGAGTCCGCTACCACTTCATAAAAGAGCACGTTGAAGAGGGTACTGTTGAATTGTTTTTCGTGAAGACTGAATACCAGCTCGCCGATCTATTTACTAAGGCCCTCCCAAAAGAGCGGTTTGAAAACTTAGTTCGTCGAATTGGAATGCGAAGCCTAACTCCCATAGAGTTAGAAAGTCTTCTCGAATCTCATTGATTTACTTCATAAAGCTTCGCATGTAAATATTTTTTGTAAATATTTATGTATATATTTTTGGTAAATATATACATACCTTTTAAAAAAAATCAAAATATAAAAATAGAAAATTTGAAAAAGCCATAAAAAATATAAAACATCAAAACCAAAAATATTCTTCTCACGACATGTCTCTCGTCTAATCAATATTCTGTACGTACTTAGAAATGTCATTCAACAATGATACGGGTATTTACAGATGCTTGAGCGAGAGTTATTTTTTATGTTTTTCTAAAACATGTCGTTTCTAAAAAATTTCTTCATTAAGGCTTTCGTGCATTTCAGTACGGAACCCGTTCTTAAACGTGAAATCTTTTAAATGTAGCTCGGGTATGCCGAAAAGGTTTCAAATAAACACTACATTGAATGACTTCTGATTATTTCCGATCAGAACTCGCAATGTTAATGGCGAAAAGCTAAAACCCGTGAGCACTTAATCAAAATTGTTTCAAAAGATTTTTCAAAGTCTTTTTATAAATTTTGTGCTCACAACAACTCCTTCTGAGACCTCTAAATGCTTTTAAACTCAAAAGTTTAACCATTTGCTCTGATTAAGGGGGAGTATAAAAAGAAAAAATGTTCCATTTTTCATGCTAAAATCAGTCCGTCTCTCCACAAAAAGTTTCATTTTAATCAACTGTTTTCAAAAATACCACTTAATGCTATTTTTGAGGGGGAGATTAGGTTTTATTATAAATATGGGGGAGAGGACGTGATTAAAATGTGATCTAAAAGAAGTTTTATCGTTTGAATCTCAAAACGAGTTCTTCAAAAAGACTCAGCATGAACCCTCGAATTGACGAATTTAAATGTCCGTTCTTGAAAAGACATGTCCTGGACGGGTAATAATTTCAAGCTGGTTTACCAGTGATGTAAGCGTGTCTCGCAAAGGACTTTTCTGAGTAGAATGTACCAATTCGAGAGATGATCTTTGAATATGACCAGGACGGGTAATAATTTCAAACTAGTCTAACTAGTGATGTAAGCGTGTCTCGCGAAGGTCGTGTTCATTGAAGGTCGATCATTTCAAATGTGCGAACTCTGCCTAACATGTGCAAGTTATTTCAAAATGCATGAGCACATGTGAAGGGGGAGTGTTTCAAAAATGCAAAACTCTCGATGTGTTTACAAAATGTGTTTTCTCATAAACATGTTGAGAGATTTTCACAAGATTTAATGGCATGTGACAAATAATCTAGGATAATCATGGAGTAATAAGGTGATTATGGTTAGGTTATGTCCAATGATCCGCCAGAACCGGAGGGATCTACCCAAGGACAATTCCAATAGCTTAGCATTAGAAGTCCTTAGGAAAGATTGAAAAAAGGAGTATAATGAGAAAGGAGAAAGAAGGGGTTGAAGAATGAAAAAGAAAAGTTTTTGTAAGGGTGAAAAGAAATAGCCCTCCATGAAAACTTAGGTCAGAAACCGGGTCAATACATCTGCTATCGGTACTCACTAAGGTGATACTGGTATTGAAGACAAGACGTCATGGACCCAGTGACGCATTTGCACCACCCCTCCTATCCACTCAGATATCTCTTAAAAGATATTTGTTTCATTTCTCACGGAGAACACTACATAATCTATCGACCTCTCACTCCGAGATGTGTTGATATTGAAAAGGTGGCACTCTGCTCCATGCCTCCGACGACTAAAACCAAAACGCACATTATTGAGTCTAGAGACATGAGATTCATCAAAAGATCTCTTAGGAACACTTCCTATGCAATACACTTGTGTTCACCTCAAAGGATACAAGCTGTATGAGTCTTAATGAGATCTAAAAGATCTTGCCTCACGACATGATGGCCGAAGGACGATTTATTGCTAACTGTTTTATGCAAGTACCGACGAAAGTCCATTCACCATCATCATCTACAACGGCGAAGCAGCTGAACTAAAGATGTAGATCAAGGCGAGGAAGACCACAAGACGACTCAATGAAGATCACAGCGCATGAAGGAACATTGAATGAAGAAGATTACACATTGACACACGAAGATCAAGATGTCAAAAGCTAAAGACCAATCAAGGGAGCATCATTTGAAATGACCATCCCTTAGGGGGAGATTGTTAGCATTGAAATTTATGCTACTTAGAAGTGATGGTCATTTTGGCATTTAGAATAAATGTGTCAAGTGTAATATGTATTAAAAGTGTGGGCTTAAGGCATTAGAAATGTTAGTATCTTATGTATAAGTGTAGTGCACATCTTAAGTCCACACAAGGTCCAACAAAAGCCCATCAAACCCATTTAGAGTTGATGGCAGTCACGTATAAACACACACACTCTTTAGTTTCAAAGAAGGTGCCTCATTTTAGATAAGAAAAAGAGTGTGTGTGTGTGTGAGAGAGTAACACCCCAAGCCATTGTATCTTTTCTTTCTCTTTGAAGATAATATACTTTGACTTGAAATTTATACATAAGATCCACATACTACTCTTGTTCTCTTATTGTGTTTGTGAGTGTCATCTAGTAAGCTTGTGTTTGTGTGACATAGTGGAAGCTTCGGTCCTACAGCTTGAAAGGTTTTGAGCCTAAAAACCCACAAGAACTGGATCCTATAATGGGACTAGTGGATGTCAACGGAGTAGAACCTTGGATTGTGGGCCTGAAGAGGGATTCCGGAAGTTTTCAGACATGAAATTGCCAGACACGCAAAATACCGTTTATGATGCCAATATGAACCTCCAGGAATGTGAGGTAGCTTGTAAGCGTAATTGCTCTTGCACCGCGTATGCAATTCCAAACCTCACTGCATGTGGAGTTGGATGTTTGCAATGGTTTGGTGATTTGGTTGATGTTCGAGTGTACTCACAAAATGGGCAAGATCTTTATGTTAGACTGGCAGCCTCTGAATTATCAGGTAAGCCACAGTACATAACTAATAATAATGCAATTTTCTATTCATATGATGTCTGGTTCCATCCTGTTATTAAAGTTTATACTTTTAAGAGTGAAACTCTTAATTATGTTGGATAAATATGATTTACAAACCAAAGGAACAGCTGTTCATAGGAACTTAGCCGCAAAGACATATGTTGTTTATTGCTGTAAATTTGACAATGTTTTGTTTGCTTTAACTTAGTAATATCTCTTAGATCTCTGTTCCAGCTACAACGGAAAAACACGAGTAGTTATTGAAGTTAGTTTGTCAATATCAACTGGACTGATTTTGTTGGGCCTGATATTGACACTCTACACTTGGAGTAAAAGGAAGAAGAGATCAGATGCAGAAAGAGAAGGCAAGTGATATCGATCTGAATTTCTATATATATTAGATGTATGCTATACATCATGTTAATAATTACCTTATGATAAACATTTGAGAAACACACGTCATATTTTCTAGGTAGGACTGTAACAATTCTTGATAGAGATCACGAAGGTAGCAGCCAGAAGGGAAGTATAGATGTTCCTTTGTTTAGCTTATCTAAAGTATCTAGGGCTACCGATAACTTTTCGGTTGACAACAAGCTGGGAGAAGGTGGGTTTGGTCCAGTTTACAAGGTAAATAATATGAATAAGTACATGTTAAACAAGTTGGGGTGAACGGAGTTATAATCAGTAAAATATTTTTATACATTTACATTCAACATAAAAGCATGTAGTAAATATGTTAGTCTCCAGGGTGTGCTAGAAGGAAAAGAGATTGCTGTGAAGCGGCTCTCAAAGTCCTCTCTGTTGGAAAATTTAATACACTTGAGGGATGAGTTCACACCTGGTAATGGGTTTGGAGGTACGGAGTGTACACCCATTTGGTCCCTGAACACCCTGACTCAATTTAAGTGGTTTATAGTGTAAATGATAATGCTGCTGATGCAGATCATTCCTGCTGCTAGCATTATCATTCCTGCTGCTAGCTTTAAATGATACTGCTGATAGCTTCATTGCTGCTGCTAGCTTTATCATTTCTGCTGCTAGTATTGATACTGCTGCTAGTGTATCAATCCTGCTACTAGTGTTATCAATTCTGCCGCTAGCTTTATTGTTTCTGCTGCTAGAACAATAATGTTGCTGCTGAACTGATGGGCAATGGAATCTGCTGCTAGCACAATTTATTGTGCTGCTAGGCAAACGATTCTGCTGCTGGTTATAACCACTGACTCCTACTATTATGGAAACTATTATGATATAATTAATGGGCCGTTAATTATACATAATTCCATGGGATAGGGTTTGAGTAAACTCTATTATAAATAGAGGTCGTATCATAACTGCATGGAGAGATATACATAACACAAACCCTAAACACCTGAATACGTTCGGTTCTTGATTTGTGCCTAAAACAAGAACATCACTTGGTCTTATCCCATAGAGATATTCGTGTAACCCAGACATAGGGTCGAATAGTTTCTATTGGAAAGTGATAACACGATTTCAAGTGAATATCCGGTACCTTGTTTATTGATTATCTTCACCCTGTTCTGGGAACACCACGACACAAAACCACCAACACTCTCGGCAGGGGCTTGATGAATTTGAGAATGAAGTCATCTGTATTGCTAAACTTCAGCATCGGAATCTTGTGAAGCTCTTGGGATACTGCATTGAAGGCGATGAGACAATGTTACTTTATGAATACATGCCTAACAAAAGTTTGGACGGTTTCATATTTGGTTGGGCTCTCAGCTTTTTCAATCTTGTAAAATAAAAATGATCTCAATTCTAATTGCAAAAGGATATAGTTTATTAATAAACTAAGTCGTTGCAATTTGCAAATATATGCAGATAGAGTAAGAAAGTCATTACTTGATTGGCCACAAAGGTTCCACATAATTAACGGAATTGCTCGAGGTCTTCTTTATCTTCACCAAGATTCCCGGCTTAAAGTTGTGCATAGGGATTTAAAAGCCGGGAACATTTTACTCAATCATCAGATGCGTCCAAAGATATCTGACTTTGGTTTGGCTAGAATGTTTAAAGAACACGAAAGTGAAGCAAATACCAAGAGAATAGTGGAAACCTTGTAAGAATCCCTAATGTTTGTATAGTTTAATGCATTTTATATATATGGTGTGTATTTATTTACATGGTCTTTGTTCTATTCAGAGGATATATATCTCCAGAGTATGCGGTGAATGGTCTCTTCTCGGTAAAGACAGATATATTCAGCTTTGGGGTTTTAGTGTTGGAGATTGTGAGCGGGAAGAAAAATAGAGGATTTGTTCATGAAAAACACCATGATCATCTTCTTGGACATGTAAGTGTGTTGAATATAATCATCCAATGATCAAAACATATAGTATATAGATACAAATATGCAAATTTCAGTATGATATGGCTACTGAAGGTCCGTAAACACACATTTGTGATCAAGTATGAGCATAAAAATACATAAAAAGGGTATGATATAGATGTACGACCTTTCTGATTTGAACTAATTTGTGTTTTTTATTTGGATTCATTTAGGCATGGAGACTTTGCAAAGAAGGAAAGTCTCTCGATTTAATTGATGAATGTTTAGGTAACTCCTTTTCTGTTTCTGAGGTGTTGCGATCAGTGCACGTTGGCCTATTGTGTGTGCAACAACGAGCAGAGGATAGACCTTGCACTCCGTCAGTTGTTGCCATGTTGGGTGGAGAAGGTTCTCTACCTCCTCCCAAACAACCTGGCTTCTTTATTCAAGGAAGTGAAATCTACTCCACTTCACGTCTTCATTCACTATCATCGGTTAATGGAGTAACATTAACTCAGATAGACGGTAGATAATAAAAAGATTTGGTTTACTCATGTTAAAGGTCATTTTTATAAGTCTATTTATGATATAAAGAATGTATATAGTGGATCATTGTGTACTTAATTATCATATCAACAAAATTGTGTGTTTGTATGTATCTATGTAACTTTTTTCAATTCTAGCATTTGACGTTGCTACATGTAGTTCTTATCAAGCACTGTATCTCATAATCTCACTTGAATAATAAATTAAGGTTTTTTATTAACTTATTTTAACAAATCAAACGGTTCCGACTAATGGCTAAATTTGCCACTAGAACCTTGTATAATGGAAGTTTAATGATGGGTGTCATCACTCATCACCACTCCATCAATATACCAGATTACCAATCTTCAACACGAATTTGCACAAACATATGCTCACAATTTTCACACATGTGTACACCTTCAACAAATCTATATTGTAAAGTAGCTCTTGTTAGCTTAATAAGGTCTGCCAGTACCAGTTTGGTCCCGTACTTGTCTTGTTTGGTATTGGGTTTTACTTTATAACTATATTGTATGCTACTGGTTTTTAAGTGAATTTGATCAAGTTTTTGGGGGCCTTTTCTCCGGATCTATGGTCTAACAACAAATCACAATATACCAAAGTACACGAAATAATCAAGAAGTAAATTTTATATAATATGAAATTTAATCTGTCATCATCTTTCTAATTTACATAATCTAGACAGTTTATAAGAAATGAAAAGATGCGTGTTGAAGCATTGTGTTGGTTCGGTCTTGAATGTGTTCGTCCCAACAGATGTGTCGCTTCATGGATAACTGTCATTTGACAGTTATTTTCCAGAGAGTTGACTTTTGTAGTATGGTTGACTTTGACTTCGGGTTTGACCCTTCAAATGGGTAAAGATTGTGATTAACCCAATATTCTCCCCCTTAATCGCAATCTTCATCTCCTAGATCTTTAACTCCAATAAGTGTCCTCATTGTCAGAAATTTGATCTTCGGTAGTGCCTTTGTGAGTATGTCAGCCTTATGATATTCTCTGCTTATAAATTCAACCTGTAAGTCTTCTCTTTCAATGCATTCTCGTATGAAGTGGTACTTCGTATCAATGTGTTTGCTTCTCCCGTGAAAAACAGGATTCTTCATTAGTTCTATAGCTGATTTGTTATCAACCATAATAGTTACCTTTTCTTCATTTGAGTGTGTAAGCCTGCTTAGTAGTCTTTTCAACCATAATGCTTGTGTTGCTGCTGCAGTTGCTGCAATAAATTCAGATTCGCATGATGATAATGCTACAGTGGCTTGCTTCTGTGTGCTCCAGCTTATTGGTGATTCACCATAGTAGAAAATGATTCCAGTAGTTCCTTTGCCTTCTTGAGTGTTGACTCCATAACTACTGTCGCTAAAACCTTGTATCTTGTTTCCTCCATTATGTTTGTAGGTGATACCATAGTTCATTGTTCCTTTGACATATCGTAATACTTGCCGTATGGCTTTCATGTGTTGCTCTTTTGGTTCTTGCATAAATCGACTAAGTAATCCAATAGAGTAACTTAAGTCAGGTCTTGTGTGAAGCAGATATTTTAAAGATCCTATTAAGCTTCTATATTCAGTTGAGTTGACCATTGTTCCTGCCGTATTCTTTGTTAATCTTGTTCCTGGGTCCATAGGTATTAGGGTTTCGTTGCAGTCCGTCATTCCAACTTCCTTTAGAATCTTGGTTGCGTAGGCAGATTGCTTTATAGATATGTTACCTTCAACTTGTGTGACTTCTATCCCTAGATAGTAAGCTAATAATCCAAGGTCACTCATTTCAAATTTGTCTTCCATTTGAGCTTTAAATTTGTCGATCTCTTTCTTTGGTGTGCCTGTGATTATTAGATCATCTACATAGACTCCTACAAGTAGAATTGAGTCTTTTGTGGCTTTCGTGTAGATCGCTTGTTCTAATGCACATTTCTTGAAGTCTAAGGACTTCAAAGTTTTGTCAAGTTTTTTGTTCCATGCACGTGGTGCTTGTTTCAGTCCGTAAAGTGCCTTAATAAGTCTGTAGACTTTTCCAGAATTTTCTTTTTTTTATGAAGCCTTCCGGTTGTGAAACATAAACTTCTTCTTTTAAATCTCCATGTAGAAATGCAGATTTTACATCAAGGTGATGTAATTCCCATTTGTTATTAGCAGCTATGGCGAGTAATAATCTTATAGTTTCCATCCTGGCTACAGTTTCGAAAACTTCTACAAAATCTATGCCATGCTCTTGAATGTAGCCTTTTGCTACTAGTCTTGCTTTATGCTTGACTATGTTTCCATTAGCATCTTTCTTGGTCTTGAATACCCACTTTAAGCCAATTGCTTTATGTCCTTTGGGTAAAGTGGTTAGTTCCCATGTGTTATTTCTATTGATAGAATCTAATTCGACCTTCATTGCTTCAATCCATTTTTGATCGGTTGATGCTTCTTTGTAGTTCTTGGGTTCATCCTCAGCAAGTAATAATTCCTCGGTAGTCTCATATAAATCATTTAATGTTCTAAAACCTCTTATTGGTGTATGATCAAAGTGTGAAGATGAATTCGTTGTAGATATCAAACCACTATCACTTTGATAGGTTGATTGTATTGAGTTAATTGGTGTAATTTGAGGAATTTCTTGTGATGAAATTGTTGATGGTGTGCGAGGTGTTTGTGAGTGTGAGGGTGAGTTTGTTGCTGATGTTGTGTAATCATCATCATTATTGTGAAAATCATTGTCTTCATCATTTGGTTGGATATCTTCGTCATGGTGTTCATCTGTGGCTTCAAAGTTTTCTATTCTGAAGTCAGTGATGCGTGCGATGTGTCATTGCGGTTTAGCAGTATTAATGCCTACTCAAGTTTTAAATTTATATTTAGCCGACTTATCAATAACACACACACTTAACGAGCAGTGTACCCGGTCAGTATGAATATAATGGTAAGTAGAGTGTCGATCACTAAGAGTGGAACGTATTATCTCGTTATTCTAATCAGTATTTTAATATATTAAGTTAGCTATACAACCTAATCTAACGCAAGGGGGTTCAGCCTGAGAGACAGGCACGATTTGGTTGCAATTAAATAATAAACTAAACCAATAGGCACGAATCAGCGAATAGCACACACGTACACAGATAAATACTTGTGACAATAAGAAGATCTGTCCTTATGATTAAGTAGATTGTCACTTGTTTTATTGATAGTTTTATATGAAGTGTATGTAGTTAACCCTTTCTCGTTGGTCCTATTCTTATCGGCGAGTAAACCCTTTATGATTACTTATGTCTAAAAGTTATTCCTAAGTGATCAATTTAGTAACAACCGTGGGAGCCACATTCTCTTCCGTAGTCAAATGCGCAGGCCACTAATAAACACAGAGGTTATCAATGCACTAATAAGTAGTAACCAAAGACATCAACATATAAACTTTAATTGATGGGACAGCAGTTTTAAGGGAGTGCGATCTTTCCGTTGTCACATTACACAAGCCATCAATCCTGATGAATTAAAGTTTACTAACACAATAAAACAAAACTACTTAATGAATTAAACACATGCAACACCTTCTTACAGCTCTTGTATCTTTGTTCGGGTGTGTCTTGTGCTGCTGCCTGGACTGAATTCGTCCTAGGTTTCTGTACTTCGTACCTCGTATATAATATATGTGCTCCGAAATTCGTCTGGTCTTAGGGTATTTATAGTTTCTGTCTGAGGGTAAGATGCGGCGCATCTAATAAGTAGATGCGGCGCATTGACTTAACTTCGCGTGGGGTCCAAGATTAATATATTCAGGAATATTCGTACACCGCCAGAAGATGCGGCGTAACTCCATTCTTGGATGCGGCGCATGTCCTTTTCCGTCTTGGATAATATCTTGTGAAATCTTGATAGTGATGCGCCGTATGTAATAAGTGAGATGCGGCGCATCTGGAGCAGATTCGTCCTGATCTTGTACATTTTGGTAGACTCTTAACTTCTTGCATGTTTTGCTCCATAATTAGTCCAAAATCACCAAGTTTCACCAAATGCTTGTTTTTACCTGAGAATTACAAAAGTAAACGATTAAGTATCAATCCTCATACATAATATAATAAAACAAGTCAAATTAATAGGATAAATGATAGTAATAAAATGTACTTATTTGAGTTCATCAGTCAGTCCATTCAGATTTGTCATTAGTGTGTTCACTCATGTAATCCTTCCAATCCCATGTCTCTTCCTCTTTAAACTTCACGTCTCTTCTAACACATATCCGTTGTGTTGTTGGATCAAATAATCTATAAGCTTTTGATCCTTGTTCATTTCCTAAGTATACCATTTTGTTGCTTCTATCATCTAGCTTTGTTAAGCGTTGTGATGGTATCTTTGCATATGTTATAAACCCAAAAACTCTTATATTTTCTAGGTTTGGCTTTCTTCCTTTAATAGCTTCATATGGAGTAATATCTTGTAGTGCTTTTGTAGGTACACTATTTAGGATGTATATTGCATGTCTAACAGCTTCAGCCCAAAAATCTTGTGGCATGTTAGTTGCTTTCATCATACATCTAGTCGTAGACATGATTGTCCTATTTCTTTGTTCGACTACTCCGTTTTGTTGTGGTGAATAAGGAGCGGTGAGTTGTCGTGAAATGCCATTGTCTTTGCAATATTGTGTGAATTCATTTGATGTGAATTCTCCTCCACAATCGGTTCTAAACATCTTTAATGTTGTCCTTAACTTCTTTTCTATTGTGTTCTTGTATTCCTTGAAAGTATCAAAAGCTTGATCTTTCGTTTCTAGGAAATAAGCCCACATATATCTTGAATAATCATCGACCAGTAAAAATATGTATTTCTTTCCAGATGGTGTTGGTGGTGTGATTGGTCCGCATAAATCTCCATATACTAAGTCTAAGGGTGATGTTGATCTGGTTTTGGCTTTCTTTGGAAATGGTGCTCTACTATGTTTACCAACTAAACAAACATCACAGATTTGTGTTGTGTGTTTAATGGCAGGTATTCCTTTGACTAACTCTCTTTGAGTCATAGATTTTAATGAGTCAAAGTTGAGATGTCCTAGTCTTACGTGCCATAACCAAGTGTTATTCTTTAAGTTTGCTAGTAAGCAAACAGGTGTGCCGATTCTCAGACTTGCTTTATATAGACGGTTTCTCTGTCTTGTTACTTTCATGAAGATTTTGTCGTCCATGTCATAAAGTCGTAGTTCATTATCTTCCATTACAACTTTACAACCAATTTCGGTGAATTGTCCAAGGCTCAATAAATTGCTCTTCAAGCTTGGGATGTAATAGACGTGTGAAATAATTCTTTGTTTCTCGTCATCACATTCTATTAGAATTGATCATTTTCCTTTGATCTCTATGTGTGATCCATCTCCGAATTTCACTTTTCCACTAACTTTCTCATCTAATTCTTTGAAGTGTTCTCTTACTCCAGTCATATGGTTACTAGCTCCATTGTCTAAATACCATAGACTATCCATATTTGTCTCTTTTGTTTCTACCTCTTCGTGTAGTGAGACGTTTTGGTCTTCAACTTCTTTTACAAGTGGATCTTCTAAAATTGCCATTAATAATGTAGGTTCTAAGTCCTCCTCGACAAGGTTAGATTGCACGTTAGTGTTTGTCTTGGCATAACACTTACTTGCATAATGTCCTTTCTTGTTGCATTTGTAACAAGTTACATTGCTAGGATCAAAGTTTGATCTTTTGAAGTTGTTCTGAGGTTTTTCTCCCTCTTTTCTTTCTCCTTTAAATTTCTCGTGGTTTCTATCGTGTGAAAATTTATGTCTTCCACTACCACGTCCTTTAAAATTCTTTCCTCTACCTTCATGTCGTGTGAAGATCAATTTTTCTTGAGTGTTCTCCTGTTTCCCTTTCTTAAACTTAATCCTCTCTTCGTAGGTCTTAAGTCTTCCAATTGCTTCTTCAAGTGACATAGTGTTTAGATCGGAATATTGTTCTATGGATGCAACTATTTGCAGATACCTATCCGGTACAACATTTAGTAACTTCCTAACTAAGTTCTGATCTTTTATTGTGTGTCCTAGACTAGCGGCTTTGTTTACAAGAGCTGTGAGTTTTCCTGTAAAGGTATCGATGGTTTCATCTTCCTTCATATGTAACAACTCTAGTTCAGATCTGAGTGTTTGAAGTCTGGCTTGTTGTACTCTCTCTTCGCCTAAGTGTCTAGTTTTCAAAGCATCCCATATTGCTTTCGGGGTTTTGTGCTTTGTAATTTGAAGTAATTGATCTTCGGGTAAGGATTGGTAAAGGTATGCAATAGCAGTTTTCTCCTTTTTCTTATCGGATTGAGTCGTTTCAGTTGGCTCAATTGTTTCCCATAACCCATTTGCTTCTAAAATAATTTGCATTCGAATTGCCCATAGTGAGTAATTCGCGGGTTTCAAAATCGGGCATTGGAATTGAGGGATAGTATTAGGTGTACTAATCTCCTTCTTTCCATTATCTCCACCGTCTTTTGTCATTTTAAATGATTAATGACGAGGTAATCTCCTAAAATTCTAACACGGGATGTGCTAAAATATATTTTGCGCGCTACTAATGTTTTGTGTCTAAAGTGACAATCAAAACCTATAGGAATAGTAAAAACTATCCTCGGAGATTGTAAATTCAAAAATAGTGAAATAAACCTAAGGTTAATTACTCCTTAAAAGTTATTCCTAGATATAATAAGCATTGTAAAAATCACTAGGTTATTATAAAGATAAAATGATAAGATACTTAATGGTATTATGTAGTAACTTATCAAAAAAACAACCTATACTAATATTAAGTATAAGTATAAATGAAGGGTGGATTTGAAATAATAGAACCTGGGGGGGGTTAAGTAATACCCGGTGCCCTTATTTTTGGTTCTCGGTGTGCCCTAGGCCTTTTATGCGCCTCTCTTTTTTCTTTTTGTATCTCTTTGAGAGATAAAATTGTCTCTGGTCCCTTTTTTTTGGTCGAGACTTGGAGTTCTGCTTTCTGGTTCTTCTTGATGGTTGACCGCCGAGTATCCCTTGGCTTTGGTTAACCTTCTCTTCACGGATGGGTGGTGTTCTCATTTATTCGAACACCGGTTGATCCTTGTTGGATTAGTTCCTCCGTGTATAAAATTGAATCACGATGATGATTCAAAAATAATAATAAAAGTATGTTTTTGATTCTGGATACAACAGGTGTGTTTGTTCCTTTTATGAATCAATTGATTATTTCCCTTTCTTTGATGACCCTCGTGTTGGTATGGTTCTTAGTTCTGAATCGATTGGAGTTTTGTTTGAAAGTAAACAAAACAAAAAAAACCTTGTTCCCTGTTTTCTTGTGTTCTCGGTAAAAAAATGATTCGGTTTTTTTGCAAAAAATTTGAGGATACCTTTTCTAGATGCCGGTAATTATATTATGAGGCGACTAGAATTTAAGGAGTATCTTCTGAATCACAAAGGATGATAGTTTTGATTTACTTTGTGGTCCGAATGATTAATTTGTAGTGAAAAAAAATGTTACCGAGTTCCTGGGAAATTTTCTTTCTTCGATTCAGGGCAAAATAGAACCCTTGGTATATGATGATTCGGTTAGTGATTCCAAACCGCTCTGATACCAATTGTTGGCCTTTTCTCCGGATCTATGGTCTAACAACAAATCACAATATACCAAAGTACACGAAATAATCAAGAAGTAAATTTTATATAATATGAAATTTAATCTGTCATCATCTTTCTAATTTACATAATCTAGACAGTTTATAAGAAATGAAAAGATGCGTGTTGAAGCATTGTGTTGGTTCGGTCTTGAATGGGTTCGACCCAACAGATGTGTCGCTTCATGGGTAACTGTCATTTGACAGTTATTTTCCTGAGAGTTGACTTTTGAAGTATGGTTGACTTTGACTTCGGGTTTGACCCTTCAAATGGGTAAAGATTGTGATTAACCCAATAGTTTTCATCGTTTCTGATAGTCTTATGGTTCTATCTGTGTATATGTCCCTGTTTTACGTGTATTTATGTGACTTTATGCGTGAAATACTACAGATATGTGTTGTCTGTGCTGTGATTACCTTTAATATGTTCCCTGAAATGCTGGCCGTAGAGACTGGTTTAATTGATAATCTAGTCATTGATGTTGTGATTTACTTTGTTCATTGATTAGTGATAACAAGCGATGCGAATATCAAACCTTCTAGAAGTGAGACGACGGTCTGCTGAAGTTAGCTGGCATAGAAAAAAGGGACATCCATTTATCAACGATGTATGAATGAAGACTCTAACTCCAAGGTCGACCAATTCACTCATTTGATTAAGACAGGTGATTTTGATGTTGTCTATATAAACTTGACTTGACAACATAAAACCGAATAAAAATATTAGGGAAAAACTACTGTTAACTTTGATATTGATTGATACGTGGAAAATTTTTCCTATACATAGAAACAGTAATTTTGACTTGCTTACTCATTTGGAAAAAATGATCATATTTTGAAGTCCTTATTGTCAAAAACTAGACTATCAGTCTGTCACGAACTGTTGTTGAGATTGAATGATTAAATAAAGTTGGTTGGTACTGCTCGTTCTATTTTTCTTTTTTGTAGAATCTCATCCAAAATTAGTTCTGATTAAGGTAAACGGCATCTGCAGTTCACTGTATACTTTCTTATGCTAAAAGTTTTCGACTTACATTGGAACCATAGCATCAAAACGATCGCTAAGAAATGACCCACTAACAATTGATTACACTGATGCCTATCATACTAGCCCTCATAAATAATGCGTTAACAACACAACTGCAGGTGAATGATGAATGAAATCCGGGCATATAACTGCACATAATAATTATTTCACAAGTTTATGTTTGCCATAGTTTTGGTTAATAATACTTGAAATTGCTGGTTAGCCCAAAACAGATCAATATACGACTCATTCTCCCCAAATTTATTTTCCTTGATGGATTTTAGGTTGACTACATGGACTCTTCTCATGATTCATATATACTTTAATAGAAGGGTTAAGTTCACATAATAGCAAGATGCTTTTCAAAATGTTCAAATATTTTTTTTCCAATAAAAATACAGATGAAGTAGATCACACAACACATGACCAACTATCAGTTCCATACCACGCTAACGTGTAGTTTCGTTTTGGTTAACGAATCATGTTTTGATACAATGAGAATTTCAGGCATGGAGGTCATATCCGGCAGTACAACGTACTGTTCCGATCGTTGTACCCTGGGAAACGGACGGCGAATATGCGACGAATCCGTTTTAAGGGAAGCGTGTCAAACACGTGCCTCGATCATGTTCTAGCATTAGCTTTCATCTACAATCTGGTTTCATCTTCTCATTAACTTTTATATTCATATTTTTCGTTTATGTATTTTGTTTATCTAATAATAGTGGTATTGCCTTGTATCGTTATTGTTATCTCTGATTATGGTTTGCTATCCCTACACTCTTGCCATTTTAATAATATTTTTCGAACGTTGTAATTTAGTATGCATTTTGAAAATTTATTGATTTAATAATATTTTTACATTGAAAATTAGAGTACATTTTGTGTTGCTGATAAAAAAAAGTGTACCGGTATCGTATGAAAATGTGTACCGAATAGGTGGTACCATATTTTTCCCGAGCATAACAATGTTGTTCATTTTGTTGATAAAAATGTGTACCGGTACCGTACCGGACGGGATTCCGGTACCGGTTCTCGGGAAACAGTACGTATCCAGTTTTTCCCTTTCTTTTACAATTAAAAATTATTTAAAAAAAAAAATCAGATTTCATTCCTTAAAGCTTCTGTAACATCAACAAAAAACAAAGGTACACTTACTATATAATATAAAATAAATTAAAGTTCAACGAATAAGGCGAATGTTGTTCTTATCTGAAACCATTTGTGTAAGATCGACAAGCTAGTGAACCATTTACATGTGCTTAGGACTCATATAATTTTTGTTAGAATATTGTTTTTTTTTTTTTCCTTTTTTCTTCCATGTATAGAGAACAATCCATGTGCGTTTTCATTTCAATCATGATGGTGATTATTAGTATACACATGCATATCTAAGATAGAAGAACTTAGATATGCCAGTTAGAATGATGATGAGAGTTGAGATTAAAGAAAAATGGAGAAAAAAACCTCATTTATTAGTTATACGTGATCATGTGAACAAAAGTTTTATGTAAAGCATGTTATTTGATTATATATGGATGCACCTTTTTTTTTAACATCTATATGGATGCACCTAAAAGCCTAAAATAATGTGTTTGGTTGTGGGTTGTATACTTTAGACGCTCTAATTTGCATGCAACAAGCACAAGGGTGTTTGGATAAGTATTTACTTGAAAATTTTTGACTCTTTATATTTCGACACCAATCTCGGTATTATCCCCTTCGATACCGGTACCGTTTTGGGTATCCCGGGTTTTTTTAGGCTAATAACGTAGTAATGGTACCGTACCGTGTACCGGGATCCACTACTAGTTCGGTACGGCTCCAGTTCGGTGTCGTGATTGAGGTCAATATGCTCACTCTAATTGTATTATTTTGATTATAGCATTTTCGAGTTTTACCAATCGCTTATTAATTTATTTTTTATTTTTTACATTTTATATTAGATTCTATGAAAATTCCAATCTCATTCCCAATCCATATTTCAATCTCAATTTGATATATTGGAACTAGGTTACAGTTATTTTACATTGTATGCATAATCGTTACATGAAACATTTAGCCATATTATCGTAACTACAATTACGTGCCAATATCAAATTTCATCACTATGCACGGGTACCTGCGTATACTTTAAATTTATAAGCAAAAGTGGTATTATGTCTTCAGGAATTTTACTCATAACTCAGTTCCCACATTTTTTAGTCTAAATATATAGTATTGATATTGTTAGACTCGCTTTTTTATAAAGATGTCGTCACTCACGTGAATTGGACTAGATGTGTATTAAGTAGCTAACGCAGGGACTACTTATGTTTAAATGGCAAAGATAGTGATGTAAAAGGTCCTATAAATACCCCACATGTCTCTCCATGCGGGGTGTGGATACTTGTGTATTATTTGTTTTATCATCTTTCAATAAAGATAAACATTCAGTCACTCCACCCTCTCACTAACTTCTCTCTAGAAAGATGAACACCTTCATCTTTAACAGCCAACTAAGGCCACCCGAACCACAAAAACACACGATATTGGTCTATATCAGATATAGTTAATACTTAATGCATCTAACTCTCATAAAGTTTACTATAAGTGCAAAACCAATCTCAAGGAAGAATGCCTATTCAATTATCAAAGTAGAAGTTTTGTGTTTTTCTCATTTCATGGATATTTAAACTGACTTTACGTATTACGACTGTTGCTTGCTTTGTTCTACTTTCATATTTGTTGCATAACTCTTGGATGCATGAATTATAAATGCAGTAGGATCTCAAGTATGAATATTATTATAATGATGAATACTTGTGTTAGCATTTATATTTTTAGAAAAAAGTGTTGGTCATTTGTAGTTGTTTTTATTAGTGTGTCGTGTAGTAGTAACAAGCATGTAGAGGCTTGTGTTGGACTTAGTTGTTAGAAGTTCAAGAAAAGATAGCAAAAGCCCAAGTCCAACACAAGCCCACCACAAGGCCTTTTAGGGCAACAACGGCTTCCACCTCAACTATAAATACCACACTCTCACACAAATTATGTGTGCCTCAAGATAGTATAGGTGAGAGTGTGTGAGAGTATTTGTGTGTGTGTTTTATTATTTGTATTTGCTCACTTATGGTTTAATATACATTCGGCTACATGATTTATACGCAACATCTCATTCTCTCTTCATCTATTCTTTACTTTATTTAAGAGTGTCACGTTAGAGTAGTAGTATTTATATAGCTATAGTTTGTTTATTTTAAGGTTGGTTCGATTAGATCTAGTGCTTTACAAGTGGTATCAATCGCCAAACATAGTTATAGGTCTTAGTTGTGTTGTTTTTACTCGTTATTTTGTCGAAAGTTTCTAGCTTTTTGATTTTTCGTGCGTTAGAAGTAAAAAACTTGAAGCTTTTGTCATTTTTAAGTGATTTAGAGTAAAAAGGTTGTAGCTTTTTGTTGGATCTTGAGTTTTAACGTGAGTTTTTGATCAAAAGTTGTGAGTTTTAATTAGAGGCTATTTTCCTATAGATACTAATGTTAAACTTTTGATTTACAATTCAAAATGCCCTTCTTATAGATACTATTATGGATTAATGGTCTCTACCTTAAAACCACAAACGTGATTTGGACAAAGTTAGTTTTGATTTGTGCGTAACATTTTATGTTCGTATATGTGTTACGTTGTGCTTATTCTCCTTTGTATCTTGTTATGCGTAAATCTAAAGTAACTATGTGCAAATCTAGAGTATATGTGTGTGTTAGCTTTTATAAAAGTGATGGTCATTTACGTTTTATATTTTGTAATTTGTCGTTGTATTTATTAAGTAAAATAGTCAATGAGCTTTCTTATGTAATTCAATAGGTCTCATATTAGTCCATGAAAAGCCCAAGCCCATCTCATTAGAAAAACTATAATTACCATCCTTCCTCTCACTTGTAAAGGTTGGATGTCTAGGTGCTCTTAGGGCCATTAGAGAAGTGTGTGTGCTTAATGAATAAACTTTATCTCACTAGTTTCTCTCTCTAGATCTCTTTCATCTATCTTCTCTCTTGTTCATTAGTGTTTATTATTGAGTGTGATAAGATTGATCATAGGTCCTACAAGTGGTATCAATAGCCAAATCATTGATCTAGGAATTTTTTACGAGTTACTGTTCATCAGACTAGTTTGTCGAGTTTCTATTATCGACTTTCTTTCAGATCTATCGAGTTAGATAGCCTCTGGCCAGAACCTGTCGACTTTCTCAGAACCTGTCGACTTTCTCAGATCTGTCGACTTTCTCAGTTCTGTCGACTTTTTCAGAATCTGTCGACTTTCTCAGTTCTGTCGACTTTCTCAGAACCTGTAGACTTTCTCAGTTCTATCGACTTTCTGAGAATCTTATCGAGTTTCTACTACTTATCGACTTTCTAAGAAAAGTTATCGACTTTGTGCTATCGACTTTGGTCTATCGACTTTGTGCTATCGTCTTTGGTCTATCGACTTTGTGCTATCGACTTTGTGCTATCGACTTTGTGCTATCGACTTTGTGCTATCGACTTTGGTCTATCGACTTTGTGCTATCGACTTTGGTGTATCGACTTTGTGACACTTATCGAGTTTGTGCCCAGTTATCGACTTTGTGACAGATTATCTAGTTTGTGACTAAGCTACCGAGTTTGTGACTTTAAAAAAAAAAAAAAAAAAAAAAAAAAAAAAGGTTTTTTGGCAGGAAAATTTGAGTAAAATTTAATTTTTACCAGTGTTTCAATTTTTACGCGAAATTCAAATTTTGGTATAACGGTGAAAATTTTGGCCCAAAATTCGAATTTTTACGGTGAAATTTGGCGTACAAATTTTTAAAACTCAAAATTTTATAATAACCTTAGAATTTCATTTTATGGTGTATTTCAAATTCTGGTAGAGAAATTTTTCAAGTTCAATTTTTGGAGGGAAATCAGAAATCACCATTAATAAATCCTTCAACTTAGGAAACTCGGGAAAGGACTTAACTTCAATCGAACACAACCCTTGAACCTTAAAACCATCATCAATAACAACTCTTAGATCTTTGAAACGATCCAACATCAACCTTATCACACACCAAAATTAAATGGAATCGAGTTCTCAAGAGGGAAAGATGCCTCAAATTGTGCAAAAAACTATTCATTCGAAGGAAAATTGTCTATCACACTTTAAAGCAGTTAAGAGTCAATGTGTGGCACTCTCAGAAGCAAGGTTACCATTATGGAATACATATTCATTTCGAGTTTTTGCAACACTCTTTGGATCTGAAATGGATTTTTCAACCTTCAGAGGGACACTCCTGCATAACATATTTCAAATAGAGAACCAAATTGAACAAGGAAGTGATTGCATAGTAGCATATCAAGCGCTCAAGACGCAGTTTAAATGGTTTCTCGACTTAGATTTTAGAATGGTGAAAAATTCTCCAGATTATGAAACAACAAGCCAAATATGGAGTGAATGCATCATTAGATACCTGGAAGCTGAATCATTTAGAAATCAGTTGCTTAGACTAATGAGCACACTGGAATTGGTGCTTACTACAAGATCACTTCATCTGAGAGAGATGCTTGAAAAGAAGAAAGTGAATGAACGGGAAAGAATTGAGATGGAGAAGCAGAAACGGGAAAGAGAGCATATTGAAAAAGAAGTGCTATTAAAGGAAACAGAGATGAATGAGAGAGAGGAAAACAAAGATGAACAAACAGTCAATGAGGGTACAAAAACTGATGCTAGATTGGTTTTCACGGAAAGAGATACATCTTCAGAACAGCAGGTTGAAAGCAGTACTCCAAGTTATGATTCGGATGTTGATGGTACACACAGGAATGAAGTTGTTTGGGATACTGAGGATGACCATATCAGACCTTCATCTGAAACAGATATATTTTCCATGGTACAACATTCAAACGATAATGATAATGTTGTTTTGTTCGATAATGTGTTTGCTCATGATAAGACACATCCTACGCATCTTGAGTCCATAAGTGACACATATGTGGTGGAACGGGTTGATAGTAATATCACTCCTATTACTCCAGATATGGATCCTAATGGAGGTGAGCTTGCCTAGGATGGATCTTCTTATGAACAAGATCGTGCCTTAGTTGCTTCATTAATCAAAAATTTCAAACATGAACTTGAAAACTACAAAGAGGACAATCGCAAAGCTAAGCAAGCGAATGTCTTATTGTCCAAAGAGATTGAGAGATTTAAAGAAATAGAAAAAGGTTTTGAAAAAGTAACAAAAAGCAAAGCTGAACTTGAAATTGAAATCTCAAACCTTAAATCTCAAGCTCGGAAGTTTGAAATAAACGGAGATTTTGTCACACCACTTTTAAAACGAAAGGAAGAACTTGAAGTTGGGTATAGAGAAGCTCTTTATCGTGAAAAACGTTCCATTCAAAAACTGGATGAACAAATGGTACTTAACAACAGAAAGGTTCAAGCGCTTTTAAAAGAGAAACTCTGAGTTAAAAAGTGAAAATTCAATGCTTCTGAAAACCAATTCAAATTTTCAGATGGTTAAAACAAAACTTGAGAATGAAAATCAATAGTTTTTGAAACGAGCAACAGGACAAAGTGTTCAAACTCTTCAAATGATGCTTCCTAAAGATGAGAACCTTCATCAAGGAAAATCCGGACTTGGTTTTGAAAATACAGATCATGTGGAAAATAATTTGGAAAAAGATTTGAGAAATGAAAAACCTTGTTTTCTAAACAAAGTGCAAAAGTTGACACCCAGTTTGTACGATGCTGAAAAATTGGGAAAAGATTTGTCGACTGATGTTCTGTTCATTTCAGAAGATGAAGAAAAATCTGAAAAGGAAAAACGTTTAAAATTCAAACAAAGAAAAAGCCCATTCTCGTACCAAGGCTTTGTGTATGGTTGTACACAATTGACAGATATACCAAAAGAACCTTTGAAAAGAAAAGACACAAATGTGAAAATATTTTTCAAAAAAGCTCATCTTGCTACTTATGATGCTAAGTTATGGCAAAATAAAGCGAGAAAACAGTTTTGTAATCTTAAACATCACATTGAGCATACGTTAGAGTTCCTTTGGTCTAAGCAACCACACACCACAAATGATTTCTATAATCTTCTTTCATCGGGTTCTCGCCTAAAATCGGAAGTCTGTAAGGTTTTACAAGATGAGATTGAACCTTAGGTGAAAAATATCAAATTCAGTTTTGAATACTTTGAAAAATATCTTGTCACTGAAATGAGAGAAGATTTAAAGTACATCCATTCTCTTGAAGACGAATTTGATGAAAAATGCTTAACACTTGATATTCAAAAAGAATTTTTCACAAATCAAATAGAATCATTCAAGTCAGTGTCTGTCAGCCATAAGTATGAGAATGCGGATTTTGAACAAAACATCTTCTTTGAAATCTGAAAATCTTTGTCTCAAAAAGAAAATCACTGAACTCTCAAAAGAAGCAACTGAAGTCAAAGAAGAATTGTTAAAAAGAACTGCTCAGTTTGAGAAAGATTTTACAAAACTCCAAGCACCGAGTATTTCTTTCCAACTCAAACTGCAGGAACAGAAAGCTTCTTCTGAAAACTCTTTGACAACATTGCTTAAAGAAAAGGAGAAGATTTTTGAAGAAAATTGTGATGATGCCAAAATCAAGTTTGATATGGACGAACTTGATACAAAAAATATTGAATTGGAACATGCTGTGGCATCATTACAAAATGAAAATGAGCATTTAAAATAGATTTACAAAAACCTGTTTGATTCAATCAAACGTTCACGAGTTCAGACTTAAAACTCAAATGTGAAACAAAAAGAGACTGAAGTTCTGAAGTCTCAATTGTCTGAATTCGCTGATAAAATGTTTGAAAATATTTTGCAAAAGATTGAATCTATGGAGATGAAAAAGGTTGAGTCTCAAATCACAAAAGTTTCCTTACCAAATCCCCTGTTTGATTCTAATACTCCAGATTGTGAAAAGGAAATGGAAAATAAAAATCATGTGCTTCAAACAAAGTGATTGAGCTTGAAACGCTTTTAGCTCAATAAACAAACAATCTTGAGGATGCCAGAACTGATCTTTTCAACAAAATGACCAAATTCGAAAATTATTTTGAAAGACTTGAAAACGAAAATATTGAGTTCTAACGGTAATTGGCTCATAAAATGGATGATTCAAAAGCTGAAAAAGATCAATTTTTGAAACAAATTGGCTCTTTGGAATCTAAATTGGCATCTCAAGATCATCTTTCTCTTCAAAAAGAATACAGTGATTTGAGAACATCATACAATGCCTTAAAAACAAAGTTTGATGCTCTTAATCGATCAAAAGGAAAATCTCCAATTTCAGAATTTTCATCAACAAAAGTGAGTGTTTCGAAGAAGGTCTACACGGCTGAATCTTCAAAACCATTTTCGAAAAAGGTTTCCCAGTTTACAACCTATTCTATGCAAAAAGGAAGGAAGTTTTCGAAGAAACCAAGTTTTTCTGAAACACTTGCTCCTCAAAAGCTATCAAGGACAAATATTTCAAAAGAAGAGAATCAAGGTTTTCAAACTCCACACTCTCGCCTTACACCGGTAACGCAAGTGTGGATACCAAAGCAAAGTCATTAAAAACCTTTCAAATATTCAATATCAGAATTGCTTTCGCTGCAACATAAGAATGACTCTGCTTTGAAAATTCCAAATTCCGGAAGGTTTCCATTCATCTCAAAAACAAATTTTCAAAATGAAACACCGGGTTTCAACAATGGATGGAAAACTTCTTCTTCAAGTTTTAAAACTCCAAGAGAGACACCGGGTTTCTCAAACAATTTTCACAAGAAAAAGAGTTTTAAATCATCGTTGATTCCACGAGTGTTATTTCAAAATGAAACACCGGTTTTCAGTCCTCGTTGGAATTCAACTTCTTTGTCTCGGATAGACACAACTTACAAATGGATTTCAAAATATGGTAAACCCGTTGGCGCCGTGTTTAAATGGGTTCCAAAGGTTGTTGTCTAATCTGATCTCATAATGGCTTCTGGACACATCAGTTCAGGACCCGTGCATTAAATAAAGGAATGTGCTTAATCAAAACTTTCGAGCACTTATCCTAAAAATTTCAATGGCTTGTAAGTATTTCAGCTTACAACCCGGGCTTAAACATTATGGCTTATGCACACATAACAGTGCATATCCCATTTTTCAAAGAAACGACTTTGTTGTACACTTTATTGCAACAATCCTAAAAGAAAATAAGTTTTCACGCCAAGTTAATCAAAACAAACTTCTTAATCTTAAGCAAAATTTTATTCAAAATTTATCAAAAGGTTTTTTTTTTCAAAACTTTTCAAAAATTTTGCTTAAGATTTTCAAATCTTTACTCCCCATTCGCTCCAAAGTTTCAAAATATCAAAACCTATGCAAGTTTTGAGGGGGAGCATCTTAAAAACATATTAGTTCTAAAAGTTCATGCAAATCCGTTTCTCATTATTAGCTTTCCAAAAACAATGATTTTTATCAATCGGTATCAAAAATACCATCGAAATGCTATTTTTGAGGGGGAGAAATGTGATTAAAATGTGATAGTAGTTGAATCTCAAAAGAGCTCGACTCATATCTGAACCCTCGAATTGACGAAAGCTAAATGTCCGTAATCGAAAAGACTTTTCCGGGACGAGTAATAATTTCAAGCTGGTTATCCAGTGATGTAAACGTGTCTCGCAAAGGACTTGTCTGAGTAGAATGTACCAATTCGAGAGATTCGCCTTTGGTATGACCGGGACTGGTAATAATTTCAAGCTAGTCTAACTAGTGATGTAAACGTGTCTCGCAATGGTCATGTTAACTATAAATCGATCAATTCAAAAAATGTGCGAACTCTACCCAACATGTGTGTGGGAAACTAGAAGGGGGGTTGAATAGTTTACCGGTTTTAAATTCTTTTAAAAATCTTGTTTTAAAAGTTGGTTATTGGAAACTTAGATTCGAACTCTATATGTAATCAATCAACACCAATATGAACTACACACTAAACTAACAAATATAAAATAATGAAAGTAAAGAGTAGAGTTGGAAAGATCAAACCGAGACAAAGGATTTATAGTGGTTCGGCTACGAAGCTCTTCTTCGCCCTACTCCACTTCCCGAGTACCACACTCGAGAGTTTCAAGCACTATGTCAACAACCTCCCTTCAGGCGGAGAAAACCGTACACGTCGCTTATCCTATTACCGACACTAAGCTAAATGTCGAGTGCTAATCTTAGCTAGCACCAATCTACCAAGGTCCACGTGACCAATCACACAAGCCCTAATGGCTACAAGAGATCACCACAATCTCAACACGATCACTAAGATCAACACTCACTTCTCTCTACTCAACTAACACTAACCTAATGACCCTTGATCTTCTTGATCAATCACACAAGCCCAATGGCTTCAAGAGATGTTCACTATCTCTATAGATCACACTTGATCTTCACGCTCACTCACAAAAAGGAAATAAACTTGATGTATGCTAAGACACAACAAGGTTGTAACAAGTGTTACAAAAACCTATCAACTATAACTCTAGTATCTTCTTGATTACTTGAGTTCTTCTCTTGCTAATGAAGAGGGATGACAACACCTTGTATCAACTTGGATACTTGTGTTCTTCTCTTGCTAGTGAAGAGGTATGAAGAGGATCACTTGAAGGATGATTGGATCACTCTTGAAACAAAGAAAAACTAATCTAAATGAACCTAAGAAGTGAAAGGTGTGAGAGGATTTAGCTAAGGGATTTTTCTGTGTGTGAAGGGTGCCTAAAACTGTGAAAGAGGTGGGTATTTATAGGCAAAGAAAATCTGAACGTTACAAAGAAATTCTGTACGGACGGCTCCGTTAAATACCATACGGCTCCACTAAATTTAGTGGAACCGTGGAGCCGTGGTAGACTAGGACGCTCCAAATTTTGTCTTTTCTGGTGAAAACTTATTTGGGGAAGGTTGGAGCTGATTTTGGGGGGGAAAATAGCTGTTGTGATTTTCAAACTAATTTTTCCATTAAAACATTTCTTAATATTTCAAAAATAATTTGTCATGTGTATTTTTGAAAAAATGTTTTGTCCCATTTAAAATGTGAATTTTCAAAACATAAATTCACTTCTTTGATCACTAGTTCAAGTTGTAACTTTGTTCAAGAGTGATTTGCATAGAAACGGGATCTTTCGATTAAAAACTTGTTAACGTTAATTTTAACGTAACGTGAGTTCACATTTTGTCATCCTCAAAACGTGAAGTAATCGAAAGATATAAATAACGTTTTTAGAACATTATTTGCATCAACAATCTCCCCCTTTTTGATGATGACAAAATATAAACTCATTTTATGTTAAAATTAGTTTTAACAAGTTTTTAATGAGTTTACTCCCATTTCTCCCCCTTTTTGTCAAATCAAAAAGGTGGTTAAGGCTCCCCCTTGATGTGTACTCCCCCTCATTTGGAGAACACAAAGGAATCGAGCAATGGTTCGTGCTACAAAACAAAGTTAGACGGAAAATATACAATATCTAACAAGTAGCACATTGTGACAAATAACCAATCCCATAAAAGGAAAACCTCCACATAAAAACATTCATTCATAAAACAAATAAGTGTCATAGTAATGTATGACTACATAGAACGCACAAAGAAAGATAACAAGAAGCCTAAATTCCTAATGACTAGAGGCAAGCTTCATTTCCAAGAGGGGTCCTAAGAGTTTATTGTGGAGGACTAAACAAGCAAGTGTTTAGTTGTTTTGGTTAGGAGGTGGTGGAGATTGGGGCCCCATTTGAGGTGGTGGAGGTGTCAATAGATGTTCTATAAAGTAGAACATGAAATGAATCTCGTCTCTTAAGAAGTAGATGAGATTACGGTTATGGAGACAACATAGGCAATTAGCACTATGTAACTCAAAGGGATGTGGTTGGTTGGGTTGTGCCATGATAGGAGAGGGTGATTGTGGTAGGTTTGTTGGATGTGAAATTGGCATGGCATTGTCCAATGAGGTGAAGGGGGATGGTGTGTACTCCATTGATGATGTAGTGTAATAGGATGATGAAGATGTTGTGTAGGTAGATGATGTTTTAGATGGTACATAAGGTGGTGATGGTGAGTATGGAGTGGCTTGGGAAGGTGGTGTCATAGCTTCATCATCTCTTGTGAGATCCACAAAGAGTGGTTTTGAGGGTGGTTTTACGGTTATCCTAGGTTTCTTGGAGATTTGAGAGGTTGAACCATGTGTGGAGGACATGGTGTTTGTGTGATGGGAGGTTGAAGGTGAAGTGCAAGATAAGCTTGCAAGGGTGAGGCCTTATGATGAGGCGAAAAGTGTACCGCTTTTAAGGGGTCATTTAAGCCCGAAATCGTATTTATTTGATCAAATATTGCCCTAAATCGTTCCTTTTGTCATTTTAGGTACTTTTGAGGAGAAATCTGGAAAAGGAGGCATTTTGGACGTTTTTGGAGCATAAAAGTGAAGAAAACGGCAAAGTCTCAAAATTGTGCTGAAAGTCACCTTTGACGGCGTCAACATTAACTCCAGACGGCGTCATGCTTTGGCAAGAAAAGTTGGATGTGAAATTTACTCATGACGGGCCAGTGAGTTTGCATGAGAATTCTGACGGCGTCACGCTTTAACTAAATCAAGGGCGTCACGGCTTAAATCATAAGGGGACGGCGTCACGTTCAGGATCCGACGGCGTCAAGCCTTGATAAGCCAGAATGGATTTTTGAAGAGCTAAAGAGGGACGGCGTCAAGATGGTCATCCGGGAACCCTAAGAGCGGCGAGGTGACGGCGTCACAATGCATAAGGTGACGCCGTCAGATGTCAAAGTCTATATATAGTTTTCTAATTTTTTGTCATTAAGGGAGAGCTTAGTGTGTGGAATTTTGGGATAAAACCCTAAGACGATTTTAGCTACTTTTTCAGGGCTTTTTGCCCTGAGATCTTCCATGTTTCATTGAAAGATAAGTTATCAATTAATCATTCAATATGTCTATGTGTTGTTTGATTCTATCTTATGCTTGTCTTTTGTTTAACATGTTAGGCTAATTTTATCTTGTGTTTGCTTAGATCTAATGAAACCTAGCTATTGATTATTGGTTGTTAGTGTGTTGTTAGTTGTATTGGATGATTGTTTATCTATGTTAGGCTTAAGAAAACTGGCTAACTTCCTATTCGGTAACTTGCTTGAACGTCTTAAGAAACATGAACCAAACGCGTACTAAAGGTTTTTATGGTTGTATTTAATGCACAAGCGAATTCTAGTGATCCCATGTTAGGAGCTTCCTAGCCGGCTCGACATAGGAGTGAAGTAGGAGCTTGTAGAGTTTGGGGAAGTAAGTACGCCACCCCACGAATGGTATTAAGGAATACACCCGTCATCCACGCGACTAATACACACTAATTAACCGGTAAAAGATAGTTAGGGAGTAAGGAAATCTAAGTAAACACATTTCTCTACACACAAGTTTCTCACCACTTTTCATTTTTGTTATTTTATTTTATTTGCATTTGTAGTAATTTGGGTTAGTTGACTAGCAACTAATTCCGCCCACTCCTTCAAAACCCGAGATTTTACTTGCTTTCATAAAATTATAAAAAACATAAAAAAGAATCTTCCTCAACCCTTAGACCTATTAGAGTAGCTTTTCATACCTAACGAACACTATTCCCTGTGGAGAACGATCAATCCCCCGTACTTACCACTACACTATACTACATCGGTCAGGTACACTGCCTGGTGGGGTTGTAAGCCTCTTGAGATCCCTCGAGAGGTAAAACCTGTTGTAAGGTTGCAAAACCCACGCATCAAGTTTTTGGCGCCGCTGCCGGGGAATAGTTATTGTTTAGGTTGAATTTTTATTTCTATTAGGTCTACTCACTAGATTCCTTTCTAGTGAGATTTTTATTTTATTTTTCTAGGTTTTCTTTAGTCTATCTTATTTCTTTGTGTGTTTGTTCGTAATTTCCATTGACTCTTCCGTTCACCATTATGGAGAACGCGAATCCACCATACTACCAACCACGTAATTCACCCACTCCATATGACATCTTGATGTTTAAACAACATAAAGATGAACCTCTCTATGATGCATGGACTCGTTTTAAATATTTACTCCAAAAAGTCCCTCATCATAACTTCAATTTTTGGTCCCTAACTCAATTCTTTTACAATCATGTCGACCGACAAGCCCAAAGGTACATTTACCATATTGCCGGCAGGGATATTAGGGAATTAAGTGCTGAGAAAGCATGGGAAGCTATTGAAGAGTGTGCCCAATATTATTATATAGTAGACAACCCAACAAACGTTAGTACAAGTCAATTGACCACAAAATTCGAGGATCATGAAACAAGTTTGTTTGGGGATGAATATGTTAGTGTTGAGATACCTAAGTGGTTGTCATGTAATGCCATAGTACAAAACAAACACATAGGTGACCTTGATGTGATGGAGGATTTAGCCAAACATGATCACATTGATCAAAAAGACCTAGGTTTTATGATCGATGATGATGAATCTCAAGAAACACATGATGAATCTTTTGGGCAATTTGAATATAGCAGTCATAATATTGAGGATGATCCTTATGATTCGGATATAGAAGTTAAGATGCCTAGAGAAGCACTTGAGATACTTGGGAAAATGTTAGGGTTGGATTATAATGAAACACATGTTGAGGATATAGGTGATCTTGATAAGATGGATGATAAAGTAGAAAATCCAAGCCCGCCAAATACCCCACAAGTCCTACCATCATTTGAGGCATACACACCGCCCGTGACTTATTCAGAAGAAGTAGAAGAGACTTTAGGAACCCCAATTGAGGTAGAACCCTTGGACCAAGCACCACTAGAGCATATAGGTTTGAATACTCATAATGATAACCTTACTCTTAGTTCTAGGGAAGTTCCTAGTTTTGATGAACCGGAGCCTAAACCAAAACCGTTACCTAATCTTCCATCCTTAGATGTGAACTTAGGAATTGAATTAGGTCCCGATCCACCCATCAAACCATGTAGTCCGGGTAATGTTAAGATTAAGGAAGTAGACTCTAGGCCTTGTAGAGAGGAAGCTAACATAGGAGTGAACCATGACCTTACATACTTACATCACCCATTCATGATTGATCACAAGAAACATTATGGGTTTAAACCAGGTTTATTAGGTCAAGATGGATTCCCAACTAGGAATCTCTCGAAGTTGATAGAAGATGATCCCTTTCTAGGAGAAAACTTCAATTCACCCACTGACCAAAGTGAACTAGGCAAGGTTATGATGAAAGGAGCACACCCCTTTGAGCATATAATTCATCCACCACTCTTTCCTCACGTGGCATACTCCTACCGAGCTGGTGTGTATCGCTACTATCACCCGCACTTAATCCTAAGTGTAGGGAAAACCTCTCCTTTATCCATTAAATAAGGGTAGAGTCAGGCTCGTGACTCGAACAAAAACAAGCGCTCTTGGGAGGCAGCCCATGGTTTATTTGCTTTGTGTGTTTATTTATTTGTTTGTTTGATTTTATTTGCTTCCGTATGTATGTTTAATTTTTATTATTATTGGTTCATGTTAAAAACTAATTTGTGAAAATGCTTTATGTTGTTTTTAACTTCGTCTTAACTACATATAAAGGTATTTTGCAAAAGATAAGTGTAAGGGAAATCTAAATTGGTTTATTAGAACACAAATTAACATGAATCGTAATAATAATAAATTAGCATACATATTCGTATTTGTTTGAGTCAAATGCTTGTATCGAGTCATAATGATGTTTTGCAGGATTTCCAGGAAGTAAGGTAAAGGTTTTTCCAGAAATTTTCCGGAAACTTAAAACGAAAATTTTTGTCAGGTCATTTCTGACGGCGTCAGGGGTTATAACCTGACGGCGTCAGATTTAATTTCCAGAAATTTTTGAGAATTTTGTTTTCATAAAAAGTTTTTATTAAAATCTCCAACTTATAATCTCCAGGAATCTGCAAAGTTATCATTCCACAAGCATTATATCCTTATATATAGATTTTATCCCGCCGATGTTATGCAGGTTTTCGTGTTTGTTTTCTCAGGTTCAACAGGTTATTTTGGACAAGGAAATGTTTTGAATCAAGCTTATGGCGATGCATTAGTCATGGAGCTTCAACATTCTCTTTGGAGGAAGATTTAACCGTGTAATTTCATTATCCAACGAGCGAATCAGGGGAGTATTTGATTTCATTCTTTTACTTTTTCTTTTACATCTTGTTATTTGAACATTAGGGACAATGTTCATCTTAAGTGTAAGGGGAGGGTAAAAGTACGATTTTAGAGAATACAATTGCGCTTGATTTTTGTTTGTTTAATAGTAGATGTGTAATAAAACTGAGAGAAATACTTGTTAAGGTAATTTTAGTGCCAAATTTAAAATTTTTTACAACATATAGGAGTGAAACTTTGATCTTAATGAGCGTCTCATGGATAGGAGTTATATGACTAGCACAAAAACCGTACCACTAAAAAATTTTCCACCCCCAAATATGTGAGGTTCGCCCCTAGAATTGGTAGGAAAAGCATTTATGCTATGATGTGTGTACCGGTAGCACTTAGATTCTAGAACTTGCGTTAGGACCATTCCGAGGCCACAAGTGAGACTACATTCGTGTAGTTAGATTTACTACATGATAAGAGGCATTAGGATTAACCCATGTTTTACACCTGTGTTTTTGTTATAATTACGTTGGCTACATTGGTCAAGTAATTCTCCCACACCCTTTGCGTTGTACTCATTTTTAGTACACGATACCCCTAGTACACCCCTCAGAGCCTATCTTTTCGTTTCGACCTTTAAGCATTTTACTTAAAGGAAGAATTTGTTACACCCCACTTAAATGTACACCCAAATCGCCTTAGCCTACCTTGTATGCACTCATCTTTAGTGCATTATTGTGACAACATTTGTTTAAACCCAAGTTAATTATCTAGTTGATTACATGGTTGCTAAGTCGAGTCATATCCTTGTACATATTGTTTTGGGACGATTGGGACTCATGGGTAAAGTACTAGTGTAATGGAGTAATGGGGAAGAACATCATTTATTACCCCCATATGTGCTAAATGTTTTAAAAGTACTCCAAGTTTTTCAATTATCTTAATTCGAGTCATTAGAATAGTTATTTGTAAAGTTATGTAAAAGTTCAAGTGTAAGGGGATGCAATGCCCCTATGATGTATTATTTTGGATGGTAGGGTAAAAGTGTATGCAAAAAAAAAAAAAAAAAAAAAAAAAAAAAAAAAAAAAAAAAAAAAAAATTCAAAAATCAAGAAAAATACAAAAAAATGAGAAAATGAAAAATAGAAAAAACATACGGACTACCATCCCGTTTTATTTTATGTTTTATTTTATGTTTATGTTATTTTGTTTCTAGCTTAGATCGAGTCTAGTCTTGGCTTAGCAACATTGTATAGTACATGTAATTGATCAAGATCTTTAACTCGCCACCAGTAAAATATCCCGTATCCAACAAAACCGTGTTTTCCTTTTCCCTACACCTAACATTATAACCCATTTAAAAGCCCTCTTTGATAGTTTATCTTAGGTGCTTACGCCTAGTGGAGGAGGTTTTCGATCCTTTCCCAAGCCTATGGTAATCTATTTGCTATGACAGGTAGTGAGAGATATTTTCCGTTTTCATTTATGAGATTTACTTTGATGACACTTGAGAGATGTGAGTATCTAAACACTACTTGTGAGGTGCTAGTATGTAATCTCCGTGCTTATTATGATTGAAGTGGAACGATTATTTGTTGTAATTACTTTTATGTTTGCATTAAATGACCCCTAACTTGTATTTTGATTAGAATAAAAGCGCATTTGCTTGAGGACAAGCAAATCTCAAGTGTAAGGGTATTTGATGAGGCGAAAAGTGTACCGCTTTTAAGGGGTCATTTAAGCCCGAAATCGTATTTATTTGATCAAATATTGCCCTAAATCGTTCCTTTTGTCATTTTAGGTACTTTTGAGGAGAAATCTGGAAAAGGAGGCATTTTGGACGTTTTTGGAGCATAAAAGTGAAGAAAACGGCAAAGTCTCAAAATTGTGCTGAAAGTCACCTTTGACGGCGTCAACATTAACTCCAGACGGCGTCATGCTTTGGCAAGAAAAGTTGGATGTGAAATTTACTCATGACGGGCCAGTGAGTTTGCATGAGAATTCTGACGGCGTCACGCTTTAACTAAATCAAGGGCGTCACGGCTTAAATCATAAGGGGACGGCGTCACGTTCAGGATCCGACGGCGTCAAGCCTTGATAAGCCAGAATGGATTTTTGAAGAGCTAAAGAGGGACGGCGTCAAGATGGTCATCCGGGAACCCTAAGAGCGGCGAGGTGACGGCGTCACAATGCATAAGGTGACGCCGTCAGATGTCAAAGTCTATATATAGTTTTCTAATTTTTTGTCATTAAGGGAGAGCTTAGTGTGTGGAATTTTGGGATAAAACCCTAAGACGATTTTAGCTACTTTTTCAGGGCTTTTTGCCCTGAGATCTTCCATGTTTCATTGAAAGATAAGTTATCAATTAATCATTCAATATGTCTATGTGTTGTTTGATTCTATCTTATGCTTGTCTTTTGTTTAACATGTTAGGCTAATTTTATCTTGTGTTTGCTTAGATCTAATGAAACCTAGCTATTGATTATTGGTTGTTAGTGTGTTGTTAGTTGTATTGGATGATTGTTTATCTATGTTAGGCTTAAGAAAACTGGCTAACTTCCTATTCGGTAACTTGCTTGAACGTCTTAAGAAACATGAACCAAACGCGTACTAAAGGTTTTTATGGTTGTATTTAATGCACAAGCGAATTCTAGTGATCCCATGTTAGGAGCTTCCTAGCCGGCTCGACATAGGAGTGAAGTAGGAGCTTGTAGAGTTTGGGGAAGTAAGTACGCCACCCCACGAATGGTATTAAGGAATACACCCGTCATCCACGCGACTAATACACACTAATTAACCGGTAAAAGATAGTTAGGGAGTAAGGAAATCTAAGTAAACACATTTCTCTACACACAAGTTTCTCACCACTTTTCATTTTTGTTATTTTATTTTATTTGCATTTGTAGTAATTTGGGTTAGTTGACTAGCAACTAATTCCGCCCACTCCTTCAAAACCCGAGATTTTACTTGCTTTCATAAAATTATAAAAAACATAAAAAAGAATCTTCCTCGACCCTTAGACCTATTAGAGTAGCTTTTCATACCTAACGAACACTATTCCCTGTGGAGAACGATCAATCCCCCGTACTTACCACTACACTATACTACATCGGTCAGGTACACTGCCTGGTGGGGTTGTAAGCCTCTTGAGATCCCTCGAGAGGTAAAACCTGTTGTAAGGTTGCAAAACCCACGCAATCACCTTAAATAGGCAAGTTGGGTGAAATTTGAATTAAAGTTGATCCTATGGTGTAGGAGGGGAATCCTAGGGTGAATGTGAGGGTGCAAGGTTTGCAGGTTTGAGGTTAGGGTGATAGGGAAGTAGGAGCAATAGGAAAAATCTGTTATACAGGGTCACGGCTCCGTTAAATACCCCACGGTACCGTTAAATTTAACGGTGCAGTCCCTATTTAGTGGTGCCGTGACATTGTTGGCACGAAAATTTCTTTGCAGGCTAGTTTTGGGCAGCTAGGGGGAATTTTCTAGGGGAACTAATTCCTGGAAATGAGAGTGCCTCAACTCACTAGGTACTTATTTTCCTAATATATCCATACAATGCTACATCTAGCACATAAGGATGATCATGCAATGTTCTTAAATAATCATAAGCATGCAAGCATAAAAGGACAAGATAAAATATCATTCAAATATCACATAGAATATTCATGTAAGCATGTAAGATAATTTGAACATTAATTCCTAAAATTATCTATTAGTAATAAACCCTAGTGAGAGACATAAATCTCTTCCTAACTACTTATGACTTGAGCATTCCCCCTTCTTGTCACACTCTCGTCTTGAGTATTTGTCTCATTCTCATGATTAGGATCATCAAAGGGTGCATAGTGGGTGGTGAATTCAGAAATGAGGATAGTTGAGACATATGACTCGGTTATGGGTTTCATGACAGGTGTGAAGAGGGAGTATTGAGGACCATGAAGGTAAGGATGAAAGGTCATGAAGTGATGATAGAGATGGGTTAGGAACATCCATAGGGTATCAATTTATTCTTGTTACCCTTGAGATGAACAATTCGCTTAGCGAAGAAGTAAGCAAGATTGTAAGGTTGTTGGGTTAAGAGATAGTAAATCATATGAGCACAACACGCCGGGAGTTGCTCACGATTTCCTGTGAGACTTAGAACATTTTCTCGCAGGATGACTGCCCAAGAAAGTAGTTCATGACGCACTTCTTCCAAACGAATTTTCGTTGGATGTGGGTGAACACTGCATAATCTATCGGCCTCTCATTCCGAGATGTGTTGATATTGAAAAGGTGGCACACAGCTCCATGCCTCTGACCACTAAAACCAAAACGCACATAATCGAGTCTAGATCCATGAGATTCATTAAAAGATCTCTTAGCAACACTTCCAATATAATACACTGGTGTTCGCCAAAAAGGACACAAGTTGTAAGAGTCTTAATGAGATCTTCGGATCTTGCCACTTATATCATGATGGTTACGTGCTTCAAACGGTCTACAGTCGTGGGGTGATCTCCAGCGACTCACTGAATCGTGGGTGCACTTTGGTGTGTCTGTGTAAGCCCTTTCGGGGTATCTGATTCAGAATGGCCTGGGTTAAGATTAGAGAAAGTTTTCACACTATGTTGTTAACAATCTCGAAATCTGAACCTGTAAGTACTGGATGATTTATTGCTAACAGTTTTATGCAGGTACTAACAAAAGTCCATTAACCATCATCATATGTCTCAATATCTGCATCTCCTCATGCTCATACTTATGAAGATCATCCTCAACAAAGCTCAAGTGTAAAAGTTCAAGACAAAAGGATCAAGTTAAAGACCAAGTGTAACGACAAAGTCAAGAAGCTAATCAAGATGTCAAGAAAAAGTTCAAGTATCAAGAGAGGATGAAAGAAGTATGAAGTTCAAGATATTTTCAAGAAGTATGAGTATGATGGACGAGACAACATTGCAATCCTGTGAAGATGTTGATCCAAGGCAAGAACGACTAAAAGGCGATTATTTTGAAGATCACAAAGCATGAAGGAACAAAAGAATCAAGACTATTCTACAATGACACACAGAGCTCAAGACAATGATGACTAAAGATCTAATCATATGGAGCATCATTTGAATGACCATCCCTTAGGGGGAGATTGTTAGCTTTTATAAAAGTGATGGTCATTTACGTTTTATATTTTGTAATGTGACAATGTATTTATTAAATAAAATACTCAATGGGCTTTCTTATGTAAATCAATAGGTCTCAGGTTAGTCCATGAAAAGCCCAAACCCATCTCATTAGAAAAACTATAAATACCATCCTTCCTCCCACTTGTAAAGGTTGGATGTGTAGGTTCTCTTAGGGTCATTAGAGAAGTGTGTGTGCTTGATGAATAAACTTTATCTCACTTGTTTCTCTCTCTAGATCTCTTTCATCTATCTTCTCTCTTGTTCATTAATGTTTTTATTGAGTGTGATAAGATTGATCATAGGTCCTACAAGTTTTTAAATACTTTTTGAGCACTTATCCTAAAAACATTATGGCTTGTGAGAGACTCGCTTTAGAACCCACGCTTAACCCGATGGCTTCTAATCATACCAGATTAGGACCCGCACCAAACAGTCAAACTTCTGGACATATCAGTTCAGGACTCATAACCCAAAGAGCTCAGTCAACTACTTCAGACAAACCAACAAATCAAGAACTGGACACATTCTTCGAGTATATGTATGATGAGTATTATGGTGGAGCTTCGACAAATGCATCACAACAACGTTCCGCTACACCCACTCAACAACATCAACCACCACCACAAGATGCATCCACAACATTCGAAGCTGACGCACCAACTCCCTCGACGTCATCTACATCTACTCCAGCAACTCTAGTAATTGAAATTGTATTACCAAGAGTTGATGAGCAAAACCAAACCCCACCAATTCAAGAAGAACAACAACAAAATGATGATGTGTTAGAAGAAGAACCATTCGAAAACCCATTTGCAATGGATTCTGCTGAATCTTCTTCAAGGTTACATGAACCATCTAACACGCATTCGTCAAATCCAAGGTACCCTACAACGTTACAGTGGACTAAAGACCATCCAATAGATCAAATTATTGGTGAACCTTCAAGGCCAGTACAGACAAGAAGTCAACTCGCCACCGATTGTGACATGTGCATCTACGTCTGCTCAGTCAGTTTAAAAGAGCCAAAGAACATTCGGGAGGCGATGGCAGATAATGCTTGGATTGAAGCGATGCAGGAAGAACCTCTCCAATACAAGCTACATGACACTTGGGATTTAGTGCCAAGACCAATCGACAAACTTGTCATTGATCTTAAGTGGTTATGGAAGAACAAAAAGGATGAAGAGATGACTGTAATTCGCAACAAAGCTCGTCTAGTGGCCAAGGGATTTAGATAGGAAGAGGGGATAGATTTCGATGAGTCATTCGTGCCTGTAGCAAGACTTGAGGCAGTTAGGATTTTCTTAGCATACGCAGCTCACAAAAACATCACGGTCTATCAGATGGATATCAAGGCAGCTTTCTTGAATGGAACTCGGAAAGAAAAGGTGTACGTGAGTCAACCAGATGGATTTGTTGACAAAGATCATCCCGACTACGTCTACAAGCTAAAAAAGCTATCTATGGTTTGAAACAAGCCCCAAGGGCGTGGTATGACGAGTTATCATCTTTTCTACTTCAAAATCATTTCACCAAAGGAACAATTGACCCGACCTTGTTTACCAGAAAATTCAAAGATGACATTTTGATTGATCAGATTTACGTGGACGACATAATCTTTGGGTCCACTAATCCGAAACATTCAAAACATTTTGAAAATCTCATGAAAAGCAAATTTTAAATGTCCATGATGGGAGAATTAAAATTCTTTCTTGGTTTACAAATTCATCAAACCCCATGTGGTATTTTTATAAATCAAGCTAAATATACTATTGAGATTTTAAAGAAACATAGAATGGAAAATTGTGACTATATTGGTACACCAATGGTCACTTCACCAAAAATAGGTGCTGATTTATATGGGAAACCCATGGATCCGAATAAATATCGGAGCATGATTGGGTCTCTCATGTACTTAACTGCTGGTCGACCCGATATACATTTTGCTGTCTGTTTATTAGCACGGTTTCAGGCAAGGCCTGCCGAACTTCACCTCCAAAAGGTTAAACGGATCTTCCGGTACCTACGAAGAACCAATAACATGGGACTTTGGTATCCAGAAGATTCGGAGTTTACATTAACAGCCTTTTCAGATGTCGACCATGCTGGTTGCCAAGTTACCGCAAAAAGTACATCCGGGGGAGCACAATTTTGGGAGAAAAGCTAGTAGGCTGGTCATCAAGGAAACAAGATTGTACTGCAATATCAACCGCAGAAGCCGAGTATGTGTCTCTATCTGCGTGTTGTGCCCAAGTTCTATGGATTCGGACACAGCTCACAGATTATGGCTTTTCTTTCGACCGCATACCTATCTATTGTGATTCGAAAAGTGCCATAGCCATCTCGTGCAATCCAGTACAACACTCGAAGACCAAGCATATTAGAGTCCGCTATCACTTCATAAAGGAACACGTAGAAGAGGGTACTGTTGAATTATTTTTCGTGAAGACTGAATACCAACTCGCCGATCTATTTACTAAAGCCCTCCCAAAAGAGCGGTTTGATAACTTAGTTCGTCGAATTTTCTCAAAAAGCTTCGCACGTAAATAGTTTTGAAAAACAAAATACAAAATTTGAATAACCAACAAAAACAAAACAAAAAATAGAAATTTTCAAAAATTCAAAAACAATAGAAAATATAAAAATCCAAAAATATTCTTCTCACGACATGTCTCTCGTATAATCGATATTCTGTACGTATCTAGAAATGTCATTCAACAATGATACGGACATGTACAGATGCTTGAGCGAGAGTTCAATTAAAACTTTTCCAAAACATGTCGTTTCTCAAAATTTCTTCACTACGGCTTTCTTATATTTCAGTACGAAACCCGCGCTAAATTGATGACTTCTGATTATTTCAGATCAGGACTCGTAATGTTAATGGCAAAAAAAATAAAAATCCTTGAGCACATGATCAAGTTTTCTTAAAAAGATTTTTCAAAATCTTTCTGAAAAATCTGTGCTCAAGAAAACTCCCTCTTAAACTCAAATGTTTAAAAATATGCTTTATTTAAGGGGGGATATAAAAAGAAAAACAAAATGTTCCAACTCATGCAAAAATGATCCGTCTATATCTCCAAAAAGCTTTCATTTTAATCAGTTGATATCAAAAATATCACTGCATGCTATTTTTGAGGGGGAGAAGAATTGATTAAAATGTGATCAAAAGATTATATCTCAACTGTGGTTAGAATCTCAAAAGAGCTCTCCAAAAAGACTCAAATCTGAACCCTCGAATTCACGAAAAGTAAATGTCCGTAATTGAAAAGACTTATCCGGGACGGGTAATAATTTGAAGCTGGTTATCCAGTGATGTAAACGTGTCGCAAAGGACTTGTCTGAGTATAATGTACCAATTCGAGAGATTCGCTTTTGATATGAAGGGGACGGGTAATAATTTCAAGCTAGTCTAACTAGTGATGTAAACGTGTCCCGCGAAGGTAATATTAATTGAAAATCGATCAATTCAAAAATGTGCGAACTCTACCCAACATGTGCAAATTTATCTTAAAAAAGGCAAGAGCACATGTGAAGGGGGAGTGTTTCAAAAATGACAAAACTCTCGAAGTGTTAACTAAATGTGTTTCATTTATAAACACTTTGAGAGATTTTCACAAAAGGTTTTATGGTAAGTGATCAGTAAATCTAAGATAATCATGGAGTAATAAGGTGATTATGGTTAGGTTTATGTCCTATCATCCGCCAGAGCCGGAGGGATCTACCCAAGGATAATTCCAATAGATTAGAATTTGATGTCCTTAGGAACGATTGAAAAAATGAGTAAATGAGAATGGGAAAGAAGGGTTTGAAGAATGAAAAAGAAAAGTTTATGAAAGGGTGAAAAGAAATATCCCTCCATGAAAACTTAGGGCAGAAACCAGGTCAATACATCTGCTATCCGTATTCACTAAGGTGATACTGATATTGAAGACAAGACGTCTTGGACCCAGTGACGCGCTGCACCAGCCTTCCTAGCCACTCAGATATCTTTTAAAAGATATTTGTTTCATTTCTCACGGAGAACACTGCATAATCTATCGGCCTCTCACTCCGAGATGTGTTGATATTGAAAAGGCGGCACTCTGCTCCATGCCTCCGACTACTAAAACCAAAACGTACATTATCGAGTCTAGAGCCATGAGATTCATCAAAGATCTCTTAGGAATACTTTCAATACAATACACTTGTGTTCACCAAAAAGGAAACAAGGTGTTAGAGTCTTAAAGAGATCTTCGGATCTTGCCAACTTATATCATGATGGTTACGCGCTTGAAACGGTCTACAGTCGTGGGGTGATCTCCAGTGACTCACTGAATCGTGGGTGCACTTCGGTGTGTCTGTGTAAGCCCTTTCGGGGGTATCCGATTCAGAACGGCCTTGGTACAGATTAGAGAAAGTTTTCACATTATGCTGTTAACAATCTCGAAATTTGAACCTGTAAGCGCTGGACTATTTATTGCTAACTGTTTTATGCAGGTACTAACAAAAGTCCGTCAACCATCATCAGATATGTTAATCATCTTCACCTCCACATACTCATACTTATGAAGATCATCCTCAACAAAGCTCAAGTATAAAAGTTCAAGACAAGAAGATCAAGTTAAAGACAAAGTGTAAAGACAAAGTCAAAAAGCTAATCAAGATGTCAAGAACAAGTTTATGTATCAAATGAGGAAGGCATAAGTATGAAGTTCAAGATGTATGAGTATGTTGGAGGTCACGACATTATAATCACATGAAGATGCTGAAGGAAGGCAAGAACAAACACAAAGATGATACTTTGAAGATCACGTAGCATGAAGGAATGAAGAAACAGAAAAATATTATACAACGACACATAAGGCACAAGACTATGAAGACGAAAGACCAAATTACACGGAGCATCATTTCTATGACCATCCACTACGGGAAGATTGTTAGGATTTATAAAAAGTGATGGTCATTGTCGTTGTAATATTTTTACTAAGTGTGTCATTGTGTAAATTAGTTAATGTAAATTAGGGCTTGAACTTAAACTTATAGGTTAAGAGTTGTTTATTAAATAGCCCATGTCAAGTCCAAGGCCATACATCTCAAGTAAACTATAAATAGCACCTTCCATCACCATTTGGAAGGTTGGTGCTCAGAGTGTTCTAAACATTAACGTATTAGATTAAGTCCAACCCATAAACTATTCTACCTTTTTTTTTAATAAATGCTAACAATCTCCCCCTAAGGGATGGTCATTCAAATGATGCTTCGTGTGATGAGGTCTTTCGCCTTCATAGCCTTGTGCTTTGTATGTCGTTGTACAATAGTCTTTGTTCTTGGTTCCTTCATGTTATGTGATCTTCAAAATATCGTCTTTAGGTTCGTCTTGCCTTTGATCAACATCTTCTGTACATTTGCGTCGTATCCTCTATCATACTCATAATTCTTGAGCTTCATACTTATGTCATCCTTTCTTGATACATGAGCTTGTTCTTGACATCGTGATTAGCTTTTTGACGATGTCATAGCACTCTGTCTTTAACTAGATCCTTTTGTCTTGAACTTTTTCACTTGAGCTTTGTTGAGGATGATCTTCATAAGTATGAGCATGAGGAGATGCAGATGTTGAGACATATGATGATGGTAGATGGACTTTCGTCAGTACCTGCATAAACAGTTAGCAATAAATCATCCAGCGCTTACAGGTTCGGACTTTGAGATCGTCAACAGCATATTGTGAAGACTTTCTCTAATCCTAGCCTAGGCCGTTCTGAATCGGATAAACACGAAAGGGCTTACACAGGCACACCGAAGTGCATCCATGATTCAGTGAGCCGCTGAGGATCACCCCACAACTGTAGACCGTTTGAAGCATATAACCATCATGATATGACTGGCAAGATCTGAAGATCTCATTAAGACTCTTACAACTTGTGTCCTTTTTGGCGAACACAAGTGTCTTATGTTGAAAGTGTATCCTAAGAGATCTTTGATGAATCTCATGTCTCTAGACTTGATAATGTGCGTTTTGGTTTTAGTCGTCAGAGGCATGGACCAGAGTGCCACCTTTTCAATATCAACACATCTCAGAGTGAGAGGTCGATAGATTATGCAGTGTTCTCTGTGAGAAATGAAACAAATATCTTTTAAGAGATATCTGAGTGGCAAGGAGGGGTTTGTGCATCGTGTCACTGGGTCCATGACGTCTTTTCTTCAATATCAGTATCACCTTAGTGAATACCAATAGCAGATGTATTGACCCGGTTTCCGCCTTAAGTTTTCATGGAGGGCTATTTCTTTTCACCCTTTCATTCAAGTTTTCTTATTAATTCTTCAACCCCTTCTTTCCCTTTCTCATTTACTCCTTTTTTTAATCTTACCTAAGGACTTCTAGTTCTAATCTATTGGAGTTGCCCTTGGGTAGATCCCTCTGGCTCTGGCAGATCATAGGACATAAACCTAACCATAATCACCTTATTACTCCATGATTATCCTAGATTTGTTGATCACTTGTCGTAAAACCATTTTGTGAAAATCTCTCAAAGTGTTTATGAATAACACATTTTTGTTAACACTTCGAGAGTTTTGCATTTTCTGTAATACTCCCCCTTCACATGAGATCTTGCATTTTTAAGATAAATTTGCACATGTTGGGTAGAGTTCGCACATTTTTAAATTTATCGATTTTCAATGAACATGACCATTGCGAGACACATTCACATCACTACTTAGACTAGCTTGAAATTATTACCCGTCCCGGTCATATTCAAATATCATCTCTCTAATTGGTACATTCTACTTGGATAAGTCCTTTGCGAGACACGTTTACAGCACTGGATAACCAGCTTGAAATTATTACCCGTCCCGGACAAGTCTTTTCAATTTCTGACATTTAGCTTTTGTCAATTCGAGGGTTTAAACTGAGTCGAGCTCTTTTGAGATTCAACTACGATCACATTTTAATCACATTTCTCCCCCTCAAAAATAGCATTTCGATGGTATTTTTTATACCGATTGATAAAAATCATTGTTTTTGGAAAGCTAATAGGGAGAAACGGATTTGCATGAACTTTATGGAACAAATTTGTTTTTAAATACTCCCCCTCAAAACTTGCATAGGTTTTGACATTTTTTAAATGTTGGAGAGAATGGGGAGTAAAGATTTGAAAATCTTAAGCAAAATTTTTGAAAAGTTTTGAAAAACCTTTTGATGAATTTTGAACAAAATTTTGCAATAAAGTGTACAACAGGGTCCTTTCTTTAAAAAAAGGGTTGTGCACTGTTATGTGTGCATAAGCCATAATGTTTAAGCCCGGGTTGTAAGCTGAAATACTTACAAGCCCTAGAAATTTTTAGGATAAGTGCTCAAAATTTTTGATTAAGCACTTTCCTTTCTTTAAAGCACGGGTCCTAAACTAAGGTGTCCAGAAGCCATTATGAAGAAAATTTTGAGAAACGACATGTTTTGAAAATAAATTTAGTGAACTCTCGCTCAAGCATCTGTACATGTCCGTATCATTGTTGAATGACATTTCTAGATACATACAGAATATTGATTATACGAGAGACGTGTCGTGAGAAGAATATTTTTGGATTTTCAATTTTATATTGTTTTTGTATTTTGAAAATTTTCTATTTTTATATTTTAATTTTGATGGTTTTTTAAATTTTGTATTTTGTATTTTTTTTTTCAAAAAAAATAATATTCGCAAAGAAGAATTAAGTTTGAACAAGTAAAAGTGGAGTTAAGAGTGGAATGAGACAAGGATTTCCACATGCGATGTTGGCATAAAGTTCTTCTTTTCCACATTGGGTGTATGAACCCTCAAAACTTTCACAAGTACCTGCATCCACAGAAGAAGAATTTGCACAAATAAGAGTGTTAGAAGTACATGTGTCCTCACATTGAGGGTGTTCACCATCAACGGTTGTAGTGGTGTCTACTTCCTTATCTTGAAGATTTTCACTATTATTTGGCTTGGTGCAGCTATCAAGAATCTTCCCTGTGGGAATCCATCTAAGACCAACTGTTTTAAAAACTTTTCCCGTGGGAATCCACATAAGGCTAGATCTAGGAGTTGTTTTCTTTTCAGATGCAGCGGAAGTCTTATTTTGAGAAAAACTACGTCCTGTAGAGATCCACCTATTAGGTGCCTTAGCCTCTTGGTTCTTATCAACGGGTTTGTTTCTATTTGGTATCTTAGTGGATTGTGCCTTAGCACGTAAATTTTCTTTCTTGATATACTGTGCAACACATGCATCATGATTAGCTGAAAAGACACATTTTTGACATGTAGGAAAGACAAATTCAACATTCTTGTTTAAAAAAGCAACCTTAACTTTGTCACTAATGTCATTTGAGACTTGTTTCCTGTTCGAAGAGGAATTTGAATTCTTAGTGTTGCATTCTACGTGCGTAACATTTTCTTTTGAGCAACTACTCTTAGATGCAAGCCAATCCCTAGTCTTTTGTTGAGTGTTCCTAGTTAATGGTTTACTACTACTAGCAGTGTCTCATAATGTTGTAGAATTCATCACCCTAGGTTTTGTACCTAAAATTTCGTCTTTTCGAAACTATGCATTTTGCCTAGCTTTTTCTAGATAGTGATTGTGGACCATGTCGTTTGAACCAACAGATTCCTTAACTATTTTTGTGGTCACATTTGCGGTACTATTCCTAGAAAGGCGAGGTGCTATCACTTCTTGTGTTTCGACAACTGCTTTCCCTTTTTCTTTTGCATTAAACTTGGGCAAGGGTGTTGGAGTGACTGGTTTTGTCAAATCAATTATCACATCAACTTTTGGAACACTTTGAGAAACTGACATTTTTTGTTTTGCAACCGGTTTGTCTGAAGTTGATGGTTTTGCAAACTTAGTTTCCTCACCCTTCCCTTTTTGACTAGCAAGCTCAGACTTCAAAAGATCATTTTGCTCTTTCATGTTTTTGTAAGCACGCTCATACGACAATTTGTCAAACTTGCATTCTTCCTTTTTCTGATCAAGTTGATTAAAATATGTTACATTTTCTTTCTCAAGTTTCGCAAGAGCATTTTCATATTTTAAAATAATTGCAGAAGTCTCGGCTCGAAGTTTTTCATCGTCTTCCACGGAATATGTTTGATAAATAATTGACATAATTTCGGTCGACAGAACTGCTTCAAAGAGAGTGTCATTGTGTCTTTCCAAAACTTTGATGTATTCAATGTTTTCATTTGCTTCCTTTACCAGGGATGTGTGGTCCTTGGCAAAGTCGGTTGTTTCTTTTAAAAGAGCATTTTCAATATTAAGAACTCTAGCACTAATGGCATTTAGTGGAGGAATAATTTGTGTGTTGAACATCTTTTTCTGTTCCTCATGAAAACTTGTTTGCCAGTTGTTGATACTGATTCCTGTTTTGGTTTTAACAAGACTTTGAAAATTTTCCATTCTCTTTTTAAGATCATCCAAATATCGTCTTGCTTCATTTGTGTTAAAAGGGTTGCTATAGGACATTTGTTCGAGGTTAGAATGATGTTTGGAAACAATTTTTTGTTTTGTTGAAACAACTTGTCGTTTGAAAACCTTTGGCATTGGTTGTTGTTTAACAAAATTTACTCCAGAAAGTGTATAAAGCTTATTATAATCAATTTGTTTAATTTATGGGTTCATTTGTCTCATTTTCACTCGACTCTCTTTGGTAAGCTCAATCGTTTCATCAGAATCCCGAACTTCGGGAGGATCATGTTTATCAAAAAGCACATTACCATTATACAACACATTCTGTTCTTTCTGAGCTTTCTTGAGTGTATAAGGGTTTTCACAACCGATAGCCATTTTCTTCATTGTGTGCAAAATCAGGTTTGGATCTTTAATTAGCATATGAATTGTTTGAGTAGAATGACCCATTTTCACAAGCAAATCTTCCAACTTTTTAATTGTTTCTTTTTTGTCAATGATTTCATCAAGAAGATCATTTTCACATTTTGAAAAACTTGTTTTCAACTATTTCTTTTCTTTTTCAAGATCAGAACAAGTTGATTTTTGTTTAGAAAGTTGGTTTTTCAAATCAGAAAGTTCTGCGTTTAAAGATTTTATTTTTACGTTTAAGTTAACATCAAGAGTGTCAAACTTGATTTGCAATTGTTTTTCTTTTGAAATGGAATTTTGATAACCAATTTCTAATTCTGACTGTCGTTGTTTATTAAACTCAAAAGCTTTTTCGTTTTCCTTATACCTCTCAAGCTTAGCGGTCAATTTCACATTTGCGGTCTTATGATAGTGATTGACCTTTTTTACTTTTTAGATCTCAATGCGAAAATTATTCAGTAATGATTCAAAGAGAGCACGGGTTTCCTCATCATTAGCATCATTTTTGCAACTTGAACTTCATTAGGATCCATATATGGAGTTTCACATTTAACATTGCTATTAACTTGCTCCCCTACATATGTATCATAATTAGGTTCGAGAGGCACAGAATGTGGGTTTTCATGAGCAAACGGATTTTGTACCTCATGGAGTGGTTCTGTGTCATAAGTTGGAGGAGTTTCAAAATCACTGCATGATGTTGTTTCTTTCTGATTAGCCATAAGGTTGAAATTTCCATTGAAATCTGCTGCATTATCATTAACTCTTGTTGTAACCATGAAGTCATATTCCTCAGCAGTCAACAGTGTTCCCGATTCTTCTTTTTTGGCTAGCATCAACATGTGCTGGAGCTTTTGTAGCTTCGTCATTGTATTGACATTGCAATCTCTACCAATATCACTACTGTAAATTACAGATGTAGGTTTCTGAATCGAACTCATAAGACAATAATTCCCATTTTGATTAACCACGTTCTGATTCACAATCTGACCCATTTGTTTTCCAGTATACTGCCCTGCATATTGCATCTGATTCCCCATGTGTATACCCATAGCATTTCCTTGCTGATTCTTAATAACTTCAACCATTTGTCCTTCTTGACCTCTATGTAACTGCGTATTGTCAATGTACGATGAAAACCATTGGTTGTTGTTATGTGGTTTGATTTTTAATGCCTCGGAGAATAAAGCAAAACCATTTGCCAAAGCAGTTGTGATATTGTCTAACTGAGTTGCCATTGATGAGGTTGTATATGATAAGGTTGATGTAGGATCGTTGCAAAGAAATAAGAGTGGGTTGGTTATAGTTCAAGAGTTATGTTTGGTTGAAGTTTAGTCCTTTCCCGAGTTTTCTAATGGTGATTTCTGATTTCCCTCCAAAAATTGAATGTGAAAAATTTCTCTACCAGAATTTGAAAGACACAGTAAAATGCACTTCTAAGGTTATTAGAAAATTTTGAGTTTTAAAAATTTTGGCGCCAAATTTCACCGTAAAATTTTGAATTTTGGCCCAAAATTTTCATTGTTATACCAAAATTTGAATTTAGCGTAAAAATTGAACCTTTAATCTCTCGTAAAAATTAAATTTGATAGCTCGGAAACTTGAGAAACTTGGTAAGTTGAGAAACTTGGTAACTTGAGAAACTTGATAACTCGAGAAACTTGATAAGTCGTGAGAAACTTGATAAGTCGAGAGAAACTTGATAACTTAGTAACAAACTTGGTAAGATCAAGAAACTTGATAACTTTCAAGAAACTTGATAACTTTACAAACTTGATAATGTAGTCACAAAATTGGTAAAGTGTCACAAACTTGAAAACAATCACAAACTCGGTAAGCTTTTGTCAAAAACTCGAGAACTGTTCACAAACTCAAAAACTATCACAAAACTCGAAATTGGTCACAAACTCGATAAGCTTAAGAAACCCTAGAAACTCGGTATTATAGAAAACTCGGTAACACTCTTCAGAAACTCGACAACTTCTATAGAAATTCGGTAAACTAATAGAAACTCGGAAGCAGTTACAGAAACTCAACAAGGTTCATATAAACTCGGTAGAACTTGAAGAAACTTGACAGATTCTGTAGAAACTCGATAGAACTTGGAGAAACTCGACAGATTCTGTAGAAACTCGACAGAACTTGGAGAAACTCGACAGATTCTGTAGAAACTCTATAGAACTTGGAGAAACTCGGCAGATTCTGTAGAAACTCGACAGAACTTGGAGAAACTCGACAGATTCTGTAGAAACTCGATAGAATCTAAAAAACTTGACAGATTCTGAGACAAACTCAAAAATTTTGTGAGAAACTCGGGAGATTTTGTGACAAACTCGACAGAATTCAGAGAAACTCGAAAGGTCTTGAGAAACTCGTCTAGCCACAAACTTTCAAACTCGAAAGAAAATGACAGAAACTCGATAACCTTCACTGATGAACAGTAACTCTGTTGGAGTATGCTCGTGTCATAATCACTAATTATATGGCTAGACATATGTGAGCCTATGGGGTCACACACTTATACACAGAGACACCATTTTATAGATTGTATATATCGTATTTACAATATATAAACGACTACGTAACTCGAGATCGACAACGGGTCATTAAATACTAAGTTAGACTTAGTGTTTTTGGACCGGGCCAACAACGGGCAAGCCCATTGTGGGCCCTTAATGTGGCCGGCCATAGGGGAGGTCTAAAGGGGATTATGGAGCTTGTCTAGGGGTCTTAATGTAAGATAGTAATTGATAAGATCAAAAGTGATTTGATCAAATCAATTAGTGATTACAATTAAACCTAAACTAAACAAACTCTCCTTCTCTCTCCCTCTCCATATCCACGGCACAACACAAACACCTCTAGGGTTTTGTGACTTTGATCTTTTCTTGATATCATCTATTGTAGATCATAGCAAGAATCATTGTTACGGGGTTTAGACTAGCATCGGGTGGTGATCAAGGACGTGTAGTGTGTTTCACACATAGAGGAGATCAACTTCATTGGTCTCTTGGGGTTTCATATACAAGTCGACACATACATATTGTAGGTGACTCCCGGATCACGCTTCAAAGGTATATCTCACTTGTTTATGTGTTTATTATATTTGATTGATCATATGGCACTATGGATCCGTTGTGTGGTGATGTTTATCCGCTGCGTTTATATGTTTAATATGATTATTTATTTCATACATCACCTATAGTGGTATCACGAGCCATCATATGTTGTCATATGATCATCTTGTATGCGTAAAAATGGCTAAAAACGTTGTTTTTTAATGGATTTAAAAGTGTGATTTTAAAACAGCCCCTAGGGCTTGAATATTCTGAATATGTCGACTTAATTAAGGTCTTAAGATCTGGACTTTTTGATCCTATGGCCATTTGTTATGCATACGTTGTTTATCTTCTTGATCGGTACCCGTAAAATGGCCTAAAAACGCGTTTTTTGGAAGATTTTTAACCCGATTTCAAATCAGCCCATGAGGCTTATTTTTCTGTGGTAAAATGGTGTTAAGAAGGTCCTAACATCAGTGGGGTTTGAGTCTTTGGCCATTTGTCACGCGTACCATTCGGGGTTTTAATTCTTGTTAATTATTTCTTCGATTCGTTGGCTAACAATTTAATTCTTGTTATTTATTTTGTTATCCATGGCAAATACATGCATGTTTGTCCATGGAGTTAGCCAACACCATGTAATAATCTTTATTTGAATGTATTATTATGTGTTCATATGCAAAGCCGATGAAAACCTAGACCACTTGTGCGTTGTGATTGTGATTGTTGGTTGGTTTTTCTAGTTTTGGGGTTTGCCATTGTTTCGGCACTTTTGTAATGTATTTCAATTTTAGTTTTGCCAATGTTTGGGCATTTTACAGTAGATACAAAGTAGATTAGTTGTATTTTACTTTATATGTATTGTAAACAAGAGCTTGGAAGCAAAAGGCGAAAAATTGAAGAGTTGTAGACTGAAAGTTGCTGCTGGACACCTGTTGGGAAAACGTGCTTACCTGCTGATTGGTAAGGTATTTTTTTCTAAAATTTTTGGTGCAGGTCCACAAGACATAGGGCTACAACTTTGTCAACTGGGCCGAATCATGAGGAGGTGATCTTCCTGGGCTTTTGGGCCTTGCAAAACAGAAAAACTGGGCTGACAGAAACTGAGGTTCATGTGCATAATGGGCCTTTTACTTGCTCATGATTGTCTTAGAGCAAGTGGGAGCCCTCCATGTGGTTGTGATATTAGTCCCTAGTTGACTCTTGGTTCTTGTGATGGCTCACAAGACCAAGCATAGGATTTTCATCGGTTGAGGCTTTGCATATTGTGGTTGTATGTTTGTTTGGTTGTTTTTTGTATGGTTGTGACTACATGAAAAACGAAAATTGTTTTCATAAAACTTAAAACAAAACATAAACCATTTTGAACTAAGTCTTATGATTTAGTTTAACTAAGTTTAAATATGATTTGAAACTTAAAATCATTGTTTTCTATATAAACAACACTTAAACCGGTTGAGATTGTTTGTTTATTTATTTATTTGTATTGTCCAAACTAAATAATAATCCACATAGGATAAATATTAGTCTTGAAATGGACAACTTGACACACATAAATTAAAACAATGATTAGACTTAAGTTAAGAAAAGTTTTTAACTTGTGCTACGAAGAATGAATGCATGCTTCTTTCGTACACGCTTTTGATCCACATAACAATATTTACCCGTCAAAATTTAAGTCATGCCGTCCAATTTTGAGGACACTTGCAATTACTTTTTGCCTATGCGTGGGACCTAGGTTGAATTGTAACCCAAGGTGACTATTCTCTATGCGTGAGACCTAGATATATTATCACACGTTTTCAAATTGGATGACTTAATCGAGTTAAGCGGTTAGACCTTGACCCGAGGCATAGATGGGACTAAACATGCCTACATGACACTAGCTGTTTGACACTAGGTGCCATGAGTCCCATAAGGATCTAAGAGTTGTACATGTAATACAATTGGTGATCGTCGCCTACCAATTGAATCTACTATTGCTAGCAGATCAACTGATGTGATAGTAGAAGCACAATGTGGATCTTAGCCTTTTCGTAAATTAATTGTTTTATATTATAAACATGGGGTAGTTAATTTATAAAAGGATAATTATCGAAAATACTAAAATTGAACTTTGTAAATTCAATTAATGAATCAATGCAACACAACCGTAAACAAAAGTTTGTTCTTTTCTTGTTAAAAGTACGAACTGAGTCATTCTTTCCTTGTAAGAAAGAGACTTGTTCCTATCCTTTTTCTTTATGAGGAAAAGCCATAATAGGAATATTTGAATTTTCCTAATTCTAATAAAACTCAAAGAACACCTACTCTAGAAATCGTGATGTCTTGTAAAAGTCAAAACGGTTAAGTATGGTTACACATCTTATTCCTTCAACGTTGTTTTATAACCCTAGTTTCGGTTTTGAAACATTGTAGAAATATAAGATATTTGGATAACTAAAGAACATGTTTCTATAGCTACCAAACTAAAATGAGTTTAAATAATTAGAAGACGGAAATATCAATAAACCGCAAAGTGGTAAAGGCAATTACTAGCATGATTACCTAGCAGTTTGTCTTAACCCAATAAATCTATTGTGGTACTACATACCCTTGTGGTATGGTAGACCAAGTTTGGAGGAAATGCATGCCTATTTTCAAGTTAAAATAGCAATGATGGCTAGCCCATCATCTATATGTTAGAACTTGATGCACTTCCTTGAATACCTAAGTACATGTTTACTAGTCAAAGTGACTCACATTAGCAATAATGTGTAGATATTCAATGAAAGAAGGAAAGTATCTAATCGCCGATCACTCTCCACTGGTGACGAAACACATGTAATGTTGTCTAATCCAATGGGAGCTACGTGATTATATTACTGGTGACGTAACACATGTAATGTTGTCTAATCCAGTGGGAGCTGTAAGCTTTATTACTTGCAAGTTGCCCATCTTATTTCCAGATTGTCTTGAAATAATACATTACTTTCCACGTGTTAAGCATCATAGTTTATATAAGAACCATTACATAAGTTTTATATGATAACTTGTCACGTTCCTGATGTTGCTTCCTGAAATGTTATCTATAAAATTGTTATGCATGATTCATTATTCAAACGATAAAGTTCTACATATCTATATTTTGATTTTTGACTAAAAATCATATGTTATCTTATACATTGTCATATTGCTCATACAAACAAACGAGCGTAGTGTTGTTTGCATGCTCTCACGATGTTGTGCCATGCACAAGTGGGAGAAATCTTAATTGTGTGCAAGGTACAACATATAACAATATGACTAATAGTTTTTCTTGACTGCAAGGTAAGAAACTAAAATTCTACTAGGACTTCTACACATAAAATGTATGTTGCCCTAATTAGAACAAATATCAAGATATCATGAAAAGCTACTTCAACATATTCACTGAATTGTTTAGTAAATATGATTATGTTTTCTTGTAAACTCATAATCATGAAGTACAAAATTAACTTGAATATACTATTGAGGCCAAGAGTCGGCGCTCGTAATTACTTTAGTTGAATATGTTTAGGTCTCTTGTAAAGACACAAACATCAATTCCGTTAATTCTTGAAAGACTTATAACGTAAAGTAAGACGTTGATTTGTTATGTCTTCTTGTTAGGACATGTACACTTACGACGTATAATATTAAATGTTTATGTTTTCTAGTCAAAACATACACATGAAGTAAAGTATGCAATAGGCTAAAATTACTATTGATACCATCTGGTTTGACTTGGTTGGTAGATATGTAAGCCCAAAAGTATAAGTTCATCTAATGAGTTGTGTGATAGTCTCACAACGTCAGTCCTCATGGAATACCACAACTTTATGGTATGTCCATCATGGAAAATCAAACACTATTGATATTGTTTGATCTTTGATAACTTAAACTGTTTTACCTCCAAAGCTATCAAGGTTAGAAATTGGATGTGCCATGTGTACACTCAATATGATTCCAACCCAGAAGAAATTTAAGACACCATTGTATTATGGCATGGGATGAATCTCATTATGTCTTAATTGAAGTTCTGAATTTGTTAACTACTTAAGAGTAAGTAATTAACAAACTAGAGTCAAGAACTAACGGTGTATTTTGGATGTCCCACTTGAAAACAATTTATTGTTACTCAAGATGCTTAGTATCTAGAGATTAGTCTCTACATACAAAAGCAAGTGGGAGTACCTTTAGACCTTGAAGTTGTTCAAGAACTAAATACACAACCTTCTGAGTACACTTGCTAATGTCATACTAAGGTTGAACATGGATATGTTAAACCATAGATTGATATCTCTCATTCATAAATCCACAAGGATACCTCTTGCACCTGAATGATATAGTTTTTATATCAATGCTGAGGGACATAAGTTAGAGGATCATGGTAAACCCGCTAACTACTGAGATGCATTATCAGATATTGTATCTAATGAGTAGCTCAAAACTATGAATGTTAAGATGCAGTCCTTGAAAGACAATCACTCGTGGAGTTTGATTGATATCTTACTAATCAGTTAGACTGTGAGGTTAAGAATGAGTTTCTTGATAAGAAGACTCAAAAGGACAAACTTGTACACACATTTAATGCATGTGTAGTAAATGGAGTTTACTCGTACTCAATAAATTGACTATGATTAAATCTTCCTAGCTACAAACATTAAATGTATAAAGACGATTAATTGTCATACCTGATTTCATGTATATGAAATATGACAATAGGATATCAAAACACTTTTCTTGTTGATTACCTTTGCGAGGACGATGAGTAATCAAAAGGGTTTATGAATCCATGTAATCTTTATTAAGTATACAAGATAAAAGAATCCATGTGTGGATTAGATCATGCATCTAGGAGCAGAGATCTTGTGTTAATCATAAAATTATTAACTTGATTTTGATTAATAAGATTACTCCTAAGTACACTGAGAGCAAGTTGGAGCATTTTATTTATTTTCTTAAATCTCATATGTCATTGACATATTAGAAACAATATTCCACCTAAGCTAGACTTTAATCCTTAGCTTGGAATGAAGTTTCTCTTGAGGGATTTATAAAATAAAACATATAACCTTATTATATATATGTTTATTAGAATAAACATAAGCGGTCATTAAGTCTAAACACAATATGACAAGTTATTGAGGGGAGTCTCAATGATCAATCTTACTTGATGAGATTGAACACATGATTGGAAATCTTAAGTTTGACTAAAGGATTCATCATGTAAGTCATATTAAGTATTGGACTATATATTTATCATTTGCATGAATGCAAGATGAGTTGATAACAACCAATATCTAAGTGAAAGTCGTTAGATAATTGTTAAACGAACATTATATTGGACCTACATAGGACCAAAGATATGTTCAAACGTTTACGGATAATTGAGGAGCTCTGTTTTGTTTGCATACGCTGATGCTTATTTAACTGAGATAATACTCAACCCTAGTCATGGTAGGATGTCATCATGAATGATGGCATTGCTGACTAGATGTGCTCGACTGAGAGCATTAATGCGTTATACATTAAAAGAATAAGAATACTTTATAGTTTGAGAAACTATTCAGATGACTATCTAAAGTAGGTGTTTTGCTGGCTTCAAACACCCTATGGAATGTATTGTTGCGATACTCGTCTTGTACTTGAATGTGCACATACAAAGGACAATCATCATTCAAACCTTTCATGAGTTTTGAAACAAGTATTCTCAAAGTTTACTCAGATGACTACTTGTTGTCTTGTACAACATGATTCGATCATAGTGGGAACATCGGATCTCGACCTATGAGTAGTCTTATGCATATCTGTTTTTTAGTATTTGGATAATGGAACTGTAAGCAGTCGTATTATACAATGAATTGATATACCTGGTATGATCGTCTTCATTTATACTACTGTGTTCTATATTTGCATGTTTAATCCATGAATAATTTATTTATTCTAAAATTATCCATTGTCGGTTGACGATACGGGAGTATCATCAAATTAAGACAAATGTGAGCGTGTTGGTGATTTATTTGCCACACTCACATGTTGTTCATTGGGATGAACATTGGATTGACCCAACCTACGAGAATTCACTACATGGATCGTCGTCAATAGTGAATCTCGCAAGAGGTTTTGTCTCTTATCCTTAGACTTGAGATGCAAGCAGGTCTTGCATGTGTGGAATTTCATTCCTTGATATGGTTAAACGCTGTCCTGAATAAGGTAGTTATAAAGGCCATTATCAGGAGTGATATGAAGCATGTGAATGACACGTGTAGTCAAAACAGGATTTGTTCCTCCACATGTTATGGAGTTAGATACTATTGGGCCCCTCGATGAATTGAACAGATGTTTGTATGGCCGTACCCAAATGAGATTAAGATGAATCTTAATTCACTTGGTAATCTTGTTCAATATCCGTATCGAGAAACATAATAGTTGAACAATTAGAATGACATTTGATCCATGTCTAATGTTCAACACGGTATCTGCAACAAAAGGATAGATGACAAATAAACCATCTGAAATGAGACGTTTAAGAAACTAACCTCACATATTTCTAGGGGCTTTGGCGTGTTGCTAGACGCTAACCATTGCTTGTATAATTACTTGATTATTATGACGTCGCAAGTGGGAGCTGTTGGAGTATGCTCGTGTCATAATCACTAATTATATGGCTAGACATATGTGAGCCTATGGGGTCACACACTTATACACAGAGACACCATTTTATAGATTGTATATATCGTATTTACAATATATAAACGACTACGTAACTCGAGATCGACAACGGGTCATTAAATACTAAGTTAGACTTAGTGTTTTTGGACCGGGCCAACAACGGGCAAGCCCATTGTGGGCCCTTAATGTGGCCGGCCATAGGGGAGGTCTAAAGGGGATTATGGAGCTTGTCTAGGGGTCTTAATGTAAGATAGTAATTGATAAGATCAAAAGTGATTTGATCAAATCAATTAGTGATTACAATTAAACCTAAACTAAACAAACTCTCCTTCTCTCTCCCTCTCCATATCCACGGCACAACACAAACACCTCTAGGGTTTTGTGACTTTGATCTTTTCTTGATATCATCTATTGTAGATCATAGCAAGAATCATTGTTACGGGGTTTAGACTAGCATCGGGTGGTGATCAAGGACGTGTAGTGTGTTTCACACATAGAGGAGATCAACTTCATTGGTCTCTTGGGGTTTCATATACAAGTCGACACATACATATTGTAGGTGACTCCCGGATCACGCTTCAAAGGTATATCTCACTTGTTTATGTGTTTATTATATTTGATTGATCATATGGCACTATGGATCCGTTGTGTGGTGATGTTTATCCGCTGCGTTTATATGTTTAATATGATTATTTATTTCATACATCACCTATAAACTCGTCCCTAAAAAATTCCTAGATATTTTTTTGGCTATTAATACCACTTGTTAAAACTATAAATTAATCTTTATCACACACAATAGATTAGAGAAGAGAGAAGATAGAAGAGAGGGAGAGATGTAGTAATTTCTAGAGAGAGAAAGAGATGTATTAGATTGAGAGTAGAAATGGGGAGGATACAATGACAATACCTAGAAGCCACACACTCATCCAACCTTTACAAGTGGGAAGGAGGGTGGTATTTATAGTTTTTCTTCATGGATGGGCTTGGGCTTTTCTTTTCGCTTAACATTAACCTATTAGATTAAGTCCAAGCCCATAAAGTATTATACCTTAATTACACAAAGACACATTTACTAAAAATATATTAATGACAAATGACCATCACTTTTTTTTTTATAAATGCTAACAATCTCCCCCTAAGGGATGGTCATTCAAATGATGCTTCGAGTGATGAGGTCTTTCATCTTCATTTTCTTGTGCTTTGTGTGTCGTTGTAGAATAGTCTTTGTTCTTCGATCCTTCATGCTATGTAATCCTCAAAGTATCGTCTTTTGGATGTTCTTGCTTTGATCAACATCTTCATGTATTTATAGCGTCGTATCCTCTATCATAATCATACTTCTTGAACTTCATACTTATGTCATCCTTTCTTGATACATGAGCTTGTTCTTGACTTCTTGATTAGCTTTTTGACGTTGTCTTTAACATTTTGAACTTCGTACTTATGTCATCCTTTCTTGATACATGAGCTTGTTCTTGACTTCTTGATTAGCTTTTTGACGTTGTCTTTAACATTTTGTCTTTAACTTGATCTTTTCGTCTTGAACTTTTTCACTTGAGCTTTGTTGAGGATGATCTTCGTAAGTATGAGCATGAGGAGATGCAGATGTTGAGACATATGATGATGGTAGATGGACTTTCGTCAGTACCTGCATAAAATATCATAACGTGAAAACTTTCTTTAATCTTTACCAAGGCCGTTCTGAATCAGATACCCTCGAAAGGGCTTACACAGACACACCGAAGTGCACCCATGATTCAGTGAGTCGCTGGAGATCATCCCACGACTGTAGACCATTTGAAGCATAGTAACCATCATGATATAAGTGGCAAGATCTAAAGATCTCATTAAGACTCTTACAACTTGTGTCCTTTTTGGCGAACACAAGTGTATTATAATGGATGTGTTCCTATGAGATTTTTGATGAATCTCATGGCTCTAGACTCGATAATGTGCGTTTTGGTTTTAGTCATCGGAGGCATGGAGCAGAGTGCCACCTTTTCAATATCAACACATCTCAGAGTGAGAGGCCGATAGATTATGTAGTGTTATCCGTGAGAAATGAAACAAATATCTTTTAAGAGATATCTGAGTGGCTAGGAGGGGTTTGTGCAGCGCGTCACTGGGTCCATGACGTCATGTCTTCAATATCAGTATCACCTTAGTGAATAACGATAGCAGATGTACTGACCCGGTTTCTGCCCTAAGTTTTTATGGAGGGCTATTTCTTTTCACCCTTTCATTAAACTTTTCTTTTTAATTCTTCAACCCCTTCTTTCCCTTTATCTTTTACTCCTTTTTCAATCTTTCCTAAGGACTTCTAATTCTAATCTATTGGAATTGTCCTTGGGTAGATCCCTCCGGCTCTGGCGGATCATAGGACATAAACCTAACCATAATCACCTTATTACTCCATGATTATCCTAGATTTGTTGATCACTTGCCATAAAACCTTTTTGTGAAAATCTCTCAAAGTGTTTATGAATAAACACATTTTTGTTAACACTTCGAGAGTTTTGCATTTTCTGAAATACTCCCCCTTCACATGTGCTCTTGCATTTTTAAGATAAATTTTGCACATCTTGGGTAGAGTTCGCACATTTGAAATGATTGATTTTCAGTTGAAATGACCTTTGCGAGACACGTTTACATCACTAGTTAAACTAGCTTGAAATTATTACCCGTCCCGATCATATCAAAAGCGAATCTCTCGAATTGGTACATTCTACTCAGACAAGTCCTTTGCGAGTCACGTTTACATTACTGGATAACCAGCTTGAAATTATTACCCGTCCCGGACAAGTCTTTTTGATTACGGACATTTAATTTTCGTCAATTCGAGGGTTCAGATCTGAGTCTAGCTCTTGTTGAGATTCAATCCACGATCTTTAAACTTTTGATCACATTTTAATCTCGTCTTCTCCCCCTCAAAAATATCATTTAGTGATATTTTTTATATCAACTGATTAAAATAAAGCTTTTCGGAGAGAAAGACGGATCATTTTAGCATGATTTGGAACATTTTGTTTTTCTTTTTATACTCCTCCTTAAATAAAGCATATTTTTAAACATTTGGGTTTAAGAGGGAGTTTTCTTGAGCACAGATTTTTTAGAAAGATTTTGAAAAATCTTTTTGAGAAATCTTGATCATGTGCTCAAGGATTTTTTTATTTTTATTTTTTTTCTATTAACATTACGAGTCCTGATCTGAAATAATCAGAAGTCATCATTGTAGCGCGGGTTTCGTACTAAAATATACGAAAGCCGTAGTGAAGAAAATTTAGTGAAGAGAGAAGATAGAAGAGAGGGAGAGATGTAGTAACTTCTAGAGAGAGAAAGAGATGTATTAGATTGAGAGTAGAAATGGGGAGGATACAATGAGAATCCCTAGAAGCCACACACTCATCCAACCTTTACAAGTGGGAAGGAGGACGGTATTTATAAATGCTAACAAGAACATTGCGGATGGACATGTTACTGATACATATGGTCACGATGGTGAAAAAGTAAGCGAGGCTGTCTTAGTTATGGAAGAGACGAAGGCTGGTGAATACAAGGATGTTGAAGAGAACAAGGCTGATGGCCATGTTGGTGACACCAGTGGTAATGATTCTGATAACTTAGGAGAGGCATCTTTAGATAATGAAGAAAACATTGCTGCTGATGATAAAGTAACGGATACGGTGTTAGGTATGGAAGAGACGATGGCTGGTCAGGACATGGATGCTGAAGAGAACATTGCTGGTGGTAAGAAAGGAATGGAGACTGACAAGGACATGGATGTTGAAGAGAACATGGCTAGTGATTATATTGGTGAAAAGTTAAAAGAAACGTTATCTGATATTGGAAATGAGGCAGTAAGTAAGGCGGTTTTTAACAAATTCCACCAGGATGCTGAGAAAGCAAGAAATGCCATTTTCCTTAAATCTGAAAAAAACACTAGTCAGGAGGTTGTCAAAGGACAAGTCAACATGCCTTTTATTGAAGTTCCTGAGGTACTTTAATATATGACTACATTATTTTTTATTACAAATATCAAAGGTCAATAACGATGTTAATATCAATGCTGAACTTTGCGTACAAGAAATTTTCACGCGTCTAAAAAGAAGAGGAAGTTGGGTAAGGCTGTACAGTCACCCTACGTTGGACAACAAAAAATGAAATGCGGTAGGCCAAATGTTACAAAAAAGAAGACTATTGAGTTGAAACCAGACGTTCAACCAAGGAGGAGCAATGAGGTTGGTAAGTCTTTGAAGGACCCCTATGTTAACCTACCAACTACAACTCCACCAGTGCCCAAAAAGCGTTCTGAAAGACTGAATAAAGTCGTTAGTTTCCCCTCAGTCAATCAGTTGGAACCTTGGGTAGAGGTATACTACAACTTAACTCAATTGGTCATATAGGATTTTGGTAATTAAAGGTAATAGACGATGCATTAATATGTTTTATTTTAATTTTTTTTCCAGAATTTGTCACGTCCTGCTGGTTTTCTTAGTAACAAGAAAGCACCAAACAAGGTAATTAAGCCAGAATGTATGGAGCTTTTTTTTGCAAAAAGGAAGAAAGACAGCTCATACGTTTCCTTGGGGTAAATTCGACATTGTTGTTCATCACCAATTTTGGAGAGCTTTGTTGGGATATGGAAGAGGTGACAAAGGAGGATGGCTTGGGGATGAGGTACTAAATTAATCAGTTGGTGTCTGTGTTTTATTAAATATTCAATTAGTTTACATAATACAATGGCTTTATATTTAAATAGTTTAACAGTATGATTTTTATATAAACCTTACAGCATTTGGATCTTTGGGTTGATCTAATGTGGCACTTCAGACCAGCCAATGCTGATTGGGCTATGGCGGGTCCCTTCTTCTCGACTACTCTTCTCCAGGGAACTATGCGTGCCTATTATGCAAATGGAGAATGGTATCCTGTGCCATAGACTAGTGTTGACAAGGTGGGTATATAAACTGCATTTGTTCTTTTAAATATTTTTCATTTTTTTTAATCATAGTATTTTTGTTTTCAAATGTGGGTCTACTTTCCGGTCAATGTTCCATCGGACCACAGGTTTCTGGCACAGCTAGAAATTAGTACCGGAGTCGTAACTATTTACGACTCACTTGGTACGCCAGATCCAGAGACCAGAAAGGACAATCTGAAGATGAGGGCCACTTTCGAGAAAATGCTCCCCAAGTATCTAAAGTCGTGTAAAGTTTTTGATGCCAAATCCATATATGCTTCAAATTATAAGATTACTTTTCGAGTGGCAGATAATGTCCCTAGACAAGCTAATGAATATGGTGATTGTAGAGTTTGGGTATGCATTTTTTTGCAAAGGTTAGGTAACAAATTGAGTATGAAGGTTGATGATCCTCTTCAGGTAGCGTTAGCCTATCAAGAGCACATGGTAAGATACTTTTGGAAGTATAAGGTGGCTGTGAATACAGATTTTGAATAGATTATGGTTTATATGTTGGTTGTAATTTTTTTGTACTCTGAACTAATGTAACGACAACATGTAAGTTGGTCTGAGATGGTTTAGTCATGTAACTACAACATGGGGAGATGGTTGGATGGAGTTTTGAAATGGGAATGGGATTGGGTTAGGGATCTTAGAGGGAGAACATGTGGGGATGTAGAGGATCTTTTAGGAGTTTCACAAAATGTTGCGATATCTGATGTATGTAGGGATCTTTGGAGGTGGAATCTTCATGGTTTTGTGGAGGCGTGCGATCATACTTTGGTTTTGTGTTCTATGGCAATGGGAATGTTAACTAGAACATGTAACTACAACAAGTAACTTGGTCTGAGATGGTAGTCTGAACTGATGTATGTTTAACTATTGTAGGTTTCTGTATATTGATTGTACATTTCTGTAAGCACTACTTTAAGTATTGTATGTTTTTATATATTGATTGTAGGTTTCTGTATATTGATTAACTGTTTAACTATGTAGAGCACCACAACTGTGAGTGCATGTGATGCGCATTAAAACAACACATTAACTTGTAAACAGCCATTACCAGTTTATTACAGCCCAGTACATAACACTTGTTGCTATAACAAAAGCAATGAAGAGAACAACCAAAGATACAACAAATATAACTTTGTCATGAACTTTCACTTTTGACTTGATAAAAGTCAACTCACACATTTTCATCATCAGTTCAATTTATGAAAGTGCAACACCTTGATTGGGAACTGTAGTCTTTCCCACCTTCTTGTATATCTTCTTCTTTTCCGCATGTTCTTTGTAAAACAAATCTTTGTAGTATTCACTTGGTAGCTCCGGGTCTATGAACCCATAAAATTTACATTTCATGTCCTTGTCCTAAACAAATTATGTTTTAGATTCACATATTCAACATAACAATTTAAACAAGTATAATAAAATTTTGGGATAATAATCTTACATAAATGGGACAAGCCTTGAATCTTCTACCAGGATTTGTCGGGGTCCAAGCAGTTTGTAGTACGACTGGTAATGGTTTTGGACATTCGCAATGTGTAGCATTGAGGTAGTATTCCATGGTCTTTTTAAGTGACTGGTACTTGGGGTTCTGCACATCCCACACCACAAATCAGCCAAAACTTGTGATATTTTCACACGCCAAATAAAATGAATTCAACTAATTCCTCAAAATTGAAAGTTTTATTGGAATTTCAAAAATCAATTCGTGGAGTTTTACTTCCAGTAGCCGTTAATTACCTCAAGTTGGTAACGTATGTCAAGACAAAATACGATATCACAGATAAGGGCGTCAGTTTACACTACATATCCGGATCCAACAAAATTGAAGTATGTGACGATGATGACGTTGCCTTCTTTGTTAACGAAATATGTCATAAGCATACCATGGTTTAGACACTATACATCAAACTTATCAAGCAAACTTTGGAGGTAAAACCATCTTCTTCTTCTTTGCCTCTTGATATCGATCTTAATGTTTCTTTGTTCCCTGAAGAATGTGATATCAAACACCGAAAGTTGAAAATCATGATAATGATTTTAGAAGCGAACAGGTGTTTGACGATGTTCAGCCCCGTTGGCAGAAATGCACATTTTATATGCCTGACCCACCCAATGCACCTGATCCTATAATTAAAATGATTAATACCCTTAGACACGCTGTGGTATCTAAAGTAAAGCATGGTGGTTGGTTTGATGATAAGGCTACGTGTTTTTATGTAATAGGAATAAAAGCTTTAATTGAACGTTTTGAGTTTAAAGTAATTAAGTCTAATAAGAGTAGGTTCAGTGTAAACTGTGTGGAAAAGGGTTGCAACTGGAACATTCACACACGAAAAAGTATTATAACATGTAAATTCTATGTGTCAAGCATTAACGACATGCATACATGTTCCCGAACTAGAATTAATCCTAATCATCGAAACGCTACCCAAAAATTGTTAGGTCGCATACTGGTAGACAAACTGAAGGATAGCAGAAGGATCTATACATGTAAGGACATACAAAAAGATTTGAATATTGAATGGAAAATTGACGTTTCTTATAAACGAGCTTGGGGTGGGAAAAAACATTGCATTACAGTTGGTAAACGGTAGCCCTATGGATTCTTTTGAGCATTTACTGTATTATTGCTATAACTTAAAGTTTGAAAATGAAGGGACGGTAACACACATAGAGATAGATGATGAAGATCGATTTAAGATGCTATTTGATAACGCTCAAATTGTACATGTTTTTAGGAGCGTTATCATGGATTTTATGCATATATATTGATCACTTTTATGAACTTATGGTACTTAATGAAGTGTAATTTCTATTTTAGGTTCATGGAAGCTCACGACAAAGAAAACGAAGAAAAAGAGGAAGAAATGATCAATAAACGAAGATTTATGCATGTACGAAGAATTCCTGACAAAAGCGAGTCTCTTGAAGTATATTCGAGAAGATAAAGTCATGAAGTTGTCACTCCAAAGACTCAAAAATAAAGCACAAGAGGGAAAACGAGAAAAGAAATGAAGAAAAGAAGCTAAAATGAAGAAATAATGGAAGACTCGTTGTTCCCGACACACCTCCACCATTTTGGCCATAACTTGAGCATACGAACTCGGATTTAGTTGACTCAAGCGGCCACGGAAAGCTAAGAGAAAGATATACAACTTGGTGTTTATCATTTCTGGCTAGAAAGGTCAATTCGATCGGTATTGGCTAGCAACCGATCGGATGAAGCTGGTCTGCCATTTCTTCATCACTAAGACTCCATTCGTGCATAAAACAATTCTAGATCCTTCCCAAGCAGATTCTAGTCTATTCTAAGCAACTTGGTTTACAAGTTAAGCATTAGAAACCCTAGGCCTTGGTTCAAGTATAAATAGACATCATTTGTGTATGTTTTCATAATCCCAACTTGAGAGAACTTCTCTCACACCTCTCCTACCACCACTATTCTCTCTCAAAGCACAAAATTCGTCATTAATCCCCTGGAAACTTTTGAGGTTCAAGAAATCATCAATTGGAGGTCAAAACATCAAGAAATCTTCACCAAACTTTGAGGCATCAATACTTCATCATTTGTAATCTTATTTACATCATTTTAAGACCTTTTAATTATGTTTTCTAATGCTAAAGTTTATGAGTTTATGTCTTTGATTGACATGAGTGGTTAGTTTTATTTATACTTGTTTGGAATCATGTGAATATTGATATGGAGTGTTTGGTATTTTGCAATAAAGAATTATGGCTTTGCTTATGAGTTTGTTTGAATTGTAACATGTCTAAATAACTTGTTGATAAATCATAACCAGATTTAGAGGTCGAAAGAGCTTCTTGTCATGATTTGTTCCAAATATAAATGAGCATATATATTTGGTATTTCGTAATTGACAACTATGAATAAACATGTTAAATGGACTTGTAATGATTGATTGAAGGGTAGATGTCGAAAGGGCTCTTGTGAACAATTGGTAAAATCACATTTCTAACAAATGGTTTATAATGAATCGGTTTATAATAACATTCACAGGCCGAAAGGGCGTGTTTGTCTAAACTGTGGTATATGCAATTTCATGATATTACCCATTGAATTGGAATTGTTTGCCTTTGGATTTTGTATGCTATTGCTTGATTTCTACCTGAAGCTTCCATACACTCCAGTAATGTATTTACTAGTTCCAAACAAGTATTGTTTTTAATCTTATTGAATTCACATAATCATCATTTTTAGTGTTACTTGTTGCTTATATGGTATTTTGGGACGTGACAACCAATTACCACCTTTTTATTGCTTATTGTTACATAGATTATTCACAATTGAAAATACCCAAATCCTAGTGAACGATCTCGGCTTACCAACCAAATCTAGCGACATACAAAAGGGTTATACTTGCCCGTGTGTTCTTAGCTTTATCCGGTAATTCGTGTTATAAATTTAAAACTAGTAGTCACGAGACACATCAAGTTTTTGGCGCCGTTGCCGGGGATTTGTTTGTGTTTTTGTGTGCTTTGAATCTGTGTTTTAATCATTCCCTAGTTGTGCCACCTTTGCTTGCAGAAAAAAAAATCCGAACCGTCCATCCGATCGGAATTCCATCCATCCGATCGGTTCCCTAACTTAAAATTTTTTCCGAGCTGACCATCCGATCGGTAACCCATCCATCCGATCGGTTGTTCAAATCCAACTTTTTCCGAAACCCTCCAACCGATCGGTTGAACCGTTCTGATCAGAAACCAACAATTTTTTTAACCGTTTTACCTTTTTACCTTAATTCGAGCCTTACCCAAAACCATTCCTAGTTGTGTTTTGCCTTGACTAAACCCTTATTTGTCAAGAAAGAACCAATTAACTCCTTCTCAAAAACAAACACCACCCAACCTACTAGTTTATTTTTTCAAAAAAAAGAAAAAAAAAAGTCATAACTAGTTTATTTTTCAAAGTTTTCTCGTAGTAACTAGTAATAATAAATAATAGTCGCATTTTTCTAAAAGTAGATAATTTATTTTTTGTTTACGTCATCTTAAAAAAAAAACAAAAAGATTTTTCTTAATGTTCGTTTTCATTATATTTTTTTTTGCTTTTTGTGATATTTTGCGAATCGATCCGGGTTTGGATAAACCTACACTTGTGGGGTAAACAACTTGTTAGTCCATTTTACGAGCTTAAAATCAAAAAAGAGGACTAAACCCGAACCTAATCTGAAACCATCGTTCATCGAGGAACTATATGTCATAATCGACATATTCGAAGAGAAAGTCAAAACTCCGCCCGATTCCCCAACCATAATCGTCATTGATCCCGATGACCAACACATGTGGTCAAGCACTAGGACCGTTGCATCAACACCTAGTTTCGCTATTATTCAAGATCATCTTTCCAACAATTTTCATACCAAGGGTACCCACATGCAAATGATTCAGGAGAATCAATTTAATGGGAGAATCCGGTCCGATCCACATCGACACATCACTAATTTTCTTGAGATTAGTAGCCTATTCCAATATGGTGAAAATCAAGAGGAAGCGGTTAAATTGAGGACTTTTTCTTTCTCATTAACCGGAGAAGCTAAGATTTGGTTGAACGAATTAAATGAAGGAACAATTACTACATGGGAAGAGATGAGAAAAGCTTATATTAGCCGACACTTTTCTCCCGCTAAGTTTAAAAGTCTCCTAAATGACATTCACAACTTTCACCAAATCAATCACGAAACTCTTGTTGATGCCTGGCTACAAATGAAAAATATGCTTCGCACTTGTTATGGACACGGTCTAACCAAAGGAGCGATAATTCAAACATTCTATCATGGTTTAGACGATCCAACTCAAGGAATTCTCGACGCTGGAGGAATCTTCCTCTACAATACTCCCAACGAAGCATTCAAACTCCTCGAGGACAAGGTCCAACTCAAGCTCGATTTCTCGGAAAATTCTCTAATCATGCCCAAACCAAAAACCGTTGTTTCTGCCGGTGGAAGCAACATCGATTCTGACCACACAATATTGATGGAGAAACTTGAAGCTCTCGCTACAAAAATCGATTCCGAATTTCTGAAAATAAAAGGAGAGTTGAAGGAGATACGAGAATTTCTGACACGCCGATGTGTGAACCTCATGAAGCCAGTTACATCCAAGTATATCACGAAGGATATCACGACCTAAAACCTAAAAATTCGTACTCCTATCCAAACCACAACCCAAACCGTTCCCATCCTCACTTCCGACCCCGAGATGAAATGCCACATCCATCACAATATTCCAAAACCTCACCGGAGGACATGATGAATGAGTTGATGGCTAGGCAGATGGAAGCGAATGAAGATATGAAGAATCAGGTGGTTGAATTGGAACATCAAATTGATCAGGGAAAAAGAAACCACCAAGCGATTATCCAGGACTTGGAGAGGAAGTTGAAATATTTTCATGAGAAAGAAATCCAGTGTACCACATTCCTTCCTCACGCCACAAAACCAAGTCTAGATATGAAATTGCCGAAGGAATATTCAAATCACCACCAATTTGAAATGAACTTGATAAGGGTGATGTTGAAGTTATCGAGGAGGATGAAACTGAACCCATTCCAACTATGCCTAACCTGAGCCCAATCATGTCTAATTCACCAACCGTGTCACCTTTCCTTGAGGATTGCACCATGCATATCCTGGCCACTGAACGTCTAGTGAAAGAGAAGACGTTTACACATGATGAATTATCAAATCATGTTGGTAATGAGGAACTCAATGCAACTGGAGACGTTGAAAATGAAGTCTTGAAAGAAAAAGAGATAAACAAGCAGGAAAGGGGAGTGTCAAGATACCCAGCAGGAATGGAGAATTGGAAAGAAAGCTAGACGAGTGGTCTAACCCAAAAAATCCAGTTTCTTTAAAACAAAACGGTAGGACTGACCCACCTCCTCCAGCTCATATTGAAAACGTGAATGACATATTCACTAGGAGTGGAAAGTCTGATGACCCTCTGAAAAATCAAAAAGATTTGCCACCTGTCTTCATTTTTAATAAAATCGATCAAGCGTTCAAGATAACGACAAGGGATTATCACATGGTCAAATCAAAAGAATCAAATGTATCCCCGTCACTTGTGGAGTACATACCAAAGATCCCATACCCTCAATGTTTAAGAACTGAAATTCCCCATGTGAACCGTATCGTCAAAGAATCCTAATCCGGGGAAGAGTCTAGCTAATGACTCAGTAATAAATTAAGCGCTTCTCGGGAGGCAACCCGAGCTTTTACTTGTTTGTTTGCTTATTTCTGTTTTAAATAAACATGTACACCCTTTTTGCAAAAATTCTTTTCAAAACTTGGAAGATCTTAAGTGTGGGGGTGTTACGTGCTAATGATGTTTAATATTGCTTGCATTTTGTGTGTTTTGTTTGTTTTGTTTTTGTTTGAATAATTGCAGCAGGTGATGGAGGAGGATGCTTGGATCATAAATTGATTGATCTTATAGGCTTATGCTAGCATTTGCTTAGCACCATATCATTTGGAGTTCGATCGCGATTTCTTGGCCCGGTAAGTTTCGTTTCTCTTGGACTATTTATTTATTTATTTTCCCAATTTTACATGCTTTGAAGTTAATTTTCATTACATTTTGGACAATGCTTAACTTAAGTGTGGGGGGAAGTAAATAGAAAAAATGAAACTACTTTTCAAATTTATAATTTTTGGGGCCAATTTAAAATTTTTTATACTTGTTTTCCCTTGTGATCTAATTGTTTTCACGCTTTTAGGATAATATATTAGAATAACTGGATCAATCCACTGGTGAAATCTGTAATTTTTAAAAAATTGAGATGTGTCCCGATTAATTTTGCAATCCATTCTGGGATCAATAACATTTGCTAGCACATTTTATAGCCCTTTCCTCTAAAATGTGAGGATTTGAGCCTGTCCATATTTAGCATACATATTTTATGCTTGGATCTTTTGCTATGAGTGTGCCGGTGATTTTATTTATTCTAGAACTTGTACTTGTAAATCATTACCAGACCGCAGTAAGATCGCATTCGTGTGATATAAGTTTATTCGTGTGATAAAGAGGCACCCTTAGGAATAAAACCAAATGGCCTTCATTTTACATCTAATGATATATTATCTAGCTACATTGGCTAGTTAACCACCCATATGACCCATTTGTTAGCGTTTATCTTTAACGCTAGATACCCTTAGTCACACCCTCCGAGCCATCCTTTTCATTTTTGATTAAATCCAGAAAAATATAAAAATATTTTACACTTTAAACCTTAGCCTAACCCTTCGTCAAAGTCTAAATGATGGGTTGCTAGTTGCATGGTTGTTGGATTGTTTTTTATGATTATTAGTTAGCCACGCTTCACCATCCGTGTGTGTCATTCCGACAAAGATGAAGACTGCAGCTTCTTATTTGTATTTTTGTGGTGTATGCTTATACGAAGTGTGAGGGAGAGATGTGTATGTATAAAGAATAAAAAAAAGTATTAAAAAAAAATGAAAATAAGTCATCGCAACTATAAGGTGACAATTATAGCCAATGTGCTATATATGAAGATGAAGAAAGAAAGTTATGTGATATCTTGTTAGCCAATGAGCTAAATATGAGGAATATTATTATGGCGAATCGATGTATCGATATGGGAAAGTTCAAAGAAGAGGAAGTTGTTAACTATAATCATTTACGAGTTTGCAGTTTGTTCGGTAACTAGCAACAATGGGACTTAGACTTGACTTTATTTTTTTTCTTTTAAAACCAATTTCATAAATACTCTCATGCCTTATCCTTACCCTTACCAAATTACTTTATTCGTTGTTAGCTTTCGAGCATCTGGATATAGTGATGGCTTTGTGAAAATATCAAGTGCATGGATATTTTAGTGACCATCCGGTTTTTAAGTAATCGAATGACGCGCCAGCGATCTAGTGTGTATTTTGGTGACTATCCGTTATGTGAATAGCGCGCCAGCAATCCAAGATATGCCCTAGTGACCATCCGTTGTTCGAGTAAATCAAGAATTCGCGCTAGCGATCTAATATGTTCTTTTATGAGATATTTAAACATAAGCCTGGTATAACCTCGAAGTCTGTACATTATAACCTGAATAAAAGACCTCTTTAGATGTTTACACTTGGCGCTTACGCCATGTCGGTGGAGTTTTGTTTCTTGTACAAACCTATGGTAATAAACGGATCATGACTGAGCAATGAGTGTGATTTCTCTTATATATACTCCACTACCTAAATAAATGAGTGATTGAGTGAATTATACTTCGTTTCTTTTTCGTGAGGTGTTTAGAAATGTTACTCAAGCAAGAAAATCTATGGGTATTGTCAAACATCTCGGTTTTTCACCATAACGCTTAAAAATGATGAATCGTATCTTGTACTTGTACTTGGTAGATTTGCATCATAATTTTTATAATCATTTTTCATGCACCATGTGGGATCTATTTTTCTTAATATTTACTTGAGGGAAAGCAAACCTTTAAGTGTGGGGGAGTTTGCGCTCATTTTCTCTTTAATAAAATATATATATATATATATATATATATATATATATATATATATATATATATATATATATATATATATATATTTCGATATATTAAAAAAAATTGAAATTTTTAAAATTTTCTTTTCATTTTGTCATTTAGGTATGAATTTCAATTTTTCTTTTTCTAGATTTACTTGAGGGCAAGCAAAGTTCAAGTGTGGGAGAATTTGATAACGCTCAAATTGTACATGTTTTTAGGAGCGTTATCGTGGATTTTATGCATATATATTGATCACTTTTATGAACTTATGGTACTTAATGAAGTGTAATTTCTATTTTAGGTTCATGGAAGCTCACGACAAAGAAAACGAAGAAAAAGACGAAGAAATGATCAATAAACGAAGATTTATGCATGTACGAAGAATTCCCGACAAAAGCGAGTCTCTTGAAGTATATTCGAGAAGATAAAGTCATGAAGTCGTCACTAAAAAAGATTCAAAAATAAAGCACAAGAGGGAAAACGAGAAAAGAAATTAAGAAAAGAAGCTAAAACAAAAAAATAATGGAAGACTCGTTGCTCCCGACACACCTCCACCATTTTGGCCATAAATTGAGCATACGAACTCGGATTTAGTTGATTCAAGCGGCCACGGAAAGCTAAGAGAAAGATATACAACTTGGTATTTATCATTTCTGGCTAGAAGGGTCCATCCAATCGGTATTGGCCCATAACCGATCGGATGGAACTGCCTGGTCTGCCATTTCTTCACCACTAAGACTCTATTCGTGTATAAAACAATTCTAGATCCTTCCCAAGTAGATTCTAGTCCAATGTAAGCTACTTGGTGTGCAAGTTGAGCATTAATGAACCTAGGCCTTTGTTCAAGTATAAATAGACATCATTTGTGTATGTTTTCATAATCCCAACTTGAGAGAACTTCTCTCACACCTCTCCTACCACCACTACTCTCTCTCAAAGCACAAAATTCGTCATTAATCCCCTGGAAACTTTGGAGGTTCAAGAAATCATCAATTGGAGGTCAAAACATCAAGAAATCATCACTAAACTTTGAGACATCAATACTTCATCATTTGTAAACTTATTTACATCATTGTAAGACCTTTTAATTGTGTTTTCTAATGCTAAAGTTTATGAGTTTATGTCTTTGATTGACATGAGTGGTTAGTTTTATTTATACTTGTTTGGAATCATGTGAATATTGATATGGAGTGTTTGGTATTTTGCAATAAAGAATTATGGCTTTGCTTATGAGTTTGTTTGAATTGTAACATGTCTAAATAACTTGTTGATAAATCATAACCGGATTTAGAGGTCGAAAGAGCTTCTTGTCATCATTTGTTCCAAATATTAATGCGCATATATATATTTGGTATTTCGTAATTGAAAAATATGAATAAACATGTTAAATGGACTTGTAATGATTGATTGAAGAGTAGATGTCGAAAGGGCTCTTGTGAACAATTGGAAAAATCATATTTGTAACAAATGGTTTATAATGAATCGGTTTATAATAACATTCACAGGCCGAAATGGCGTGTTAGTCTAAACTGTGATATGTGCAATTTCATGATATTACCCATTGAATTGGAATGGTATGCCCTTGGATTTTGTATGCTATTGCTTGATTTCTACCCGAAACTTCCATACACTCCATTGATGTATATACTAGTTCCAAACAAGTATTGTTTTTAATCTTATTGAATTCACATAATCATCATTTTTAGTGTTACTTGTTGCTTATATGGTATTTTGGGACGTGACAACCAATTATCACTTTTTTATTGCTTATTGTTACATAGATTCTTCACAATTGAAAACACCAAAATCCTAGTAAACGACCTCGGCTTACCAACCAAATCTAGCTACATACAAAAGGGTCATACTTGCCCGTGTGTTCTTAGCTTTATCCGGTAATTCGTGTTTTAAATTTAAAACTAGTAGTCGCGAGACACATCAGTATTCGTAGGATTCGGTGTTGCGGTAAGCTTGTCTTAAATTTTTTTAATTTTTACCTTGATTATTAGGTACATAGTATTCAATAACCAATATGTGCTTTAATAAAATAGATTTGGAGCTTCTTGGGTTTTTTGCGGCCATTGATAATAATTGATTCCACATGTCTTAAAGGGAGATACCGTGGAACAAACATGGTTGCTGTTGGAATGGACGGTAACAACCAGATCATACCTATTGCCACTAGTGTTTGTCAAGGTGAGATAACGAATCATGGTCTTGGTTTATGAGTAAACTTAAAGAATGCATTGGTGATGTTCCCGATTTGGCCATCATCTCTAACAGACATCTGACAATTGCACATGCATGTAGTACCATTTTTCCTCATGCCTTTCATGGGTACTGTTGTCGTCATTTAATGATGAATTGCAATTTCAAGAGTAGAAAGTGGAAGGCTATATATTGGAGGACATGCAAAACATACACAGAGAGAAAGTTTGATGATTCAATATATGACATTCAACGCTCAAAACCAGATGTCTATAGAAAACTAGAAGACGCTGGATTTGGTAAGTGGTCATGGGCTTATTGCCCTGCAAACAGGTACAATTATTTGACCTCAAATAGTGCAGAATCAGTAAACTCTTTGACCGCAACTGTTCGGAAAGTTCCAATAACCATGCTAATGGAGTACTACAGAAAGCTTCTACAAACTTGGTATTGTGATCGTCGAGCAAATTACAAAGGTAATTCAAAAAAAATGCGTATTATGTTTTGTTTAACATTTAATTTATGTAAGACTATTTTATGTTTTAATTTTAGATGCACCAACGGATGAACTTAGTGAATGGGCAGCTGCAAAAGTAAATGATAGAATGGTAAAGATCGCTAATTGGGTTGTTAACAGGATTGAGATGTTCAAAATGTATCAAGTTACTGATTCACGAGAGGTTCATATTGTTGACTTTGATAAAAAAGAATGCAGTTGCCGTAAATGGCAAATATCCTGTTTACCGTGTGGACATGTTTGTGCTGTTTCTAGAACTGAAGATTTGAATAACAATAGCAGTTGGGCATTAAAATGGTTTAAGAAAACAGCACTAAAAAATACATACCAAGAAAAGGTGTATCCTCTAAAAGACATGAAACAGTGGCGTACTCCTGATGACTTGCAAGTGGTAAAACTACCGCTTATTGGTAAGCGGCAACCTGGAAGGCCAAAAGAGAAAGACCGTATCCGATCACAGGGGGAAGAACCAAAAAGCACAAAATGTTCGAGGTGTGACAAGAAAGGACACACACGACGGTCATGTACAATACCATTGGTCCAAAAAAAGGTACTTGTTTTTGTTTAGTATAATGTAAACACTTTTGTTATTTACTTTCTAGTATATTTTTTTTAAACTGACATTACATCTCAGAAACATAAAAGAAAGACAGAATCATGCACCCCTACTAACGAGGAGGCAGTTGAACAACAAGGACAGGAAGTACACATCAGTAGTGAAACTGTTGAACGGACAGAACCAACTGCTGAGTCAAACAATCCTTTTGTATGGAATTGTGAATCATCTACTCCTCAAAGCAACATTCCAAACAACGACAGTCAGTCACAACCGGGGTCGTCAAATAATGTCAACGTTCCTAACAACCACACTCAGTCACAACCGGGGCCCTCAGGTCATCCGAACTTTGTTCATTTGGATGATTTCTAGCGTATTATATGGAAGTTGTAACTTATCATCTTAACTATGATACCATGGATTGTTCATTTTAATTTTAGATGCACCAACGGATGAACTTAACTATGATTTATGTTAAATAAATTTTGAATACTTACCTTTTTGCTTGTTTGGATCTGTTGGATTGTCTTTTAACTCCGTAATCTGTTGCACATTCGTCTTGTTTCTTGGTCTGAGACGAAACAGGCAAACCTGTCGCATTTCTATTTAACATCTAAAAGTTCAAACAACATTAGGATACCTTTTTAATTGCTTTACTGCTTGCTATTCCAAGTTCATCAATAATGTTATATCGTCCAATCATAAGCATTTCAATTTTATGAACAAAACATTTATTAGTTTTGAATCTAAATGTATCATCTAAGTAAGATCAGTGAACTTGAATCTGATCTACAAACTTGTTCTGAATTCATCGTTTTCAACTAAGTCCACACAGTTCTCATAACTTATGGCTAATATCCACACTTTGTTAAGTAAATATTAAACGCATCTGATGCGTGGTTTTGCGACCTTACAACAGGTTTTACCTCTCGAGGGATCTCGAGAAGCTTACAATCCCCACCAATCAGTGTACCTGACCGATGTAGTATAGTGAAGTGGCAAGTACCGGGGGATTAATCGTTCTCTAGGGGAATAGTGTCGTTAGGATTGAAAAACTACTCTAATAGGTCTAAGGGTGAGGGAAGATTCTTTTTGTATTTTTTATATTTTTTTAAAGCAAGTAAAATCTCGGGTTTGAAGGAGTGGGCGGAATTAGTTGCTAGTCAACTAACCCAAATAACTACAAATGCAAATAAAAAAAAAATAACTGAAAATAAAAAGGTTGTGAAACTTATATGGAGAGAAATGTGTTTACTTAGATTTCCTTACTCCCTAACTATCTTTTACCGGTTGATTAGTGTGTATTAATTGCGTGGATGACGGGTGTATTCCTTAATACCAATCGTGGGGTGGCGTACGTACTTCCCCAACTCTATAAGCTCCTACTTCACTCCTATGTCGAGCCGGCTAAGAAGCTCCTAACATGGGATCACTAGAATTCGCTCATGCATTAAATACAACCATAAAAACCTTAGTACGCATTGGTTCATGTTTCTTAAGACGTTCAAGCAAGTTACCGTATAGGAGGTTAGCCAGTTTTCTTAAGCCTAACATCGATAAACAATCATCCAATACAATTAATAACACACCAACAACCAATAATCAATAGTTAGGTTTCATTAGATCTAAGCAAACACAAGATAAATCTAGCCTAGCATGTTAAATAAAAGACAAGAACAAGATATAATCAAACAACACATAGACATATTGAATGATTAATTGATTACTTATCTTCAATTGAACATGGGAGATCCAAGGGTATAAAACCCTTAAAAATAGCAGAAAAATCGTCTTAGGGTTTCTCCTCACAAAGTTGCACACTAATGACTAAAAATTATGAGAATATATATAGAAAATCAGATCTGACGGCGTCACGTTATAGAGCTGACGCCGTCACCTCGCCGCGGTTAGGGTTTCTTGATGGCCTTCTTGACGCCGTCCCCTTTTAATCATCCAAAATCCTCTCTGGCGCGTCAAGGCTTGACGACCTTCTTGACGCCGTCCCCCTTTAATCTTCCAAAATCCTCTCTGGCTTATCAAGGGTTGACGGCGTCACATTGGGGCTTGACGCCGTCACAGGTACTTTTCCAGCAGATTTAGAGACTTTGTCGTTTTCTTCATTTTTATGCTCCAAAAACGTCCAAAATGCTTCCTTTTCCAGATTTCTTCTCCAAAGTACCTAAAATGACAAAAGGAACGATTTAGAACAATATTTGATCAAATAAATACGATTTAGGGCTTAAATGACCCCCTAAAAGCGGTACACTTTTCGCTTCATCAAATACCCTTACACTTGAGATTTGCTTGTCCTCAAGCAAATGCGCTTTTATTCTAATCAAAATACAAGTTAGGGGTCATTTAACGCTAATATAAAAGTAATGACAACAAATAGTCATTCCACTTTAAGCATAATAAGCACGGAGATTACAGACTAGCACCTCACAAGTAATGTTTAGATACTCACATCTCTCAGGTGTCATAAAAGTATATCTCATAAATGAAAATGAATAATATCTCTCACTACCTGTCATAGCAAATAGATTACCATAGGCTTGCGAAAGGATCAAAAACCTCCTCCACTAGGCGTAAGCTCCTAAGATAAACTATCAAAGAGGGCTTTTAAACGGGTTATAACGTTAGGTGTAGGGATATGATAAACACGGTTTTGTTGGATAAAGGATATTTTACTGGTGGCGAGTTAAAGATCTTGATTAATTACATGTACAATATGGCGTTGCTAAGCCAAGACTAGACTCGACTTAAGCTAATGAAAAAAAATAACAAAAAGATAAAATAAACATAAAATGAAACGGGATGGTAGTCCGTATGTTTTTTCTACTTTTCTTTTTCCTTTTTTTTTTTTTTTTTTTTTTTTTTTTTTTTATGCATACACTCTTGCCCTACCATCCAAAATAATACATCGTAGGGGGGTTGTATCCCCCTTACACTTGAACTTTTACATAACTTTACAATTAACTATTCTAATGACTCGAATTAAGATAATCGAAACACTTGGAGTACTTTTAAAATATTTAGCACATATGGGGGTAACAATGTTGTTCTTCCCCATTACTCCATTACACTAGTACTTTACCCATGAGTCCCAATCGTCCCAAAACAATATGTACAAGGATATGACTCGACTTAGCAACCATGTAATCAGTTAGATAATTAACTAAGGGTTTAAACAAATGTTGTCACAATAATGCACTAAAGATGAGTGCATACAAGGTAGGCTAAGGCGATTTGGGTGTACATTTAAGTGGGGTGTAAACAAATTCTTCCTTTAAGTAAAATGCTTAAACTTAGAAACGAAAAGATAGGCTCTGTGGGGTGTACTAGGGGTATCGTGTACTAAAAATGAGTACAACACAAAGGGTGTGGGAGAATTACTTGACCAATGTAGCCAATGTAATTATAACAAAAACACAGGTGTAAAACAATGGGTTAATCCTAATGCCTCTTATCATGTAGTAAATCTAACTACACGAATGTAGTCTCACTTGTGGCCTCGGAATGGTCCTAACGCAAGTTCTAGAATCTAAGTGCTACCGGTACACACATCATAGCATAAATGCTTTTCCTACCAATTCTAGGGGCGAACCTCACATATTTGGGGGTGGAAATTTTTTAGTGGTACGGTTTTGTGCTAGTCATATAACTCCTATCCGTGAGACGCTCATTAAGACCAAAGTTTCACTCCTATATGTTGTAAAAAAATTTAAATTTGGCACTAAAATTGCCTTAACAGGTATTTCTCTCAGTTTTATTACACATCTACCATTAAACAAACGAAAAATCAAGCGTAATAGCATTCTCTAAGGTATCCTACTTTATCCCCCCTTACACTTAAGATGAACATTGTCCCCAATGTTCAAATAACAAGATGTAAAAGTAAATAAGGTAAAAGAATGAAATCAAATACTCCCCTGATTCGCTTAGTGGATAAAGAGGTAACATGGATAGATCTTCTTCCAAGGTAATGTTGAAGCTTCAAGATTAAAGCAGCACCAAAAGCTAGATTCCACATACATCTCCTTGTCCAAAATAACCTGTTAAACCTGAGAAAACAAACACAAAAACCTGCATAACATCGGCGGGATAAATCTGTATAAGGATATAATGCTTGTGGAATGATTATTTTGCAGATTCCGTGAGTTTATAAGTTAGAGATTTAATAAAGCATTTTATGATTCCGGAAGAAAAACAAAACTTTCAAAAATTTCAGAAAATTAAAACCTGACGCCGTCAGGTTGTAAGTCCTGACGCCGTCAGAAATGATCTGACAGAATTCTCATGTTAAGTTTTCGAAAAATTTCTGGAAAAACCTATACCTTACTTCCTGGAATTCCTGCAAAACATCATTATGACTCGATACAAGCATTTGACTCAAACAATTACTAATATGTATGTTAATTTAATATTGTTATGATTCATGTTCATTTGTTCTAATAAACCGATTTGGATTTCCCTTACACTTATCTTTTGCAAAATACCTTTATATGTAGTTAAGACGAAGTTAAAAACAAGATAAAGCATTTTCACAATTTAGTTTCGAACATGAATCAATAATAATAAAAATTAAACATACATACGGAAGCAAATAAAATCAAACAAACAAATAAATAAACACACAAAGCAAATAAAGCTTGGGTTGCCTCCCAAGAAGCGCTTTTCTTTATTAACGAGTCTTGTAGCTAGACTCAAAGTCACCGTACATTACGTGACTCCATCATTGGTCACGGTTTCTAGGCCATTCTCATGTCCGGTTTTATATTCCGGTCCTAATTTCAAACAATCCTTGTAGAAACCGGATATCCTTTCCATAACATAGTCTACTCCTTTACTTCTATCTCCATCATTCCTATAGTAGACTGCTTGCTTAAGCTCCTTCTCAACATTTGACAAGTGTTGGAATTGCTCTATCTTATATGGCATTTGGTATTTTACCTCATCGGTCTCATCCTTAAATCTAACTATCCCTAAGAAAGGTTCATAAGTCATTCTAGAGACCTCAACAAATGGTTTTCCAAAAACTACTTGAGTTAAGCATGCATCGACTATTGGGCGGATATCTTCTACAATTACAAAGTCGGTGGCATAGGTGAAGTTTCCTACATAAACCGGTAATCCCTTAACTCTTCCCGTGAAGTTACTCATCTAACCCTTATCAGGGAGCATCCTATACCCAAGTTGATTTTTCATTATCAAGTTGTAGTGGGCTCTAGTCATGATGTTTATGGGAGATTTACGGTCGATGTAAGCTTTCCACACATGTAAATGTCCGATGTTGCATGGTATGTTGAGATTAGAAGGGTCGCCCATTTCTATAATTGGTCTACCTAGGAAGTACGGTGTCTCGGGGTCATCGAATAAGTCTGTATGATATGCGCGCTCTTCCTTAGTGGGTAGCCTATTGAAGTAGTCCTCATCATCATCTACTTTTTCAATCTCACTTTTCCTAACTTCTTTATTAACCTCGACTTTCTTAACCTCATCCTCAGGTTCACTATTATCCTCATTCCTATCAATTGGTTTAATAGTGACAATGTTGACGAAGTGGACATGTTTGGATGAAGAGGGGTCTTTTACTTGGGGTCCGCTATTTGTGTTCCTAGCGTCCTTATGTGGAGGTGATAGCACTTGGTTATTGAGGGCTTTCAATAAGTTGTCAATTTTATTGGTCATCTCCGTTTGTTGTTGATTGAATTCGGATTCGAATCTAGCTATCCGAGCTTCTTGAGATGCCATAAATTTGGACATCAATCCTTCAAGATTATTGGTACTACCATAATTGTTGGAAGGATTGTTATTGAAAGTACGGTTTGGGGATGAACCGCTTGATTGAAAACGATTAGGTGGGTTGGAAGAATTGGTTTGTTGTGCATTTTGGTTTTGTTTCCACCTAAGGTTTGGGTGATTTTTCCATGAGGGGTTGTATGAATCACCGTAGGGGTTTGGCTCGGGTTTAAAAGTGTACCACTTGTCTCCCGCTCCGTCGGTACGCGAGGATGCGTAGTCCGCAAAAGCTTGTTCGGGGAGTTCCACGCAATCATGAGTGTCGTAGGGACCACTACATAATTCACACGAAGAAGTGATTTTGTTCACTTGGCTTGAAGGTTTAGGAGCCTCGTAGGATTTCATAAGAAACTTGACTTGGTCTTCAAGTTCTATGATCCTACGGTCGGAAGTGCTTGAATTGTTCGAAGGCAAAGATATTGCCTTGACCGTTTTATTCAAATCACGGGGATCATTCCAACTTTCGTTGTCATAAAGAGCAAGATCTTCCAGGAGAGCCCATGATTGTTCCGCACTTAGATCACGTAGCTTACCACCGGCCGATTGGTCAATGGTTTGCCTCGTGGAGAGATTGATGTGGTCATAGAAGATTTGGACTTGGAGCCAAAGTTCTATGCCATGGTGAGGGACTTTTTGGAGTAAGTCCTTGAATCGAGTCCATGCCTCGTAGAGGGTTTCGCCTTGACGTTGTTGTAACATCAAGATATCATTCCTTAGCTTGGTAGTTCTTCCTGGTGGGAAAAACTGAGCAAGGAAATGAGTGGTGAGATCATCCCAAGAGGTGATGGATCCTGCGGGTAGACGCTCTAGCCATTGACTAGCTTGGTCCCGCAGAGAGAATTGAAAGAGACGCAATCGGGTCGTCTCTCGAGTGGCAACATCAAGGTCTATAGAATCAACGATTTTAAGAAAGTCCTTGAGATGTTGATTAGGATCTTCAGAACGAAGTCCATGGAATGCGCATCCGCTTTGCACCAACCGGATGGTGTCGGATCGCAAGGGTGTGATATTGGCTCCTTGAGTGAGCTCAATGGTGTTTCGATAGCCATGGTGGCTAGGACGGGAATACTCTCCTAAAGTACGGGCTCTAGGAGGTGGGTGTTGTTGTGGTGGTGGGTTGTTGGGATCAAGGATATTACCATCTTCCATGATGTCGGATGGTAATGGTTACTGATTGCGTGGTTTTGCGACCTTACAACAGGTTTTACCTCTCGAGGGATCTCAAGAGGCTTACAACCCCACCAGGCAGTGTACCTGACCGATGTAGTATAGTGTAGTGGTAAGTACGGGGGATTGATCGTTCTCCACAGGGAATAGTGTTCGTTAGGATTGAAAAACTACTCTAATTAGGTCTAAGGGTGGAGGAAGATTCTTTTTATGTTTTTATATTTTTATGAAAGCAAGTAAAATCTCGGTTTTGAAGGAGTGGGCGGAATTAGTTGCTAGTCAACTAACCCAAATTACTACGAATGCAAATAAAATAAATAACTGAAAATAAAATGTGGTGAGAAACTTATGTGTAGAGAAATGTGTTTACTTAGATTTCCTTACTCCCTAGCTATCTTTTACCGGTTAATTAGTGTGTATTAGTCGCGTGGATGACGGGTGTATTCCTTAATACCATTCGTGGGGTGGCGTACTTACTTCCCCAACTCTACAAGCTCCTACTTCACTCCTATGTCGAGCCGGCTAGGAAGCTCCTAACATGGGATCACTAGAATTCGCTTGTGCATTAAATACAACCATAAAAACCTTTAGTACGCATTTGGTTCATGTTTCTTAAGACGTTCAAGCAAGTTACCGAATAGGAAGTTAGCCAGTTTTCTTAAGCCTAACATAGATAAACAATCATCCAATACAACTAACAACACACTAACAACCAATAATCAATAGCTAAGTTTCATTAGATCTAAGCAAACACAAGATAAATTTAGCCTAACATGTTAAACAAAAGACAAGAATAAGATAGAATCAAACAACACATAGACATATTGAATGATTAATTGATAACTTATCTTTCAATGAAACATGGAAGATCTCAAGGCAAAAAGCCCTGAAAAAGTAGCTAAAATCGTCTTAGGGTTTTATCCCAAAATTCCACACACTAAGCTCTCTTTTATGACAAAAGATTAGAAAACTATATATAGATTTTTGGATCTGACGGCGTCACCTTATGGAGTGTGACGCCGTCACCTCGCCGCTTTTAGGGTTCCCGGATGACCTTCTTGACGCCGTCCCTCTTTAGCTCTTCAAAAATCCATTCTGGCTTATCAAGGCTTGACGCCGTCGAACCATGAACGTGACGCCGTCCCCTTATGATTTAAGCCGTGACGCCCTTGATCAAGTTAAAGCGTGACGCCGTCAGAATTCACATGCTATTTTCACTGGCTTATCATGAGTAAATTTCACGTCCAACTTTTCTTGGCAAAGCATGACGCCGTCCAGAGTAAATTGTGACGCCGTCAAGAGTAACTTTTAGCCGATTTTTGAGACTTTGCCATTTTCTTCACTTTAATGCTCCAAAAACGTCCAAAATGCCTCCTTTTCCAGATTTCTCCTCAAAAGTACCTAAAATGACAAAAGGAACGATTTAGGGCAATATTTGATCAAATAAATACGATTTAGGGCTTAAATGACCCCTTAAAAGCGGTACACTTTTCGCCTCATCAAATACCCTTACACTTGAGATTTGCTTGTCCTCAAGCAAATGCGCTTTTATTCTAATCAAAATACAAGTTAGGGGTCATTTAATGCAAACATAAAAGTAATTACAACAAATAATCATTCCACTTCAATCATAATAAGCACGGAGATTATAAACTAGCACCTCACAAGTAGTGTTTAGATACTCACATCTCTCAAGTGTCATCAAAATAAATCTCATAAATGAAAACGGAAAATATCTCTCACTACCTGTCATAGCAAATAGATTACCATAGGCTTGGGAAAGGATCGAAAACCTCCTCCACTAGGCGTAAGCACCTAAGATAAACTATCAAAGAGGGCTTTTAAATGGGTTATAACGTTAGGTGTAGGGAAAAGGAAAACACGGTTTTGTTGGATAAAGGATATTTTACTGGTGGCTAGTTAAAGATCTTGATCAATTACATGTACTATACAACGTTGCTAAGCTAAGACTAGACTCGATCTTAAGCTAGAAACAAAATAACAAAATAACAAAAATATAAAATAAACATAAAATAAAACGGGATGGTAGTCCGTATGTTTTTTCTACTTTTCTTTTTCTCTTTTTTTTTTTTTTTTTTTTTTTTTGTATTTTTCATGATTTTTTCGATTTTTTTTTTTTTTTTTTTTTTTTTTTTTTTTTTTTTTTTTTGCATACACTTTTACCCTACCATCCAAAATAATACATCATAGGGGCATTGCATTCCCCTTACACTTGAATTTTTACATAACTTTACAAATACTAATCTAATGACTCGAATTAAGATAATTGAAAAACTTGGAGTACTTTTAAAACATTTAGCACATATGGGGGTAATAAATGATGTTCTTCCCCGTTACTCCATTACACTAGTACTTTACCCATGAGTCCCAATCGTCCCAAAACAATATGTACAAGGATATGACTCGACTTAGCAACCATGTAATCAACTAGATAATTAACTTGGGTTTAAACAAATGTTGTCACAATAATGCACTAAAGATGAGTGCATACAAGGTAGGCTAAGGCGATTTGGGTGTACATTTTAGTGGGGTGTAACAAATTCTTCCTTTAAGTAAAATGCTTAAAGGTCGAAACGAAAAGATAGGCTCTGAGGGGTGTACTAGGGGTATCGTGTACTAAAAATGAGTACAACGCAAAGGGTGTGGGAGAATTACTTGACTAATGTAGCCAAAGTAATTATAACAAAAACACAGGTGTAAAACAATGGGTTAATCCTAATGCCTCTTATCATGTAGTAAATCTAACTACACGAATGTAGTCTCACTTGTGGTCTTGGAATGGTCCTAACGCAAGTTCTAGAATCTAAGTGCTACCGGTACACACATCATAGCATAAATGCTTTTCCTACCAATTCTAGGGGCGAACCTCACATATTTGGGGTGGAAAATTTTTTTAGTGGTACGGTTTTTGTGCTAGTCATATAACTCCTATCCGTGAGACGCTTATTAAGATCAAAGTTTCACTCCTATATGTTGTAAAAAATTTTAAATTTGGCACTAAAATTGCCCTAACAGGTATTTATCTCAGTTTTATTACACATCTACTATTAAACAAACAAAAATCAAGCGTAATAGCATTCTCTAAAATCGTACTTTTACCCTCCCCTTACACTTAAGATGAACATTGTCCCCAATGTTCAAATAATAAGATGTAAAAGCAAAAAGTAAAAGAATGAAATCAAATACTCCCCTGATTCGCTCGGTGGATAATGAAATTACACGGTTAGATCTTCCTCCAAAGAGAATGTTGAAGCTCCATGACTAATGCATCGCCATAAGCTTGATTCCAAAAACATCTCCTTGTCCAAAATAACCTGTTAAACCTGAGAAAACAAACACGAAAACCTGCATAACATCGGCGGGAAAAATCTATATATAAGGATATAATGCTTGTGGAATGATAATTTTGCAGATTCCTGGAGATTATAAGTTGGAGATTTAATAAAAACTTTTTATGAAAACAAAACTTTCAAAAATTTCTGGAAATTAAATCTGACGCCGTCAGGTTATAACCCCTGACGCCGTCAGAAATGACCTGACAAAAATTTTCGTTTTAAGTTTCCGGAAAATTTCTGGAAAAACCTTTACCTTACTTCCTGGAAATCCTGCAAAACATCATTATGACTCGATACAAGCATTTGACTCAAACAAACACTAATATGTATGCTAATTTATTATTATTACGATTCATGTTAATTTGTGTTCTAATAAACCGATTTAGATTTCCCTTACACTTATCTTTTGCAAAATACCTTTATATGTAGTTAAGATGAAGTTAAAAACAACATAAATCATTTTCACAATTTAGTTTTGAACATGAATCAATAATAATAAAAATTAAACACACATACGGAAAATAAAATCAAACAAATAAATAAACAAACACAAAACAAATAAAATAACAATCAAATGAGGCTAGCATGCGATAAATAAAATCAATGTAACAAATGTTTTAAGGCAAACAGATGCCTTCCCTAAATTATTACAGACCATATTGTTTCAACACATACAACCAAATATCAAATTGTTCAAACAACAAAACATCAAATCACAACATCACTGGTGAGGGGGTCCTTGGCGATAGTCATAGCCAGGAGGAAGATGCCCGTAGTACCCGTATGGAGGGTAATCCTGCTCACGACCCGGGAAAGGGTCAATCTGCAGATGCGGGTCCAACTGATCACGTGTGGATAGATGCTGCATCTGACGAACCGTGTGATCATACATCCAGTCGAACCTCTCGTCCGCCCTGGTCCTCCAAGCATCAACCTGGCCCATCCAGGTCCCCTGGTGAGCCTGCCAGTCCCCCCTGCTCATATGCCGGTAGTAATCAGCTGTACCGGCCTCATACCCCTCATGCTGCTGCTGCTGGGGCTCCTCCTCCTCCTCATCATCCTCATCATCATCACCCTCAGCTCCAACTGGGTGATACCACATAAAGGACCCGTCATGCATCTCCATAATCACCTCCATCTGCTTCAGGGACCTCTCCTTCACCGTCCTGCATTTATCACCACTCAAATACCTCATGACCTCGGGCCTGAGGACTCCGTAAGACTGGGCCAGTCGGGTGATGAACATCCCACCATAAATCCTGTCACCTTCCCTCTCCCCAACTCCACCATGCATAAAGCTAGCAACCCAAAACGGGATGTTGCAGTAAACATCATTAGAGTAGATGGTGTACAGGTAGAAGAGATCAGAAGCTGTGACACGGTGGTGAGAGCTGTGACGCCCTGTCAAGCTGTAGGTGAGGCAACGATGAGTCAACCGAACCCTAGGATCCCTGATTTGGGATGCCACAGTGGTCGAGGTATACACCCCATCCCCAATAGTCTGCCAGAAAATAGAGCATCTAAAATCATTCTTCATCGACTCCCCATGCAACAACCTCTGCATGAACCCTGCCTGAATGGTATCATGCTGATCATATAATCCCAGTCTCCACCCAAACTCAGTAACAGAACACGTCCTTAGCTCACCCCCCAGCCTGAAATAGATCGTGGTACCGCCCACATCGGTCCTTGCCTCAGCCATATCAAAATGAAAGGTGGCAAAGAACTCCCGTACCAACTCCTCATATACCGGCTCCTGAATCTTAAACAGTCTTTCCCACTGGGGGCCGGTAAACCCATCCGTCTGAAAACTTTGGAGAAAAGTCTGCTCAAGACCTACTCTCCTCAGAAAGCCCCAGTCAACCACTGCTCCATTCTCGACCTTGTGTAGTAACAATTGTGCATATTTGCTTGTAGCAGCATCGTTGTCAAAGACACCCCAACTGAGGACCGTATCCCCAAAGTTTTCTTGTTGAGATCGGGAAGAACTTCCTCGGCTGGGTCTTTGACGCTTACTCATTATCTGGAACAAAACAGGAGGAATACAAGTGTTAATATGTGAATTAAAGATTCGGTGGCGCATCAGACAGGTCTGACGCCGTCACGCTTTGATATGTGACGCCGTCAGATTCGACCAGTGTTCAAATCCATAATTACGAGGGAAAAATCAATATTCAAACTTCAGGCTCAATAACCACACACCACTTTTTGCAGAAAAATGGGTGATTGGATCACAGGTTATGGTTCAAATTCGTGGCCACCCTATTAATGAATTAACCCATTTGATTGCTAATAATCACATGCTTTTAATCATTGCTAAAATAACATTAATTAAAAGACATTATGAGTTCTAAGCATGAATCAACCCTAGGATATCATGAGTAGAGGGTTTTCGAAATTGACAAATCCTATGAGTAATTGAAACGAAAAGAATGAATAAAAATTACTTACCACGTGGAAATTGATGACGAAAGTCGGTGAATTTGATCCTGGAAATTCGAAGGTGGGGTTGGAGAGGATATGGTTTGTGGGGTTTGTGATGAAAGTGATGGAATTAAAGTTATTATTGCTGTGCAGACGGGGTGACGGCGTCAAGTTCAAATTCTGACGCCGTCAGATTAGCGTATTTTGCTACTTTGTGCCAGTTTACAAATGAGCCCCTCGTACTTTAAGAGAGCAGCTAGTCAGGGTCAATAATCCTGATAGCTAGTCTCGTTAACAAGTTCCTCCTGGGTCAAATGTTTTGTTACTGTCACGGGGTGTAGTAAAATGTTGAAAAGGGTTGGTTGACGTCTTATTCGGGTCCCAATTTCCGTCAAGGCGAGTATTCAGGGAGTGAGAGGAACTTTTCCAGGGGGTTTTCGAAATGATGGTGTGTTTTAATTGAGTTCTTCTCACACCTGGCTTAAAGCCAAAAGATCGTTTCCTAGCTTCATGAAGGTTAGGGAGCGTGACAACCATGCTCCCCACGAAAATGCTACGATCTTGAGAATTCTTTTTCTCGCGAGAGGATCCAAATAGATAAGAGGGCTTTAAAAGTGAAGGCTCGGGGAGAGGGGTTTCATCATCCCATTTGTTGTATGGTTCATTAGGGACCGGGAGTTCAAAGATCTTCTCGATCTTTTTGTGTGCGGCTTCTTTCTTAATTTTCTCTTTTATTCTCGAGATGAATTTTTCTGCTAGTTCCATGAACATATCTTGGGTGTTTTTCAAGTGAGTTTCTAATTCCTTGATGCGTCTCTCTTGGTTGTTCACGAAAGTTAGCATTATCCCTTCAAATTCATCTTGTCGTGAGAATTGGTGAAACGTATGTTTACCAATTGTGTTCACGTACTCATCGGGATTTTTATCAGCCGTAGGTATCTCAGCTTTCATTAAGCTCTCAACCTGCCTTTTTATGTTTGCGAACAGCTGTTCTTGGGTTGCACCCATGCAATTTAAAATCCCTTCTTCCGAGAATGTTGAGTCATCCCATTCTTCTTCTTCGTACTGTGCTAAGTCCTCAATGACTTCCCAGCACTTATCGACACTGAGCCTGCTCAATCTCCCATTGGCGGCGTAATCTATGGCTCTTCTAGTTTGATGATTGACACCATCATAGAAGATTTGGATTTGTAGCCAAGGATCCATGCCATGGTGAGGGACCTTTTGGAGTAAGTCCTTGAATCGAGTCCATGCCTCGTAGAGAGTTTCGCCTTGACGTTGTTGGAACATCAAGATATCATTCCTTAGCTTGGTAGTTCTTCCCGGTGGGAAAAACTGAGCAAGGAAACGAGTGGTGAGATCATCCCAAGAGGTAATGGATCCTGCGGGTTGACGTTCTAGCCACTGACTAGCTTGGTCCCGCAGAGAGAATTGGAAGAGACGCAATCGGGTCGTCTCTCGAGTGGCAACATCAAGGTCTATAGAATCAACGATTTTAAGAAAGTCCTTAAGATGTTGATTAGGATCTTCAGAACGAAGTCCATGGAATGCGCATCCGCTTTGCACCAACCGGATGGTGTCGGATCGCAAGGGTGTGATATTGGCTCCTTGAGTGAGCTCAATGGTGTTTCGATAGCCATGGTGGCTAGGACGGGAATACTCTCCTAAAGTACGGGCTCTAGGAGGTGGTTGTGGTTGTTGTGGTGGTGGGTTGTGGGGGTTAAGGATATTACCATCTTCCATGATGTCGGACGGTAATGGTTACGAACAAAGACACGAAGAAAATAGATAGATTAAAGAAAACCTAGAAAAATAAAATAAAAATCTCACTAGAAAGGAATCTAGTGAGTAGACCTAATAGAAATAAAAATTCAACCTAAACAATAACTATTCCCCGGCAACGGCGCCAAAAACTTGATTGCGTGGTTTTGTAACCTTACAACAGGTTTTACCTCTCGAGGGATCTCAAGAGGCTTACAACCCCACCAGGCAGTGTACCTGACCGATGTAGTATAGTGTAGTGGTAAGTACGGGGGATTGATCGTTCTCCACAGGGAATAGTGTTCGTTAGGTATGAAAGGCTACTCTAATTAGGTCTAAGGGTTGAGGAAGATTCTTTTTATGTTTTTATATTTTTGTGAAAGCAAGTAAAATCTCGGTTTTGAAGGAGTGGGCGGAATTAGTTGCTAGTCAACTAACCCAAATTACTACGAATGCAAATAAAATAAATAACTGAAAATAAAATGTGGTGAGAAACTTATGTGTAGAGAAATGTGTTTACTTAGATTTCCTTACTCCCTAGCTATCTTTTACCGGTTAATTAGTGTGTATTAGTCGCGTGGATGACGGGTGTATTCCTTAATACCATTCGTGGGGTGGCGTACTTACTTCCCCAACTCTACAAGCTCCTACTTCACTCCTATGTCGAGCCGGCTAGGAAGCTCCTAACATGGGATCACTAGAATTCGCTTGTGCATTAAATACAACCATAAAAACCTTTAGTACGCATTTGGTTCATGTTTCTTAAGACGTTCAAGCAAGTTACCGAATAGGAAGTTAGCCAGTTTTCTTAAGCCTAACATAGATAAACAATCATCCAATACAACTAACAACACACTAACAACCAATAATCAATAGCTAAGTTTCATTAGATCTAAGCAAACACAAGATAAATTTAGCCTAACATGTTAAACAAAAGACAAGAATAAGATAGAATCAAACAACACATAGACATATTGAATGATTAATTGATAACTTATCTTTCAATGAAACATGGAAGATCTCAAGGCAAAAAGCCCTGAAAAAGTAGCTAAAATCGTCTTAGGGTTTTATCCCAAAATTCCACACACTAAGCTCTCTTTTATGACAAAAGATTAGAAAACTATATATAGATTTTTGGATCTGACGGCGTCACCTTATGGAGTGTGACGCCGTCACCTCGCCGCTTTTAGGGTTCCCGGATGACCTTCTTGACGCCGTCCCTCTTTAGCTCTTCAAAAATCCATTCTGGCTTATCAAGGCTTGACGCCGTCGAACCATGAACGTGACGCCGTCCCCTTATGATTTAAGCCGTGACGCCCTTGATCAAGTTAAAGCGTGACGCCGTCAGAATTCACATGCTATTTTCACTGGCTTATCATGAGTAAATTTCACGTCCAACTTTTCTTGCCAAAGCATGACGCCGTCCAGAGTAAATTGTGACGCCGTCAAGAGTAACTTTTAGCCGATTTTTGAGACTTTGCCGTTTTCTTCACTTTAATGCTCCAAAAACGTCCAAAATGCCTCCTTTTCCAGATTTCTCCTCAAAAGTACCTAAAATGACAAAAGGAACGATTTAGGGCAATATTTGATCAAATAAATACGATTTCGGGCTTAAATGACCCCCTAAAAGCGGTACACTTTTCGCTTCATCAGTTACGAACAAAGACACGAAGAAAATAGATAGACTAAAGAAAATCTAGAAAAATAAAATAAAAATCTCACTAGAAAGGAATCTAGTGAGTAGACCTAATAAAATAAAAATTCAACCTAAACAATAACTATTCCCCGGCAGCGGCGCCAAAAACTTGATGCGTGGTTTTGCGACCTTACAACAGGTTTTACCTCTCGAGGGATCTCAAGAGGCTTGCAATCCCCACCAGGCAGTGTACCTGACCGATGTAGTATAGTGTAGTGGCAAGTACCGGGGGATTGATCGTTCTCTCGGGGAATAGTGTCGTTAGGATTGAAAAACTACTCTAATAGGTCTAAGGGTGAGGGAAGATTCTTTTTGTATTTTTTATATTTTTTTAAAAGCAAGTAAAATCTCGGGTTTGAAGGAGTGGGTGGAATTAGTTGCTAGTCAACTAACCCAAATAACTACAAATGCAAATAAAATAAAATAACTGAAAATAAAAAGGTTGTGAAACTTATATGGAGAGAAATGTGTTTACTTAGATTTCCTTACTCCCTAACTATCTTTTACCGGTTGATTAGTGTGTATTAATTGCGTGGATGACGGGTGTATTCCTTAATACCAATCGTGGGGTGGCGTACGTACTTCCCCAACTCTATAAGCTCCTACTTCACTCCTATGTCGAGCCGGCTAAGAAGCTCCTAACATGGGATCACTAGAATTCGCTCATGCATTAAATACAACCATAAAAACCTTAGTACGCATTGGTTCATGTTTTTTAAGACGTTCAAGCAAGTTACCGTATGGGAGGTTAGCCAGTTTTCTTAAGCCTAACATCGATAAACAATCATCCAATACAATTAATAACACACCAACAACCAATAATCAATAGTTAGGTTTCATTAGATCTAAGCAAACACAAGATAAATCTAGCCTAGCATGTTAAATAAAAGACAAGAACAAGATATAATCAAACAACACATAGACATATTGAATGATTAATTGATTACTTATCTTCAATTGAACATGGGAGATCCAAGGGTATAAAACCCTTAAAAGTGGCAGAAAAATCGTCTTAGGGTTTCTCCTCACAAAGTTGCACACTAATGACTAAAAATTATGAGAATATATATAGAAAATCATATCTGACGGCGTCACGTTATAGAGCTGACGCCGTCACCTCGCCGCGGTTAGGGTTTCTTGATGGCCTTCTTGACGCCGTCCCCCTTTAATCTTCCAAAATCCTCTCTGGCTTATCAAGTGTTGACGGCCTTCTTGACGCCGTCCCCCTTTAATCTTCCAAAATCCTCTCTGGCTTATCAAGGGTTGACGGCGTCACACTGGGGCTTGACGCCGTCACAGGTACTTTTCCAGCAGATTTAAAGACTTTGTCGTTTTCTTCACTTTTATGCTCCAAAAACGTCCAAAATGCTTCCTTTTCCAGATTTCTTCTCCAAAGTACCTAAAATGACAAAAGGAACTATTTAGGGCAATATTTGATCAAATAAATACGATTTAGGGCTTAAATGACTCCCTAAAAGTGGTACACTTTTCACTTCATCAGCATCCTTAAACGGGCTTAAGAAAACATCAAAATCAAAAATTAACCCTACATGTGTAAATTTGAATTCTAAAAGTCCTAAATTATTAAAAATAATTTTAGAAAAAAAAAGTTATATTTTTTTTCTTTTTATTTTATTTTTAATGAATAAAAAACACTTTTATAATACTTTAAGCTATAAGTAACTTAGAAAAAATAAAAAGGAATCGACAGCTAAAAGGGGAATTAGCCTAAATAAGGAAAAAACTTGTTAAGTAAATATTAAAAGAAACCTTAGGCGAAAAAGTCCCAAGGGCGCAGTTGGTGTTGGTGTGGTGTATAAGACGGTTGAGGTTGGTTGAGGTCAGGGGTTCGATCCTTGCTCACCTCTGGCTTCCCAACTTCCCGTTTTTTATTTTTTAACAAAAAATTTTTTATTGAACTTTTTTAAGCACTTGAAAATAAGCATTTTTAATGAAAGCAACTTTTTTATATCTAGTTAAATAAGGTAGAAAATAGCTAAAACAGCCAACAGTTATGCTAAGGATCGAAAAAAAGTCTCTTATGCGACTTTTAGGTGGGTAGATAAGCGACTTTCTAAAATCCAACTCTAGGGTGCAAGTGGCATGTAATGATGACTTCATTGCTTGTCAGGGTAAACAATTCAATCATAATTGTACTTAGTTTCAGGCGACTTTTTTTAAGCGACATTTTATTATTTATTTATTAAAGCGACTTTTTAACCAACCACTAAAATGTTTTGTAGTCTAATTATTTTATAAAACATAGTTGCGTACTAATTATCTTTAATTTCATATTTGTTATTTTGGTAATTGTTAGAAGGTTTTTAAATTATAATGGTGTAGTCAACGCAAGTTTTGTGTTATAATGGTGAGGTCAACGCAAAGTTTTATTGGAATTTCAAAAATAAATTATAATGGTGAGGTCAACGCAAGTTTTAAATTATAATGGTGAGGTCAACGCAAGTTTTGTGTTATAAAGGTGAGGTCAATGCAAGTTTTATGGAACTTTTTTAAGCAATTAAAAATTAGCATCTTTAATGAAAGCAACTTTTTTATATCTAGTTAAATAAGCTAGAAAATAGCAAAAACAGCCAACAGTTAAGCTAAGGAACAAAAAAGTCTCTTAAGCAACTTTTAAATGGGTGGATAAGCGACTTTTCTGACAAATATTTAATTTTTCGCGGGAACCAATAAACCCACCCACCAAACCCCTATACCCACCATAATTACACAAACCCTTATCAAAACAATAAATCCAAAATGAAATCCAAACTCTCATTTTCCAGACCTCACAAAACCAAATCAAATTCAAACAATACCATGTCTTTTGGGCGTAATGTTATCCCTAAAATGGCGGATTATATTAGCAACATGCCAGATAACGTGATCACTAATACTATGAATTGTTTGCCACTAAAAGAAGCGTTGAGGACCGATAGTTTAGCGAGAAACTGGAGGTTTAAGTGGACTTTGCTCACCGATGTTATAGTTGATGAGGATTTCTTTTATTTTTTGACAAATAAGTTTGGTGGGAGGCAACTTACTGGACTGCTACTTCAGCTCAAAGGTCCCGTAAGAAGGTTTGTCTTCTCCGTAGATCCCAAACCGCTGTTTAGACAAAAGTAAAGTAAAGTAACTCCCAATACCATCTTCCACGGGTTATGGGTCCCAATACCATCGAAGACGGTGTATGGGGAGGTTGAGACGTAGACAGCCTTACCCCTACCTAAAGTAGAGAGGCTGCTTCCGGTTCTACCAAAGGTAGAAAAGGACCCTCGGCCTTTTGTAGGGAGTGAGGATCGAACCCTTGACCTCTCGGTTGAGAGGCAAGGGGTTTTCCAACTGTTTAGACAAGATGACTTCAATTATGAAGAGATTCATGATTGGCTGTTGTTTTTGGCTCGGGAAGGAATTGAGGAGCTCACAATTCAAAACTGGTATGGTGAACCAGTTATGTTGTCAACCCATGTGTACTCTCGTAAGGAGTTGAAACATCTTGAACTTCATTGGTGTACTCTTCCTAGTTTGGTATCTTTTATTAGCTTTCCAAATCTATTGAGCTTAGAATTGTTATCTGTTGACTTTCAAACTGGTTCAATTTGGGAGTTTATTTCTCGTTGTCCGTTACTTGAGTCTCTTAAAATGAATCGTATTGATACAAACGACATGAGACTGTTGGATATTAGACAACTTGGAAATTTGAAGAAGTTGTATTTTTCATTCGGTTTTGGAACCATCCCACGACAATCACAACTTACAATATCTTTCAGCTTAGAACTCTTCCCAATCTAGATTCCCTTACATTGGAGTTTCTGGAGTGCAAGGTTAGACAAATTTGAGTTTTAAAATTCAAATTACATAATGTTAAAGTAATCTCTAATACTTATGAAATGTAATCTTGAAAAGCTACGAAAAGTCGACCTTTTGTAGTTGGTGGAAGAAGGTAGCTCCTGGATGAATATCCCTGTGGCATTTGTATCCCTTAAGACTCTAAATCTATCGGGAGTCGATTTTGGGAACAATGCAATGGTGTCATTCATCATTCAAACGATTTGTGGAGCTCCAAAATTGCAAACTTTAGAAACCATGGTAATTGGAATTCATATGTATGAAATACATCATCTTAAATTGCCATGGTTGTGCATCTCTGTTATAGTGATGTGTTGCGTGTGTCGTTGTGGTTTAGCAGTTTTAATGCCTACTCAAGTTTTAAATTTATATTTAGCCGACTTATCAATAACACACACACCTAACGAGCAGTGTACCCGGTCAGTATGAATATAATGGTAAGTAGAGTGTCGATCACTAAGAGTGGAACGTATTATCTAGTTATTCTAATCAGTATTTTAATATATTAAGTTAGCTATACAATCTAATCTAACGCAAGGGGGTTTCAGCCTGAGAGACTGGCACGATTTGGTTGCAATTAAATAATAAACTAAACCAATAGGCACGAATCAGCAAGTAGCACACACGTACACAGATAAATACTCGAGACAATAAGAGGGCTGTCCTTATGATAAGTAGTTTGTCACTTGTTTTATTGCTAGTGTTATATGAAGTGTATAGTTCGATGCAACGCACCGAGATTAAGTCCTTTCTCGTTGGTTCTAATCTTATCGGCGAGTAAACCCTTAATGATTACTTATGACTATCCCGTTTATCTTTCTCCTACTTTTCTACAGACCATAGAATACATAGGCATCTAATAAACAGGCGAGGGCAGAGGCATGGCGACCCGATCAACGCTCAGCTAGCCACAGAGGTTATCAATGCACTAATAAAAGTCACCAATGACACAAACATATAAACTTTAATTGATGAGAAAGCAGTTTTAAGGGAGTGCAACCTTTCCGTTGTCACGTTACACAAGCCACCAATCTTGATGAATTAAAGTTTACTAACACAATAAAACAAAACTACTTAATGAATTAAACGTATGCAGCACCTTCTTACAGCTCTTGTATCTTTGATTTGGGTGTGTCTTGTGCTGCTACCTTGACTGAATTCGTCCTAGGTTTCTGTCCTTCGGTCTTCGGTTATAATATCTGTCGTCTGAAATTCGTCTGGTCTTGGGGTATTTATAGTTTCTGTCTGAGGGTGAGATGCGGCGCATCTTGTAAGTAGATGCGGCGCATGTACTTAACTTCGTGATGCGTGGTTTTGTAACCTTACAACAGGTTTTACCTCTCGAGGGATCTCAAGAGGCTTACAACCCCACCAGGCAGTGTACCTGACCGATGTAGTATAGTGTAGTGGTAAGTACGGGGGATTGATCGTTCTCCACAGGGAATAGTGTTCGTTAGGTGTGAAAGACTACTCTAATTAGGTCTAAGGGTTGAGGAAGATTCTTTTTATGTTTTTATAATTTTTATGAAAGCAAGTAAAATCTCGGGTTTGAAAGAGTGGGCGGAATTAGTTGCTAGTCAACTAACCCAAAATTACTACGGATGCAAATAAAATAAAATAACAAAAATGAAAATGTGGTGAGAAACTTATGTGTAGAGAAATGTGTTTACTTAGATTTCCTTACTCCCTAACTATCTTTTACCGGTTAATTAGTGGGTATTAGTCGCGTGGATGACGGGTGTATTCCTTAATACCATTCGTGGGGTGGCGTACGTACTTCCCCAACTCTACAAGCTCCTACTTCACTCCTATGTCGAGCCGGCTAGGAAGCTCCTAACATGGGATCACTAGAATTCGCTTGTGCATTAAATACAACCATAAAAACCTTTAGTACGCCTTTGGTTCATGTTTCTTAAGACGTTCAAGCAAGTTACCGAATAGGAAGTTAGCCAGTTTTCTTAAGCCTAACATAGATAAACAATCATCCAATACAACTAATAACACACTAATAACCAATAATCAATAGCTAGGTTTCATTATATCTAAGCAAACACAAGATAAATTTAGCCTAACATGTTAATCAAAAGACAAGAATAAGATAAAATCAAACAACACATAGACATATTGAATGATTAATTGATAACTTATCTTCAATGTAACATGGAAGATCTCAAGGCAAAAAGCCTTGAAAAAGAAGCTAAAATCGTCTTAGGGTTTTCTCCCAAAATTCCACACACTAAGCTCTCCTCTAATGACAAAAAATTAGAAAACTATATATAGACTTTTGTATCTGACGGCGTCACCTTATGGATTGTGACACCGTCACCTCGCCGCTTCTAGGGTTCCCGGATGACCTTCTTGACGCCGTCCCTCTTTAGCTCTTCAAAAATCCATTCTAGCTTATCAAGGCTTGACGCCGTCGAACCTTGAACGTGACGCCGTCCCTCTTTGATTTAAGCCGTGACGCCCTTGATCAAGTTAAAGCGTGACGCCGTCAGAATTCACATGCTATTTTCACTGGCTTATCATGAGTAAATTTCACGTCCACCTTTTCTTGCCAAGGCATGACGCCGTCCAGAGTAAAATGTGACGCCGTCAAAGGTAACTTTCAGCCGATTTTTGAGACTTTGCCGTTTTCTTCACTTTTATGCTCCAAAAACGTCCAAAATGCCTCCTTTTCCAGATTTCTCCTCAAAAGTACCTAAAATGACAAAAGGAACGATTTAGGGAAATATTTGATCAAATAAATACGATTTAGGGCTTAAATGACCCCTTAAAAGCGGTACACTTTTCGCTTCATCAAATACCCTTACACTTGAGATTTGCTTGTCCTCAAGCAAATGCGCTTTTATTCTAATCAAAATACAAGTTAGGGGTCATTTAATGCAAACATAAAAGTAATTACAACAAATAATCGTTCCACTTCAACCATAATAAGCACGGAGATTACATACTAGCACCTCACAAGTAGTGTTTAGATACTCACATCTCTCAAGTGTCATCAAAATAAATCTCATAAATGAAAACGGATAATATCTCTCACTACCTGTCATAGCAAATAGATTACCATAGGCTTGGGAAAGGATCGAAAACCTCCTCCACTAGGCGTAAGCACCAAAGTTAAACTATCAAAGAGGGCTTTTAAATGGGTAATAACGTTAGGTGTAGGGAAAAGGAAAACACGGTTTTGTTGGATAAAGGATATTTTACTGGTGGCGAGTTAAAGATCTTGATCAATTACATGTACTATACAATGTTGCTAAGCCAAGACTAGACTCGATCTTAAGCTAGAAACGAAATAACAAAATAACAAAAACATAAAATAAACATAAAATGAAACGGGATGGTAGTCCGTATGTTTTTTCTATTTTTCTTTTTCTCATTTTTTTGTATTTTTTCTTGATTTTTCGATTTTTTTTTTTTTTTTTTTTTTTTTTTTTTTTGCATACACTCTTGCCCTACCATCCAAAATAATA